>JAJJKD010000071.1:0-202170 GCA_022376535.1 Xylariaceae sp. FL0662B
GTTATTAAAAATGTATTAATAAATAAGCTATACGGGATAATTTTAGGTTTCGATAATACTATTATATTTAATATAATAATTAACTAAATTACCGATATTTTTAAATTATTATAAATACTTACGATCGTCTATATAAATTCGAAATTACTATATAAGTACCTAATTAAATTGGGAATAATATTAAAAAAGAGGCTAATAATTAACGTAATATTATTTCAAAAGTTATATAAACAACGAAAAATATTAAAAATTAAATAGATAAATAGTAAAGATAATTTATTAGACGCATTTATAAAAAAAACCCTAAATTTAACCCTCGAAAAGTTAATTTTAACGAATCGACTTACCGTATAAATCGAAACTTTCGTCGATAGGACTATTATATTATAAGGTAAAATAAAGTAACGTTACGGGGATAGTATAACGTTACGTACGTTACGTAATAAGGTTATATATAAGGAAAAAACGGGATATTTATATAAAAGGGAGATAAATGGATTTAAAGCCGTAAAACGTGTTTTTTAACAATAAAATAAAAAGTGCCCAATATTAAATTACTATTATTAAACTATTATAGTTGAACTATTGCAGTTAATTTATAGTAAGCTAGTTTATATTAGGTTTAACGTAGTTACGTAATTACGTTACGTAACCTACGGGACCCTAATGGTAGTAACTAAATCCCTACCACTATAGCTTACAACTTTTACCTTTTAATTCAATAATAACAAATTATTACTACAAATCGCGATTCTATCGTAATTTGTACGTACGTATAATAAAGGCCATCTAACAATTTATATAAACGTTAATAAAATAAAATAAAATAAAATAAAATAAAATAAAATAAAATAAAATAAAATAAAATAAAATAAAATATAAAAGCCTTACTTTAAAAGAAATAACGGGTTCGTTTAAATATTTAATATATTTATCTTAATTTTCATTTATATTAGTTAAAAAAAATTCATTATCCGATGCTGATTTATTATTATCGTTTTCATCATTAGAAACATTATAAATATCTTTGTTAGGGTTATTTTCGTTAAGTTAAGTTTTTAACCTATTAAAATATTAAATTAAAATAAATTAAATTAAAATAAATTAAATTAAAATAAAATATTTACCGAGTAAATTCTTAACGTAATAAACCTTGAATATCTTATATAATAGCCGGATAAAAATATAATAAACCATTATTTTTAAAATGTGTTAATTTAAATCGAGGATCTAAAATAATACTTAATATATGTGGTTTATATTTCATTAATAAATTAGAAGATATTCTTCGTGGAAAATATTTTTCTAATTTATTAATTCCAGCTTTAATAGCTAAAATAAGATCGGTATAATATGTTTTCTAAAAAAATTAATAAAAATTATATTTAAAAGATTAAATATTTTACTTATAAAAAACTCGGTTTCTTGAATTTTAATTTGAAAATTAAGAATATAATCTTCAAGCTTATTATATATTTGATAAATATATAATAAACTTTTATTTAAGGTTATATAAACCTCGCTTTGTAATTTAATAGTCGGTTTAATAAAAATTTCAAAAATTTTAATTAAATCAGTTAAATAAGTCCATTTGAATTCAGTTAATATATTTGTTTTATAATCCATTTTAGTAGTATTTTTTGCAATATATATGATATAGGGTCCCGGAGGGACCCTGCACTAGCTAGATAAGATAGTGGATAAGATAAGAGATCTGCAATTGAATAGTTGCAGCTCCGCTGCAACAATCCAATTGCCAGATCTCCATCTTTCATACAATATACAATACCACCCCTAACTACTCTTTTTAATATAATAAAGGCTCTTTTAAAATTAAAGCAGCTTTTATTATATAATAAGTTGAATTCTAACGGGTAATATTATCTATTAAAAAGTTAATAAAGCTTTTATTATAAAATATTAATAATAATATAATTACCTAACGGAATTTTAGTTATATTATAATTTTTATTAATAATTCCTTCTCTTTTATATTTATTAATACCTTCGATAAATAACTTTTGATTTTCTTATATATATTTAATCGAAGTTATTAATTTTCTCATTTTTTGTGTAATATCTATTATTTTAATTAGTTTTTTTTATTATAATAAAAATATAACTTACTATTTAAATAAATTCTTTGTCCTTTATTATTATAAATATAAGTATTAGTAAAAGAAAATAATTCCTCTTCAGTTTTTGAATTTAATAAATAATTCGATAATATATTTTAAACGATAATATTAATAATATGAGTAATATATCGAATATCGTAAATTAAATTATTATAATTTAATTTATAAGCGTTTAAAAACGTTGTATTTGCGGAATCGTTATTTCGAGTAAAACTAATAATAATTAATAAATTATAAATAAAATAAAATAAAATAAAATAAAATAAAATAAAATAAAATAAAATAAAATAAAATAAAATAAAATAAAATAAAATAAAATAAAATAAAATAAAATAAAATAAAATAAAATAAAATAAAATAAAATAAAATAAAATAAAATAAAATAAAATAAAATACCTAAATATTGTTTTTGATGTTATAAATGGATAATCGCTTAAACTATCCGTCATTTTATTATTTATATATAAACCGGTATGTGATTCGTTTAATTTTTCAAAGCCTATTATATATTAAATATTTTAAATTAAAATTAATAATATAAAAACTTACCAAGTAATTTATATTGTAGTTTGAAATTTATATCGATAAATGAAACTATAACTGTTAAATATATAGTTTGATTTATTGAAGTCCATATATTAAAAGCTAAAGAAAAAATACCATTATTTTCTATATGTTTTTTTAATAATAAATTAAAATTAGATAATGCATTTTTATATGTTTTATCGAGTAAAGCTTTAATTTTTAATCGATTTATAACGGGTGAAAACCTAAAATAAATTAATATTATATTATAATATATAAATAAATAACTTTACCGGTTATAATAATTCAATAATTCTTTAAATGAATCTGAATTTAATATAGTAAAAGATAAATTATTATCGATAATAAAATTTAGAATTTTATTATAAGCTTTATTTTCATTAAAATCTTCAATAGTAGTAGTTCGAAGTCTTTTTCGATTAAAAAATTCATTTTCAGAAGTATTAATATCGGATTTTAAATATTTTATATTAATATAAAATAATTTAAAATATAATAAAATAAAAACTTACTTTTTACTTTTGTTTTTTCAGATTTTTTATTATAAGCAATATTTGGATGTTTAGCTTAATAATGGCGTTGAAAATTTGAAGCTTAAAACCCTTTTACTTTTTCAGTTTTTTTATATTTATACCTAAATAAATTATTAATTATTTTTTTATATTTAAATTATTTTAATTAATTAAAAAAACTTACATTATATATGATAAAATTATTTTTTTTTCTTTAGAAAAATTAATAGGTAATAAAGTCCGAGTATATAAACCATTTTTAAAAATATAAATATTTTTAGGGTCTGGTAATTTATAATTAGGTTGATTATATTTTGAATTTTTAAATAAAGTAGATTTTTCTACGTTTTTTGTATTTTTATCCCCTGTATTTAATGTAGGGTAAGTTGAGTTATCATTAGAGGTTAAAGTAAGAAATGAATCCATTTTTATAAAAGGATTTAATTAAAGTAAAACCGGTTAGTTAATAATATTAGTAAAAAGGTAATGTATTTAATATAATACATTAATAAAAATAAAATAATAAAATAATAATTTAAAAGAAAAAGAACTTATATTTATAAAAAATTTAATATATAATATAAATTATTAAATAATACTTATTTTAAATTTTATATAAAAGTTTATATTATAAAAGTTTATTTTATAAAGGTTTATTTTATAATAGTTTATATTATATTATAAAGGTTTATTTTATAAAGGTTTATATTATAAAAGTTTACTTTATAATATAAACCTTTATAAAGGGTTATTTTATAATAATATTATAACTTATTTTATTAATTTACCTTATTAATATACCTTATTAATTTACCTTATTAACTTACTTTATTAATTTCCCCAATATTTACCCTATTAATTTACCCGGTACTTACCCTATTAATATACCCGGTATTTACCTTATATTTACCATATTAAAAACCCATATATTAATGTTATACGTTTTTGCCATACGTTTTTACTATACGTTTTTATTATACGATTTTATCATCCGTTTTTTTACACTATTAAAAAAACCGTACGGTTTTATTATATGTTTTTTTATACTATTAAAAAAACCGTACGTTTTTTATACTAGTTAAAAAAACCGTACGTTTTTATTATACGTTTTTTTATATTATTAAAAAAACCGTACGTTTTTATTATACGTTTTTTTTACACTATTAAAAAAACCGTACGGTTTTATTATACGTTTTTTTACACTATTAAAAAAACCGTACGGTTTTATCATGTGTTTTTTTATACTATTAAAAAAAACCGTACGGTTTTATTATGTGTTTTTTTACACTATTAAAAAAACCGTACGTTTTTTATACTAGTTAAAAAAACCATACGTTTTTTATCATACGTTTTTTTATACTATTAAAAAAACCGTACGGTTTTATCATGTGTTTTTTTATACTAGTTAAAAAAACCGTACGTTTTTATCATACGTTTTTTTATACTATTAAAAAAACCGTACGTTTTTATTATACGTTTTTTTACACTATTAAAAAAACCGTACGGTTTTATCATGTGTTTTTTTACACTATTAAAAAAACCGTACGTTTTTATCATACGTTTTTTTATACTATTAAAAAAAACCGTACGTTTTTTATACTAGTTAAAAAAACCATACGTTTTTTATCATACGTTTTTTTATACTATTGAAATAACCCTGTAATTAACTATGTGAATAATGAAAATGAAAAATCAATGCTTAGAAATCAATAATAGTATAGTAGAGATAGAAAAATAATGAATAATTATATATCTAACTAATCCCTTTTTTTTTTTTTTTCTTATCTAGTGAATTCTTATTTAATCTATACGAATAATATACTGTTTTAAAGCTCTTTTCAAGCTGATTACGAATATATTCACTATGTCTTTATCCCAGTCATCTCCACCCCTTGATTTTATTTATTATTATCGTAATGAAATTTGTCCTTTATATTATTAATGGCTATAAGCTGAAAAAGCTTTTCAAACCGCTGAATTATACCGTTAAGAAGCGAAAAATAAGTTCGATTTTGCATTATTTGAGTGGTCATGTGACCTATCTGATGTACGTATTTTTTATTAATTTTTTATGAATTTTTTTTAATATTTTTTATTTTTATTTTTATTTTTTCCCTTTTTTTAAACTTTATTATATTTTATATTATTTTATTTTCTTTAATATTATCTTATTATATTTTATTATATTATATTATATTATATTATATTAATTATATTATATTATATTTTAATTTATTTTATTTTTTTTATATTTATTTTTTTTATTTATTTATTTTTAATTTTTTCTTTCTTTTATTTTTTACTTTCTATTTTTTTTACTTTATTTTACTTTATTATCGTTTTATTAATTAATTATTTAGATGCTTTCCGAAATTGGAAATAAAGAAAAACAAAATAAAAAATAAGAAACTGAAATAAATTTACCACATATCCCTTTACTTTATAATGTAAGTTTATTATTATTATTATTATTATTTTTTATTTTTTTATTTTTTTTAATTCTTTATTACT
The DNA here is from genome assembly GCA_022376535.1 of Xylariaceae sp. FL0662B. Taxonomy (NCBI): domain Eukaryota; kingdom Fungi; phylum Ascomycota; class Sordariomycetes; order Xylariales; family Xylariaceae; species Xylariaceae sp. FL0662B. The sequence continues at coordinate 5,708 of JAJJKD010000071.1, forward strand.
TACTTTTAACTATTATAGCTACAAGATCCTCTTATTCCTTTTTAGGATGATGTATTTTTTCCTAATATTAAAAGCGAGGAAAATAATACTTATTATTCTACTTTATTAAATCCTAAAATAAGTAATTATTTTTTTAATTTATTTATTAATAAGTTATATTAATTTTTATTATATTAGGCACCTGATTTTATACCGAATTAGTTTATTAACCCTAAAGAGGTTAATAACGTTAATATTAACCATTCAGAAAATATTAATAATATATTTTCGAACTTTATTAATTTACCTTCCCCTTTACGTGATTCTGTAAGTTTTTTTCTTTTTAATATTTTTATTAATTTATAATAATTAATTTATAATAGGAAGAGGATGATTCTTTTACTTGTAATAAATGTAAAAAGTCCTTTAAAAAGGTATTAAGTTTAAAACGGCATAAAGCCTTTTTTTTAAAGCGTGGGAGATGCTTATGTAATTAGCTTTAATTTTATTATTTTTCTCGTAATTTTTCTGATATTAATGATATATTTTGTTTTTATAATATTATTTATTTTATATTAATTAGAATTATTTTTCTATATATTTTTAAATATAAAATAATATAAATTATTTTTTTAAATAATATTCCTTTATTATTATTAAGTAATATTACCTATTAATTATAATTAAATATTATTATTAAATTATTATTTTATTATATTAATTTATTATTAAATTATATTATTATTTAATTATTATATAATGTAAAAATTTTATTTATTTTATTTAAGGAAATTTTTTTTTTTTTTTTACCCTTAGTTTTAGTAACTAACTAAACTAACTATAGTTAGTTTTAGTTAGCACTTCTAAAAACTATAGTTTAGTTAGTTTTTAATTATAAAAACTATAGTTAGTTTTAGTTAGCACCCTAACTAAACTAACTAACTAAATTTTCAACCCTGCCTTCATCCGCAAACTTGGCTAGGTTACCGTGCCTAGATATTAGCGTCGATTTGGTGAGTATGAAGGCTGCAGATGTGGAAAATGACGTGAGCCGAGTTCTCAGTGAAGAATTAGTGCATCGGGATGAAGCTTAGCTCACACCTCCTACTTAGATTTATTGAATAGTTCGCCTCAATGCTTATTTCATCACTCTTTGTAGAACTTCGAACGCCATTCATAATAAATCCCATCCCACTCATTGCTTGAAACTCACCATGCAGCGTCGCCAGAGAGCATGACAATTAGATGTAATAAAGTTACGTAGTAGTTGTTTTCGTACTTTGTGCTGATTGGTTATCTAAACCAAGTAGATCTGGGTGACGATATCTGGCCTAGGCTTGGTGATATGGTCACTGCCAATTACTTAGAATCGTCTCACCTTGTTCCATACGTGAGTATTGTATAGTTCCCTTCCAAACCAAATCTCGCTTTCGCGCATCTCTGGACTCGGCACTGGTCTCAAAAGGCTCTGTCCCAAAGAAGTATAAGCCCTTAGGAAACTCGCCTAGCGCAGGGCTTGACTCGAACGCGGCCTGGAGGACCTCGGATGCTGGCTTCTGTGGACTTCGGATGGACCCATTCGGCATGAGCATTGCGATAATCGGATAAATGATCTTAAATATCAGGACACGGATGATCCAGAACGCGCGGCGCGCCATACCGGTTACCATGGTACCCGGATCAACACCCAGGATGCAGACTTTATTCAGGACGGGATCGCGATCCATACGACGTTGGAGTTCGTGGATCATCATGATGGAGAAGAGCTTGGCGGCGCCGTAGCGACGAAACCCGCTGCGCCATGACGGGTCCTCTTGCGCGGAGCTCCAAGTGCCTTTGGCTATTGCTTCGAAGCTGCCCTCATCGTGCACGATGGTCCTGTGTTTCTCGTCCGTGAAAGCCTGGGTCTTCTTATTCCGTTCGTCGTATGGACTATTAACACGCAAAACGCCGCGTCAGCTTAGGCAGGCCATGGCCCCCATGGGTAAACGAGCACCTACTCATAGGACTGGCTTCCGACCACAACTATACGTCCAGAGTCTTTGTTCATGCTCTTCAGCAGCAGCAGCGTCAATACCCAGTGACCAAGGTAATTTGCGCTGAGTGTCATATCCAGGCCATCCGCCGTCCAATATTGTTCGCCAAATTCTTGGTATCCGGCGTTGAGGATGAGCGCCTGGATCGGCGGGATAGTTTCTGCCGCGACGCGCGCGTTGATCGTTTCGGCCACCCGGCGAACGCTGTCGAGATTCGCCAGGGCCAAGGAAATAATATTGTGAGGATGCGATGGGCTCTTTGAGAGTATCGACCTGAGGGCGGGTGCCGATGCCGCATCGCGGACCGCATAAAGACCGTGGTACCCGGCAAACTTGGGCTGGGAAGAGACTTGATTGGCAATAGCGCTCCCAAGGCCGCCATTGGCACCAGTGATGAGGACCGTTCCTTTGGCGATATCCATTTCTCCGTGGAGCCGTCGAACACCCCCCTGTTTGACAAGTGTGAAAAGGGTAGTGGTGTTTTCGCTTTCAAAGCTTAGCTGGGCAAAATAAGTACTTTTAGCAGATTGATTTCACCTCGAAGTTAAGTCTCAATTATCCCCCTTGCTTCGGTATTTTTCCCCAGTTACCATACCAGATCCGGAACAGCCTCAGAAAGATACCTCTGAAGAACAGCCCCTGCAACCCTCCACGCCTAGCGCGCTACCATGTCCAGGGGAACGACATGCCCTTGCCGACTCCCCATTAACGAGGCAGCAAAGAATGCAGATATTCAGACGGACATATCGGATATCAGGTCTTCCAAAAGGAATTCCGGACCTTCAGTAGAGGCATTTATCCCTATCGTGGATGTAAGTTACTTGATTGTGCGGTGTTTTCTACCGGCTGATTGGTATATATGTATCCTCCATCCCAGATGCGGGATGCTGCATTCTCCGCTCAGAGGCGACCGTTCGCGTTGCTAAGGACGTCGATGCTGCCAACTACCCCAATCCTTTGCGCTGGTATGATGGTTTACACCTCGATCCGTCATGTGAACATACACATGGGCAACACGGCTGCTATTTAGGGTTCGGGCAGTTCAGATCACCTTCCAGCCTACTGCCTGGGTAGCCCGCGCGGGATATCGCGGAATGACTACCTCACGGGGTGCGCGTCAGTTAAGCACTCGTGGATACGTCGATACAAGTAAGGGCGAATGTGGGCAATGCTCTGAAGGCGATGGTAAACGTGAATCTCGTTACCGCTGTGGCACTAACGACGGAATCTACGTATTACGCCGTTGATAACTGGTCTAGGCGCCCTTAGCAACCTCCTTGCACTCAGCATCCCAGGCGAGCTAAAAGCCATTACTATGTACAAAAACGACGTCCCAGTCCACTCCTAACCCTGCGGTCATGCAAGGGACTCAGAGGGGGCGATCACGTTCGCAGAGCCACAGAACATCGGCTGTATGACCGAGACACTCCCTCTAGATAAAGGGAAGGCTGCTCACGGTGAGCCAACCCCGCCCATCCAACATCACGGCCCTTATATTCTTTGTAGTCGAATATCAGCGAACCTAGACATTTTTGATAGAGGCAATGTTAGCCCGAAAAGTTCGCCTCCAGGCCGTGGCAGTGATGGAGCTAATATAGCCGAATCCGGGGAGCATCGCCTGAATACGTCATTTCGCTATGCGTAGCTAAATCTGTAGCTTCTAGCTAGTTTCCCAGTTCTCTGAAAGAGGGTAAGATGCCCGATGGTGTTTGACGGCCTTGATGCGGGGATGGATTGCGGGGATGGAGATGTGGTGATGATTGAAACTAGCAGACTTGCTCACTAACAAGGCTGGGCAGTGAGCTACTGTATGAAGGGTCCTACGAGCATTCTGATCCCTGTCATATGGCTTGGCAGGTTGTAGTTATGTATTAATACGTATGAGGGAGTTGGATGTAAGTCAAGTGGGATGCTGACGCGGTGTTAATGCCTGTGTTAATAGTTATAAGATTACATATGGGCCTGAACGTCCCCTGTCAATAGTTACATCGGCATTGCAACGGTGATTGTGGTTCATAGCGGTCTGGCACTGTCGCTTGCAGGCTAACTAGATAATTAGAAAAAGGTTCAAATACTTCGTACATACCTGTACAATCAGCAAGAGTAAGATGACGCCTGTAAATGAAGTATCATTCATGAATCTTCCACGCACAGCCGACTCAACTCAAGATGTAGACACGAGATTCGCGAAAGATACGAGAGCGTGGCGATTAATCATGGCGACCTGCCTCTTTGATCAGCCCCAGCAAGTGCAGTATTTCCACCTAATGCTAGGTATATCAGAGGCTGATTTTCTTAATACAGGCCCACATGCCCTTGACGACGGCATCGACAGCCTGAATAAGAGACCCTTTCGTAGATAATGCCTTTCTAGCATTCGTTTTGTTTCCTCGTTGCGGTCCGGTCGGTGTTCGCCTCTTTAGCCCAAGACACCCCACGATGCTCTCGACGTTCGCTATCAGGCGCGCGGCTTTCGCGTCAGCGGCCGTCTTCGCCGCGATTACCGCCGCCCAGGAGACAGGATCAGATACGTGTACGGACGTCCACATCTTTCTCGCCCGAGGGAACAACGAGCCATACCCCGGCCGACAGGGCAAGCTTGTTGACGCCATTTGCGCCGGGCTCGATAACTGTGATTACGAGGATATTGCGTTCGACAACGCCCTGGAAACCGAGTATTGCAGTGCTGTCCAAGCAGGCGGAAAAGCCGGGACCGACCAGATTACCACCTACAACAAAAGGTGTCCACACACAAAACTCGTGGTTAGCGGTTATTCGCAGGGCGCCCAGGTAATAGGCGACATTCTAGGTGGCGCTGGAGGCACGTTCTTCCAGGGATGTACTGTCAACTCGACTACCGGGCTGAATCCTGATTCAACACCGGGCAACGTGAGTAAGTTCGACTCTAGCCACGATACCGAAGCGCGCTGAATGACGGTGCATGTATTCTCCGACTGACTAAGCCCATGAGCCAGTTGCTGCGGCACTTTTATTCGGCGATACGCGCCATACTGCCGACCAATCGTTCAATACGCTAGATGGCGCGCCTTATAATGGATTATTCCCCCGAACGGCTGAGCTTCTTGCGGGCCTCAACAACTTTGCCGGTGTGCTACGAAGCTGGTGTCAGGAAAAGGATCCGATCTGCGCGGCCGGCGATGGAAATAGGGATACTGACGTTGAGGATCACCTAAACTACTTTGATATCTACCCGGATTCTGCAGGAGCATGGGTCAGATCAATGGTAGGTGAGAATTCCACGGTTGAGCCCGGTCCAACATCGGGGACAACCACGACTGCCACTGCTAGCAAGGAGCAATCGAGCTCGACGCGAGCGGCAGCGACCCCAAGCGTGTCTATAAGCCGCTCGGCGAGGTTAGGGACTACACCAGGCACCAGTAGTACTCCAAAAACCATCACTACGTCAGAAACTAGCACTCCATCAGAATCTAGTGCTACATCAGGAACTATTGTTACTACGTCTCTTCCCGAAGTTGCTACAGCCACAGATTCAGGCGCCGCGGCTTCGCCAACCACGACATCTAGTAACCAAGAAGGAGGTTCTGGAGTTGTTCGATGCCACAAGAATCTCGCAAGCCTACTCGCCTTGGGTTCTCTTGCGTTCCTAATAGCTTAGGCGGGCGACGCCTATATACTTAAGACATCATAATACAATAGTACTAATTACTATATCGATTTACCTAATCAACATTACCACACTCTTGAGAATACATTGAGCTAGTAGCCCTGTCATGTATCTCCCGTCCCATCCGAATTCACCGTGCAATTTATCTTTAACAAGCTCTCATCAAGGTTCCTACATTCGTACACAGGCTGCTCGCCACTGGGAACAGTAACAGTAACATTTTCTACTCGGATGTTACTGCAACGCTGTAGATCACGTAGTTAACATCGTTCTGTTCTAATAACACCATGTGCATTTTGTGACTGTACTCACATCCGGAGCACTACACACCAATGTGCCTGCTTGAGGGTCGAGATTTTCTGATGTAATTCCATACAGGTTCTTCATACTGATATCTTCAATAGTCAAGTTTGACTAAAAGACACGTTTACTAAGGTTAGCGCCTTGTCAACATATCGTATGTGTAGCTTACCGGAAACTCCCTACACAATGTTTGGTTCGTCTGACCATAGCATTGTGTGATCGTGATAGCCCTGTCATTATTGAAGTTGCCGAAGAGGTCATACGTGACATTTCGGACGCGGCCCAGGCCGCCACCCCCATTAAGCAATTGCTGGAAATTGGTCTGCACTCCAGGCCAGACTTTTATACGAGCGCCGTCGCTAGCATTAGTCATAGAGATGTTGTAGATATAAAGGTGCTCTACGATGTCTGTTTCCCCTGCATACTGGCCAAGGGACCCGATGCTAATTCCATGGGAACCAATGCATACTAGGTTCTGAACGACGACATTGGTACTGTTTGGTTTGAAAGAGACGCAATCTTGCAAGTGGCTAGTCAGCAATCGAGTCGCACGGCTTGTGTTATCCAACTGACCATCCGTATTATCGATGAATGAGTCCTGGATAACCACACGATCTGATCGGTAGGTATCCCAGCCATCTGAATTGGCAATCGTAATGTTATTGAGGCTCTAAAGAGATATTCGGTTTCAGCTCTATCACCCATGTTGAGAGTAAGAAGCAATAATACACGCACCTTTGCTCGAAGATCCATATGACCTATGAGAATGTCGGTGCTATTGGCAATTATATTAAACCACTGCACATCCTATCAGAATCTCAACGGGGCGAAATCCTATATATCTAGAGCTCCATCACGTCAGGGGGTACCATTAGGACGCAACATAACTGACATTGGGAGGATTTCGCATCCGCAAATTCGACATCGTTGCCCCTTTCATACCATCAAAGGCGAAGAGCATAGGACGAAGCAACTCAATTTCAGCATTAGCTTGTTCTCCACACGACAACAACCACCGAAAAATAGGGGGGACTACTTACGCTGCTGTTAGTTTTAAGCTCCTCCCAATAAGCCTGTCCCCTTCCATCGATAACCGACAGCTCATTCCCTAGGTCTCCGTAAACGTTTACGTCTTCCCCACCAAGCTTCCAGAGCGTCGATTGGTTCTGAAACGCGTATTTGAAGCTATTCTCCGCCCAGTAGTACACATCACTGTCGTCGAAGGCGATCTCGCCGGTAATAACCACATCGACGTGCTTGAGAAATGTCAAGTCGAGCGGCGACCCGATCACGTAGGACTTGTCTAAAACCACCGTGCCGCCGTCGTTGCACTCTTCAAATGCTTTGAGGATCTGCGGCGCGTCGTTGCGTGCGCTCTCGCACCCTGGCTCTACCTGGCAGTAGCGCCCTTTAATTCGGGGCGGCGAGAATGGGAGAGCCTGACCGACATTGAATGGGCCGGGTTCGAGACGCGGACGCGCAGGAATGTGACCGTTGTACGTCGCCGATGCTGAAGATAGACAAGCAGAGGCTGCAACAAATGAGATGACCAAGTTGAACCACATGTCGGCTTCAGGAATTATGCTGCTCGAGCTCCAGCTATCTATACTTAGGAAGTTTAACTCTAGTTACAAGCCTATTTTATAGAGCTCCCTATACGTATGTTTAAGAGCCACCATGATTAACGACAGAGCTCCGTAGGCCATTGCTAAGCTCATATTGCTCATGAGAGGCAGGTATTGAAAACGGCTAATTATCATAGGCGGATGATTTGCGGGAATTCTCGGTCACTCGGTAGAAGTTATACATAGAGATTCAAGCAACTGAGGCTGTGAGATAAATCCAGTTATCAACCCCAAAGCTACCAATAATATACAGCCTATAAATGAACACACGTAAGCAGATAGTCCTACCTACCTAGCTTATTAAGGGCGTTCTTCTCGTCTTAAAAAGACTGAGAGCATCCCCACCCCCGCAATCTACATATACAAATGCTTGCCAGAACAAGTTCATTTCTTCAATGTCAAGCCCTACGCAGCAGTCAAGCCAGCTCTCCAAGGGCATCAACAATGCCGCGGGAGAAAAGGGAAATGCAGATCAAATACTTTCGGAAGGTATTGGTTTCCACCCCCTATTCACCCATCAACATCGCGTAGATACACAACTAACAACATTAGGCGCTGACGTCGCCAAACGGTCCCCGCCGTCCTCCCAAGCTCTCAGCCACGATGACGGCAAGACTGCGGACCAGGAATGGGAGATAGTGTCACATGGCGAAACAAAACCCAAGAAAAAAAGGGTTTTCAATGCCTGGTGCAGCAAAACTGGTGGTCATTTCGATATTACCTTGGGCTGGGGGAAATGGGCTGGTACGGTGTTTTATGTCGACTGGAGCCGAACTTGCAAACATAGCAGTGACCTTGCTCACGATGACATGGGGCGATCGAAAGAGCAGGAGAAGTAGTACTAGCATTGGCTGACTCGCCTCACGCTTTAAGTATTGGAAGGTCGTTTGGGCAGAATGAGCTAGTTTTGGACACGGAAAACATCACGATTTCTTTATAATACTAATAAATCAGTGTTATAGCACAACCCAGGTTCGTGGTACCTAGCAATGACATGAAGTGCTCCATTCTCGCTTCTGAAACAATACAGCCTCGGCTATGATTCTACTACATCGGAAAACTGCCCTTCTCGGGACCAAAGTACCCCCTTTCAGGAATCGGCAGGATGCCAACACTCGACCCGTCGACGCCGGCATGACTCACAGTATTTCCCCACCAATCCAGCGCAACGGGGTTATATCCGACGGCGAAGAACATGAGCAGCGCACTAACCGCAACCCCGGCCGTCAACGCGGCCGACAAGACGTAATTGTACTTCTCCCACCACGCCAGGCGGTGCCGCGGCAGCCAGTACATGAAGACGAAGGAGAGGATCATGCCGGGCGTCTTGTACGACAGGTTCGACGGCGCCCAGTGCTGGATGCCCTGGATGACGAGGACGGGGTTCAGCCAGAGCAGGGACGCGACGAAGGGGAAGAGCGTGCGGTCGAGGCGCGCGAACGTGCGCGGCCGGAGGCGCAGTCGCAGACGCTCCCGCACCCCCGGCAGGTACCTGGGCCCGTAGCCCTGGCTGAGCAGGAAGACGACGGCGACGGCGGTGCCGATCAGGAAGCACCACTTGAACAGCGGGTAGATCTCGTTGAACATGCGGTCGGAGCCGAGTAGTCCCCACATGAGGGAGCTGGCGTAGAGGGGGGCGCCGTCGGCGGCGCAGGTGAAGCGGCTCGGCTGGTTGGGCGTGCAGAGGCCGCGCACGCGGTTCATGACGAAGTCCTGAGTCGCGACGGCGACGAGGCAGGTGAGGACGATGGTGCCGATCTGGCTGCGGAAGACGGCGCGCGGCGCGATCTTGGCGTAGTGCGCCATCTTCTGGTCCTGGACGTAGTTGTCGCCGTAGCCGGCGAGCGCCCAGGAGCCCAGCGTCTGCGAGAACAGGAAGGCGTTGGGGTTCCCCGGCAGCAGGTAGCCCGTGATGACCTGGATCAGCGCCCCGAGGCCCAGGTTCGTCCCCGTTGTTGCCGACAGGAACGACAGCGGCACCGCGAACACCAGGTTGATGCCGATCACCAGGAACACGAGCCACACCGGCGTGTCGACGGGGTAGATGTTGAGGAAGACGATCGAGATGATTATCGCCCCGACCAGTATCACCAGAAACCACCAATCTGGCACCTCGGCGAAGCGCGACATGAGGCGACTGTGCACGTCCATTGCGCCCTCGTAGTTGCCCTTGCCGTGTCGCAGCCCCTTATAGAAGTCGACGTATGCCTTTCCCACGGTTTTCCATTGGTTGATCATGACGTATAGGAAGTATACGGGGTAGAACGCGTAGTTTGCTCCAACTGTCAGAATGTAGCCGGCGGAGTAGAATGGAGGCGAGTACTCCTGATACAGAGTCTCGTTGAGTTTGTTGTTTACGACCACCTTTTGGACCTCGTACGGGTTCCCGTCGTTGGCGAACGCCGAGGACGAGTTTATAGGCAGGTAAGCAGTGTTGTACATGTTAGAATAGTAAATCCCTAGTATTATCAGGCCGCCGAGGATAGAGCCGACGTACATAGTACAGGTCGCAAAGAATGGCTGGGCCAGAGCCGCATAGGACGACGTGGCGACGTTCCAGTCGAAAGTCGTGATGGGATTGAATAGCCCAAGTCCTAGCGAAGATCCAGTAACGATAGCAAGAGTAACATTCTGCGGACTTATCCAAGTCATCCAGTTGAATGTCGACAGCGCCGTGAAGAGATATCCAGGCAGCCAGTAGTAGAAGAACATAGAGACAGTTACAATGTAAAAGAACTTGTAGCGAGAGATGGTCCACCCATAAATGTTTTCCCTTGGTTCAGGGCGAGTCAGCGCTCGATTCATGGCGATGGTTGGCAGAATGGTCGGCCATAGTGCCTTGACCGGATACACGCTGAAGCGCCTGAGGTAGCCCGCGAAGCCCATTCCCATCAGTTGGACGAATAATGTCAACATCAACTGGTAACCAAAAGTGACAAATCCCTCGCCGTAATATACCGGCGATTTTTGGACTAGGATCATGCCATAGCTGTTTGTAGTATAAATTGCAATGTTGTAAGTGATAGTCGCGAACATCTGTTCTTTGAACGTCCACTTCCCCGGATTGAGCGAGTGACGGATGCCCATGACTGTGACGCCCCAGTCTGGCAAGGTGCGCTCGAGGAATTTCGCACAGGGGTAGAGAAGAATCTGAATGACCTGGCCGCTTAAAGCTTGGGAAAGTTAGCATACCTAAGAATAGATAGCACCTTCAGCTTCAGTCTTACTAATTGACGGAAATCGACTGTTGAAGAATGTCGCCATGAAGGTGCCGATGATGGCCCAGCCAATGCCCAAGAAGTAAGCCCGGATCGTCTCGATGGGGACATCCTGGTCATCCAGAATCTCAGCAACCGCACGCACTCCCGGATAAGGCGACGAGTACTTCAACATGACAGCATCGACCCTTAGATCGCGATCATAGAAATCACCATACAGCTTAGGACCTTGCTGTAGTTTGTTGAGACGCTCTCTCATGTCCGACGGGAAGTTCCAATCATCAGCAAAAAAATCAGCACACTCCTGGATGATGGCTATAGCTTCTTCCCCGGTCATATTATTAATCTTTTCTAGTATATATTCGCCCTCGCCGTTAGGTGCGAGCTCCTCCAGCATTTCATGAGAGATTTGATCGCCAACTCGTTCCTGGGTGACCCGGGTCTGGATCTTCTCCGGGTCACGTCCCGGATCGGCCCCGTCGCCGGCTTGGTTTATTGCTTCAGTCATATTCGTCAATATGTCAAAGTCGTGACTGGAGAATTCAGCAACCAGAGCTTCGGTAAGAAAATTTAAATATTCTATAGTGGTATATCATTTTTCGTTGTCGGTAGCAGCGGTTTAAGCCCGTGTTAAAGCCCTTCGAGGTACCTGCAGGGCACCCAAGATATAGAAGAGGGTCTAGAAGAGAAGTAAAGATCAAAAGCGGGGAACCTAGGTACGTTCGGCATGGTTTTTGGGCGAGATAGACCTATCATTTGGGGGTTGTTCCATTGGTATTACGTTGTAAGACGACATGGTATAGAATACTACGTTAAGGGTGTAGATAAGATCAACCATACCACCTTGTTCGAGTTGGAGTTCCGTGTGCCTCTCGGCTGGAACCACCAGTGAACGTCCAGTCTTGACTATCTCATCACAACCATGCGTACGCTGAATCCAAGTCGTAGCCTTGTAGGTAACAAGCAGAACTACTAAGATAACAGGGCTGTGGTCCATAGAACACCATCTTGGAGCTGGAATTGCGATTCATGTGGTCCTCGCACACACCAACCGTGCATACCACATAGATTATACGCAAAGTTACCATACCTAAACAACTTGATCTTAAGTATCGATACCATATTGGCTTGTTGACACGATTGATTTCATCCTAGCTAGATGCAAATTCGAGCCACGATAAAAGGAGACCAAGGGTCGCTCAAGACTAGCTATAATCTAGTGTTGAGTATTTAATTAAGGAAAAAGAGAAATGAAAACTAGCCTAGGACCTGTCTTAGGTTATTGTGTAAGAGGTATTTTTTTCAACACGCGCATAGCCAGAAAGAGCCAGGGATAGAACTCCATACAAGCTTTGTTGTGAGGACGCGGCGGCCGAACCTATCCATTAATATCCCGGTTTTCACTCCTCAACAAATCAAAAGTACAACACCAAGTCTGAACACTTTAGCAGCTACACATAATATTAAGGTTCTGTTGTGCCGACATATCGGAGTATCGGAATTTCGACAGCTACCGTGCTTGTCCTATTGCGCCGCGATGAAGAAGCCGCTATTACTACTCGTTTAGACATATTCGTAGAACGCATTACAGTGCAGACATGGGCCATTAGACTAATCTGATGCCGAACACAAAGGGGTACAGCAGCCTTGGATACAAAGAGTATCTTGTATACCCAGGAGCCCTTAATTGCACGCTTATACTGCTTAAGGGGTACCCTGCTCGGGAACATCTTGATATACTTTGGTTAACCAAAATTGAGACTTGATGAAGGCCTAGATATTGATACTTCGCAGCGAGGAATGATAAAATAAGGACAGCCAATACATATTATAACGCGGGAAACATACTATGGCCTCTGCATACGACTCAATCTGATAGGTATGGCCTATATAATTTATACCACCCATATCAAACAGCCTACCTAGTATATCAAGGTTGCCAAGGTGTAATAGCTTCATTATTAGGGGTTATTAGTCTATCTGCATGTGTCTAAATGTCTAAATTTCTATCCCCTTGCCGGTCTATAACCGTGTTGTCCGTAGGTACTATTGTTGTGTCCAAACGCCTAGTAAAACTCCGCTTGCAATCAATCATTTTTCGATATCCTGAAACCAAACGTGCTCTAGGGCTTCCTGCGCCGTGATCCGCTTACGAGGATCAAATTTTGTCATCTTCCCAATTAGGTCCTTGAAATCTGGATCGAGCACATCGCTCTTCCATAGCGAGAATGGTCTTCTGGGGTTCTTTTCGTCGAATGAGTCGGGTATCTGGCGCAATCTCTCGGCCCAAGGATGCCTCCGACCTATATAATTACGGAACCCATCGAAATCGGCCCAGTCGGCAAAGTATGATACTTGCCGTTCTAGAATGTCCCTAGTGGGATCCATGCTCCGTGAATGATCGGCCCAGAAAATGACACTTCGCAGCCGCAGGAAAATGAACTGTCATATATTTAGTACTCGGACCACGGTTGGCAAGAATGATCTAACGCACCACTATCGCCAAAGAAAAGATGTCCGAAGGCTTGCCAACTGCTCCCTGGACATGAGCTTCCGGACTTCGCCAGAGCTGATTGCCGACCTGAAGGCCGCTCAAAGCCTGCCCCGGAGGGATATGGGTTGAGTCTTCCAAATCAGATAGCTGGACCCGATCGACTACGATGCCATTAGGGGTGTCATGGTAGTCGATCATGATGTTGTTGGCCTTGATGTCTAGGATCATGTCAGATATAGTCCGAAGCGCAACTATGACTCATAAACCTACCCAAATGAGCAATGTTCTGGGCGTGTAGAGCAGCGAGTCCTCGGAGCGTGTCACGCAGCACCCGTTTCTGCACCGGCAGAGAGAGATTTTTGAAGGCAAAGTTGAGCAGATGGTCCGTCATGTACTCGTTGACGAACATCTTCTGTTCCGGAACGGTGTCCCGTAGAGCCCTCAAGTATGGCGAATCATTAACTCTCAGCTGCAGAGGAAGAGCGTAGTTGTATTCATTTTCGAATAGACTCTTCAGAACAAACCTCTTCTCGTTGGCCCTGGCGCGTTGTTGTTAAGATGTGATCTAGGTGGCATCTAAAAGCGTCAGTAAGCTTACCTGGCGAGGTAGACCTGGCGGTCCTGTCTGTCCTGCAGAACATTCTCTACGGTGTATTCTCGACCAGAATAGCCTTTCAGAATGACACCGGGCGCAATCGGCTGTGGGCCGAAGTAGGTAGCGTGCGGTACAGTGCTCGCATTGCGAGCAGTCTTAAGGTAACGAGCACCAGAGGGTCGACATGATGTCGATAAAGGCGCACGGGCAAATTTCGAAAGGGGTTGAATCGCGGTCAATGTGGACGCCGAGACCGCCCTACGCATTGTATGTATTCTGTACTCAGCAGAAATAGTGAGATAGACGACGTTTGATGCGCAACTATGTGCTTTGTCGCCTCGCTTTTGTAGATGAGATATTATAATCAGATGGTGGAAATGGATAGATAAGACAGATGATGTAGATGAGATAGATTAGATGAGATAGACGAGATAGACGAGGGAACGAACGAATGGGCGACTGCCAAATATGACTGCGACCGTGTGCCGATAGAGTTCCAGGTCACACCTGCATCCCAGAAAATGTCGCGCGCCCGTGAGCTGACGGTGAGCAGAGGTACGTGTACATATGTAGCATTGTAGTAGGTTGTGTATTGTATAAGGTTGCATATGCTAAGCGTACTAACAGTGGGTATATAATATATGGGTTGTCATGTGATAAGGTGCCTTCTGCCGAAAAGACGATGCCCTTATTGTTTTCCACATTTTAAACTAATTATCGTTTTCTATATTTTAAACTAAAGTAGGATTTTCTATATAACCTTTTTCGTTTTAAATAATATATACTTTTCTGTTTTCTTATTATAAGTGCCGTTTTCCGAAATAAATAAAATAAAAATAAGTAAAAGCTTATATATTTAAAGTAAATAAAACCCGTTTTACCGGTTTCCGGAGTTTATAATTCGCTAATAGTTCTTTAGCTTTATTTTTTAAATCTTTAAATATAAATTATTACGTATATTTATTATTTAAGTTTTAATATTTTACGAAATAACGTTTTATAGCGATATTTTTATTAATAATACGTTTATTATATAATTTTATATATACTTTATTTATAAATAATAAATATTTACCGAATATATTTATTAATAGCATTAATTTAAGATAATTTATTAAAATAATATCGTAAATTTTATAATATTACAGGAATTTTAAGTAATATGCCGATTTACTAATACGTTTTAATACGGGATATAGTCCTATATATTATTATTTAAGTTTCCTATTTAAAATAGCTATTTTAGGAATATTATATCCTTTATAAAAATATAAAAATATCTTTTAATTAAGTTAGAAAAATAAAGTTTTATAATTTTTATTATAATATTTTTTAACTATAATTAATATAATTAAAATAGCGTTATAAATTTTTATATATAAAGATAAGAGTTTAGTTTTAGGTTTTAATATTAATATATCGGAAATAAAGTTAAATAAAAATCCGTAAATAATTTTAAAAGGGCTAACTTTTATAGTAAATAATAATAAACTATTAATTTTATATTAAAGTTTAAGTAATAATTTTATTTATTTATTAAAATCTTTTATATAATAAAAATAATAGCGGAAAGCTAACTTTATTTATAATATATACCTTTCGGTTTATTTATTAATAGATAAATAATAAACTATAGCGTATAATAGTTTAGTTTTTAATCGTTTTTAAATCTATTATTAAAGTTTTATAAGAAATTTAAAATCCTTATTATTAAATATCGCTTTCGGAATTTTTTATTTAATAAATAAAAGGCGATTAATTAATACGTTTACCTATTATTACGCTATTTAATTATAACGTTTAAAAATAAAATTAATGGCTTTTATTAATTTATATATAGTTATAAAAAGCGCATTTATATTTTAAAATTCCGAAAATTTTAATATAATATTAATAATAATAATATAAAAAGGATATAATAAGCCGATAATAGGTTAAAGAAAACTATAAAATTTATAAGTTTTAGATTTTAATAAAATATATTTAAAATATAACTTAAAATATTTAGCAAATTTTTTACGATTAATTATAAAGTATATAAGATTTTAGCTAAATTTTTTAAACTTAAGGTAGTTTTTTTTATAGATAAATTTAGAAATATCGGCATTATAAATATATAATATATATAGTTTATTTAAAGTTTCGGAATTTTTTTATAAAAGTCCGTTTTAAAAATAAAAAGGTAATTTAGCTAAGTTTTTTTAGAGTTATATATTAGCTTTAACAATATTTAATATACGTTTTTATTTAAGGTTTTTTAAATAACCTTATTAAATATATTGTTTAAATTTCGGTAAAATTTATATTAAAAATATTTTTTTAAAATTAAATTAAAATTTTAAATTTTTATTAAGATTTATTAAAGCTATTTAAATTATCGGTAAGGCTTTTTTAAATAAAGCCTAATATTTATTAGTATTACTTGGAAATATATTTAAACCTTTTAGGGTTTCCGGTTTTTTAAAATCCGGCTTATTTATAATAGGGAAATATAATAATATATTTAAAATAATATAAAGTTTTCCGGATTTATAAAATATATTAAATTTAAATTTATTAACGTATTTTATAGTTTTAACTAATCGGAGATTTTTATTATTTATAGCTATTAAATTTACAATATTTATATATTTAATAAGTTTTAAAATAATACGGTAATTTATAAAAATATAAACTTTTATTTAAATAATATTTATTTAATAATGCGTTTTTTTTAATACCTATATAAATCCGAAGATTTTTATTTTTATAAATTAATAGCGTTTTTTTAAAATAGTAAAAGTTCGGAATAAAAATGTAATAGGTTAAATAGCTATATATAAAAAGTATATAATAAATTTCCTATTTTTAATAATTTTAAATAGGGATTTTTCCGAAATATAATATATAATTATTCCGATTTTATATTAAAATATATCGAAATTTATATAAAGTATTTTTTTTAGGTTAAAATAATATAAAATAGTATATTTAATAAAAGTTTATTTTAAGCCGAAAAACGAATCTTTTTCTATTTTAGTTAATATATTAATAGAAATATTAAAAGCCTATTTTTTTTTACCGACTTTTATATTTTTATTATTTCGGCGTAAGTTATTATATATTATTTATATTTTACGGTTTTTTAATAGTTCTATAAGTTTAGTATATTTAGGAATATTATTTTTTATATATCCTGTTATACCGATAAAGGTTTTAAGATTTTTAAGCGATATTAAAAAAATAATTTGATTAATTACTATAAGGCGTTTTTTAATAGTTAATAAATTAAATGAATTTATTAATTTTTTAAAAATAATTACGTTTAGGAATTCGGTAAATAATTTAAATGGGTTAATAAAAATATTTTTATTACAGAAAATTATAAATACCTAATAAATATTTCGGATATATTTTTATAAAATATTTAAAGCTATATAAATATTATTATAATAATAGTCGGAATTTAAAATAAGCTTTAATAGGATATTTATTTAATGCTAAATATACGCGTTATTATTATAGTATTCTATAATTAAATAGTTAAAGGTATATTAACCTTTTATAATAGTAATAATTAAAGCTTAATATATAAATAGGTAGGTTTTTTATCAATAATAAAAGGAAATATAATTTAAAATGGTAATAAATAGTTTTCCGGTAATTTTAAAAAGCATTATTTTCTATAATTTTATAGAATATATATTTAAAAGGTTTATTATATTAAATAGTTAAATATCCGCTATTATTTTTCCTATTTTTTTATTACTAATTAATATTTTTTATATTATAAAAACGGAAAAAGAAAATAGGACTGGTTTTTTAATATAATAAACGCGGTTTTTAGCTTTTAGTTTTTAAATAATATTTTAAATAATAGCTTTATTTTTAATATTAACCGAATAAATGCGGTATTTTTTAGGGATATATTTTTTTTATTTAGGTTTAAAGTTAAATTTAGGTATTTCTTTTTTCGGGACGTTAATAAATCCTTTATTTTAAAAAATATTTTAAAATTTTATAATAAAAGTATTAAATTGCTTAAATATTTTAGGGTAATTAGGATTATAAAATATAATAACCTTATATAAGTACCGGCGTATGTTTTTTATAAATAAAATTATAAAATCCTATAAGGTTTTTAATATACGTTTTATAAGATTTTCGAATTCCGTAAGATTTTTAAAAGTAGATTTAGCTAATTTTCTGGTTAGCTGCTTTAATGTTAATTTAGCTACTTTTTTATTTTTAATATAATAATTACGGCAGTTTAATTCGATAAGCTAAAAGTATTTTAATAAAGTATTTTTAAGTAAATAAATGTCGAAATCCGAATCGTTTTTAATTATAATTTTATTTATATTATTATTAATTAATATAGCGAAATAAATAATAGGGGATTTTACGGGTTTAAAGATAGAATTTTAAGTAAAATTGGCTATATAAATAACCTTAATTATTATATATAATTTTATAGGTATTTAAGTCGGTTATAATATAGAAACCCGGGCTTTTTATTATTTTAATAATGGGGTTATTAAAAGAGGAATTACTGTATAATATGATTATATAACGGCTATTTTTTTCGATAATATAATATTAATTTATTTAGCGTTTAAAATATCTATTTTAAATAGTATATAGGTTTAAAGTCTTTTTATAAGGGTAATTTTATATAAAAAAATAGCTATAACGGATTTTTTATTATATATACCTTTAAAATAAAATCTAATAATTATATATTTTAATATGGTATGGTAATTTATAGAAATCCTATAGATTATTAATGGTATAGCTTATATACGGATTTCCGTTTTTAAGTATTTTTTACAAATTTAAGCTTTATTATTTAAGGTTTTAATATAATTAATATTTATATAGATATTTTTTTTATATTCGGATTTTAATAAAATTATAATAAAGATTTTAAGATATATTTTAGATTTATATAAAAATCCGGTTTTTATATTTAAGCGGGAATTTATTAAAAATTAAATTACCGGTATTTAAATATAAGTAGTAAATTTAAGGTTTAGGGAATTTAAAATATATAATTCCGGTGGTTTAATAATTAAAAAGTTTACCTTTATTTTATCGTTAATATGGTAGGATTTTTTAATAATAGGTTTTAGGATTTTAGCGATATATACGGATTTTTAAAAAACCGTTTTTTTAAGGTATTCGGCTTATATATACCGGTATAATTTATTTTTATTAGGAAATTTACGCTAATAGTATTTATAAATAACTAATTATAAAATATTTACCGTATTAAATTATGCCGTATTTTATTATTTATTTTAGTTTTCTATTTAAAATAAATTAAAGCTTTTTAAGATAGGCTTATTAAAGAAAATTTTATCGTTAAAATTTTATATATAGAATTTTTTGTTATTTTTTTATAATAAGAATTCCGTTTATTTATTATCCTATTCGTTATATTTATCTTTATTATTAAAATAAGCTTTTTAAGGTTATAGGTTTTAAAGATTTTAATTTAGTTAATTTTATTAATTAGGAGCGAATTATTATTAAAAGCGTTAATATTATAGGTAATATCCCTAACGATTTTAAATATTGGGATTTTAACTATTAAAATTTTAATTTTTACGGTAATTTTATAGAGAATTTTAATTATTAGCGGGGTTTTATTATTGCTGATTTTATTGGTTTTAGGGCTAGTAATTCGGGTAATAATTTCGCTATTAATACGAATCCCTACCGTATTTTTTACGGTTATAACTTTATAGTTATTAATGGTTATTTTAATTAGCTTTTTTTTTATTATTATTATAGCTAATATTAAAGGTATAGGGTTTATTATTTACTATAATAAATAACGATCGGTAGTTATATTAAGGGTATAATTAGGATTTATTATATAGGGGGATTTTTAGCGGCTTATTTTTATAAGATATTTTTATGCCTATTTATTTTTTTTAAAAAATTCGCCGAAAGTGGTAGTAGCTATAGGTTTTTAAAGTTACCTTTAAATTTTTAAATTTAAAGCTTTAAATATATATATTAGCTAATTTAATAATAATAAATTATATATTTTAATATTCTTAACAATATTTTAAATAAAGGGTTTAAGCTTTTTCCCTTTTTTAAGATTATTTATAGTAAATAATTAGGCTTTAAAGGCTTTTAATATATTATTATAAGTCCTTTTAAAGCATTTTTCTATAGTTATATATATAAAGGAAATTATATTTATAATAAGCGTAGTTTTTTTAAGGTTTATAAATTCGGTAGAATATTATATTAATGCTATAGCTTAAAAGTACGTAGTTTATATTTATTTAATTTTATTTTTTTTTATAAAAACCTATTAAATATTTAAAACGGTTTATAAATATAAAAATATTAATATATATAGTATATTTTTTTATAGTAATTATACCGGTTTTATTAGGGTTTTTAAATATAGGATTAAAATATTTAACTTTTTTTAATTTTAGTAAATTTTTATTTTTATTATTACGAATTAGGGAATTCCGTTATCCGGTATTAATATTCCGAATTAATTCGGATATTATATTATTAACGTTTTATTTATATTATACGAATATTATTATAATAAATGTTATTATATTTTAAGTTATAAATAGTAAATTTAGATTTAGATTTATTATATTATTAGGATTTTTAAACTAAAGATTTAAAATTTTAAGCTTTATTTTAAGGATTTTTACTAAAAGTAATAAAATTTATAATTTATTCTATAGGTTTTTTAATTAAAAATGGAAAAGTCGTTATTATACCGGTTATTTTATTAATAATAGTAAAAATTCCAGATTTAAATATAAATTACGGTTTAGGGTTTTAGGGTTATTATTTATTTATACCTAAAAATATAGCGGTTTTAATATTAACCGTTAAAACGGTATAGCTAATAATTTTTTAAATAGGGGTTTATCGGGCTATTTTTCGGCCGAGCAAAAAAACGGTTTAACTATTATTTCGTAAAATTTAAAAATAGGGTTTTTTTAAAACCCGGATAATATATTAGATTTATTATTATTATTTAAAGGGTTAAAATGTTTATTAGGTTTTCGAAGTGCCGTTTTCCGATATTACGTTTTAAAAAAAGATCGGAATTTTTTCTTAAATTTAGCCTATTTAATAAGGTATAGTACTATATTTTGGTAATTTTTTAAAAATAAGGCTATAATATATATAAATCTAAAATCTGATTTATTAATAAATATAATATTAAGATATCCGGTAGTAATAAATTTAAAAAATTAACGTATTAATAATTAGGATTTTTTTATTATTTTTTAATTATATATAAAATATAAATTAAATAAAAAAGGAAATATAATTTAAATAATTATATTAGTTAAATAAATCTAAATACCAGATATTAAAATTAAATAATAATATAACCGAAAGGTTTTTTTAGGTATAATTAATAGTATATTAATAAGGTTTTTTTATAAAATATAGCTAATAAAGAATCTTAATTTTAAATATCTTCTATAATTAATAATTAATTATATTAATTAAATAAATGCTTAATTATGAATTCGCATCGAATTTTAATAAGAGGTGCTATTAATTATAGTAGGTTATATATTATATAAGGTTGTATATGCTAAGCGTACTAATAGTGGGTACATAATATATGGGTTGTCATGTGACAAGCAGGGTGTGGAATGAATTGAAGATTACCTCCTATGAGACTGTGTACTGCACACCGTAAGTGGCTGATGACTAGGTACCTAAGGTAGCAACGTGGCAAATTAGGGTAGTAAAGCTTTTTTTGATGGGGCCGTGCCTACAGTGCATTAGGTACGTTTAGGTACGTATTGTGCATACTACTACAATCCGTATGGTACGGTATGGTCGCACATAATTCTTAATCTACGTAAGCCGTCGATTGAGAGCTAAGACTATTGTAGTATCACTTCTGCCTATTTATTGTTGCTTTATTTTGAATTTACCAGAGTATAAGCAAGATATTGCAGAAATATTATGGTACATGTACATAGGACAGCCTGCTTAATACATACAGCCCAAGGTAGTATTAGCTCTCAACTTCAAGAGCCGCAATATTATCTAAGCGCGGGTGCTCCGGAATATCGAGTTATTTAACATCTGAGTATTCTCCCACGACTGTTTATCTACATTTAACTTACAACACCATACGTACAACAGTACGCCCCTTGTATCCTGACAGTTCGCGCGCCCTTTATAATTAATTTTTAAGGTAAATAGTAAAGCGACGACAGAATATACCTGGCCAACAGTTATATTAAAAAGAGTCTTCAAGTATGTTAAAATGTTGGAACATCCTGGCTTACAGAATCCTATTATCTGCAACTCGCACCGCAGGAACTATAACATCATATATTTCCTACACCGCTTACAAAGCAGCTAGCTAGACCGAGAGATACCTATTTGGTTAGCGCTTCTAATATTAGATAATTTCGGTCGCCAGCCTACCCTCCATAAAGTTTGCCGAAAAACCGGTAATTAATAAGCATTCTAACGCTAAGAAAACCTGCCAGGGACTCCCGACCGACTACCCGGGTTTCGACGGCGCCTTGGCATACAGGTTGGCAAGACGGATTACGAAGTAATAGCGGCGGAAGTGCAACTACACTAGCACTCCGGCGAAACCCCATGTAAGTCCTGTGGGCCTTCTGTGTTGTCTAGATTGCTCCGCTTGCTACTGTAAACGGCGTCATCATCAATTAGGGGTATTGTATTTTGATATCCAGCCATAATTGACTAATACAGCTTCACTTTGTTGATTCACCAGATTATCAAGGGCTCATCGTATCCGCCACCTCATGCAACGAAGAGAGACAGTATTAGGTCTGAACGTATGAACGAGTGTTTGAATTGAAGCCATGCGAGCATGCTCTATATATACATGAAAGGACGATTGGCAGACCCCTATTTTTCCCGTCCGGCCCCTATCGTATACGTCTGCACAATGCAATCCAATCGCACGCGGAATCTATCGTCACCATACCAAGCTCAACCGGTCACCAAGCCTCCATCCCCGGAGGTGTACCGAAAAAAAAAGACAAAGATAGAAAAAGGAGAGTCATAAAACCGATCATCCACCCGTCATCTGTTCATCCATACACGCATATTGTACAGAGCCGCAGTCGTCTCGTAGGCCACAACCGTTACCGGTCACTCATAAGTAAACGTTATCAGCCAACACTGCTGTTGCAGTAATCATCGCGCAATCGTAAGCCTGGCGCCCTTAGGCGGTGGCGGTGGCGGCAGTCGGAGATGAAGAGGAAGAGGAAGAGGTGGTGGTAGCCGTGTGTGGCTTGGTACCGGTAGGCTTGGGCTCGCCCTGCTGCGTGTGCGGCTTGGTACCAGTAGGTTTGGGCTGGCCCTGCTGCGTGTGTGGCTTGGTGCCAGTAGGCTTGGGCTCGCCCTGCGTGTGTTGCTTGGTACCGGTAGGCTTAGGCTCGCCCTGCGTGTGTTTCTTGGTACCAGTAGGCTTGCCCTCGCCCTGCTGCGTGTGTTGCTTGTTACCAGTAGGCTTAGGCTCGCCCTGCGTGTGTTTCTTGGTACCAGTAGGCTTGCCCTCGCCCTGCTGCGTGTGTTGCTTGTTACCAGTAGGCTTGCCCCCATGGTGTGTCTTCTTGGGTGGGTGAGAGGAGGTGTTGGTGGGCTTAGCAGCACCCGGGGGCCAGGGCTTGAGCGTCGTTGGGTGGGGTTGGGTCGCCGTCGGCTTCGTGTGCGTGGTAGGGCTTCGCTTTGCGTTCTCCGTCGGCGCCGCGGCTCCGCTGGGTGCGCCGCTTTCCTCCGGGCTGCCGCTCTCGCCCGCGGGAGCCGTGGCTGCCGGCGTAGTTGGCGTTCCTGAAGATTGGCCCTTGTGGGGACCACCCTTGTGCGGGCCGCCCTTGTGCTCGCCCTTGTGCTCGCCCTTGTGCTCGCCCTTGTGCTCGCCCGGGTGGTCGGGTTTGCGGCCGGGACCTTTGTGGGGGTGGGGGTGTCCGGTAGGCTTGGGAGCGCCTGCGGGCCAAGTCCAGGCGCCCGGCGGACCAGGCGGACCAGGATGAGGGTGGTGACGAGGCTCTTCTTGTGCATTGCGCTCGGCCAAATCTGGCGTAACTTCTGGGCGCGGCGCGGCCAAACTGCCCTGGAGCGTGGCAGCCACTGCCAAAAATGTGACGAATGAACGCATGGTTGGTGATTCTAGTAGATGACGGTCTGAAGCTTAAAGTGTTCTGCTGAGGCTCTGTGAGAGGCTAGCTGGGCTCGGTATCGTTGTTGTATTGTTTGGTGATGATGCTGTAGATTCATCAGTCGAAGGGGAGGAGGACGGGATACCTTCTTATACTCTTTGAATCTTCACTTACACATCGTAGACCGGCTGGTTCAACCTAACATGATTGCACTTTGCAGCATACCTCGAAGCGATCTTCCTCCAGTCTCCACGTTGACTTCACCAACTCGTAGATCAATTCTACCATTTCGAGTGATACGATGTGCATATTGCATATGGTACAGAAAAGCCCCGGAATTTATCCCTGTCCACGCTATATACAGAACTAGCTACCGAGTTGTCATGGTGCATACCTACAGAAGCGTTGCACTGGTACCTGCTTCTGTTGATGAGATGTATCTATTCAGATCGCCAAACTTGTAGCATCTTTGCCTGCTCGCGACTCGCATATGACGGTGTTAGTTGCTTTAGGAAACTGAAAGTTGGGTACTACCTTGATTAGTCGAAAAGATCTACAGTTAATTCCTCGTATTAGTACCTGAGTATGCGTAATACTACCCATAAGACTTGGAGGAAAGGATTGTGTTAGAAGTATTCATGATGCCCATTCTTCCGACGGCTGTCATTTTGTTTAATCCATCCTGTGGTGTGTGAAGGATTTCCTTGAGGTAGAAGAATTCCTTGGCCTGACCGTCGACCCACCAAGATCAAGGGTCTGCAATGCAACTACTGTCTGTAGGTATTGATCTAAACCCCAGACCATCGGGTCTGTGCGAAGAGAGAAGAAAGACGGAGGATTAGGTGCCACAATGACATTCGGCGGACACTAGGAACGCAAACCTTGAAGTTGCAAATTACATTAGTAAAGCCCTTTACAGTGTTACTCGGATAAAGGAGCCATATGGTATTACCAGGATTAATAGTCGTCGTAATCGACTGATCAACTTTAATTCCTTCAAATTTCTTAGGGCAGTAATGTTGACAATCTGTTTCTATATATACTAGTAGTTTCCTAGTCAAATTAAAGTTAACAACAGATAGTCATCTCTATTTATGAATCTTATCAAAGCAATAGTCCGAGGCAACTAACCAACAACAGCTATGAGATCATACTATAAATCGCGTTTTGTGTAACTAATATGTGCTAACTGACAACACACAGATAATCACACACGAACTGTATAATGAGAATACCTAGTTGGAAGCAAGTGAAGTGCAAGTGCTATTTGGAGAACATATGTATATAGCTTTTGTTGAAGAAGAAGAAAGAAACAAAGAAGGTAGAGCCATTTGACTGGGGATCGCCCTGCACCCAAATGCACGACCCGTAGATCTTCAACTCTTCGTCACAGCAATCGATCAAGTTTCGAGACAAAAAACTACGGGCATTGAGCCAACGGTACGAGATCTACTAGTGCTAATAGGAACTACGCCTATCCACAGCTATAAACAGTAAATCTGACTATGGATACATACACACTAGAAAATGTCTTTTGTAATGCTGTCTAGATAAAGTACCTAGTTAGGATATATATGTTAAACATGATAATTAACAGATGAAGCTTCACCAATGTAATTGTCATGGCCACTATGGAATTACTCCAGGGCTCGTCCATCAAATAACTCACTGTGAAAGTTTATCGCCTTACTTAGCATCACAAGGAGGAATAGGATAAATGCTTGACATGCCCGAGAATATAGAGTATTACACGTCAAGGGAAAGCACATCATCATGCAGCGTTGCGGCGGCCCTGGTTATTACAAAATCCTTGTAATCCAAGCTTTGCAGATTTCCGGCTCATTATGGCCGATGGTTGAGCAAGTACTGATGCGGGAAGCATCACGTCATGAATTCACGTCAACCTTGACGAAGTTCAAACTAGATAGACTTATTACTAATTAGAAATGATTCAAGAAATGCTCACCTGTTAGTAACGTCTATATATATATCCGCATTCACACCTTGTCACATATCAAACCCTACAGGGAAAGACACATAAAATATGTATGTATGGCCAGTGTTTAGCAATTTCTAAAATCAAAAGGGAAAGGCGTTATCAGAATTTCACTAGTTTAGTCTGAAATTCACGATAACAACTACCGGAACTTTGCCATCTCCACGGGGCCAAATACTAGTTGCTATATTATTTTCAGCACAAACCAATTAACCAGAACATTAAGTATCAGGGTAGAATTTACTACCTCATTGGATATCCAGAGCATACTCTTATTGCCGGCTTCATATATCTCACGTATTTCACGAGTATTTGCGAGTGATATTCACAAATGTCTGCGGAGCCAGGTAGTATACAAACTTAAGCTTATACGTGTACATAGAACTAAAAGTATGAAACCAAGTTGATCAACAAACCTTGCTTAGGTTAAGCATACTTTTGGAAATTTAAACGTCACAAAAGATGCCATCTGTATTCAATGCTGGGCTGATCTACAGTTAGGCTTCTTAAACGGGGAGTGCCGCTAGCCATGAAGCTCAAATGCTAAGACCGTTTTTTTTGTGGAGAGCCTCCTCCTCGTCGAACTTTTGGTCCAAAGAGAAGGATTACATTATATGAATCCTCACAGCCTACTACAACCTTATTTTCCCACGAGGCACTTCTACCCCGTCAACATGAAACATAACATCGATTTGGGATGCACCCATCTCGGTAACCCGATGTATGTAGAGCCTCTGGCAGGATTAGTGACACGTGATTAAGCAAGCAATCGTGAGTTGCCAGCAGCCCGGTACGGCTAGTGTTACCTCTGCAGCTGTGTCCAAACCACTTATGGGTCTAGTTCTACGTATTGGCCTACAGGAACGTTCACTTTATTTCCTTCAGTGTCATACATAAAGCAACATCTCCATCAATATCAGGGTAAACGGCCGATCTGAAATAACACGAGCCAGTCTACATGCAAATTATGGACCTATTTCCACCATAGTTATAAATGTCACAGACCAATATCATAATATCAAGACACCATCTTACTGTTAGGTCATGGGAATGTGGGAATATGGCTAAGGTATTGCTTGTTAGGCTAATTAGCTATGTGTCTAATCTCTAGCGCGATGCAAATTAACTAAACCGTCGACAGGCATGTCTAATAGGTATGATTTGACGTAGGAACTTAACTTCTTAGCACAGAATGCAGACCTGGATCTCTTCCCCTATGAGATTCATTCGTATCTGATCAACGGCCGCAAAGCACCTAGTTAATACCTTATCCACACGACACATGCCCTGAGGTTGACAAGAGGCATTGATCTTCACGCTAAACTAACAATGCCAAATCTGAAGTAACGATGTTGAGTCCGGGCACTTGCAGTTGAAGCAACCAATAGGCGACAACAAAAATAGACTATTAAACTGTGCATTTGCAGATCGGTCGGTGGTCCTTGATATAGTACCCGTGAGTGCTACTTTATAGCAATTGATCAGACAAGAAACAAGGCTCAAGTTATTATTAGTGAATCGGTCCATAATTGATCTACCCCAAAAACCGGGACCGAGTTTAATCTAATGGCCATGTTGGCTGGTTGGCTATTTTAAAAGTACTTAGGAATCAGATCATCGATCTCAGCAGGATTTCATGATGATCATTTGAATAATTACGAGTAATAATCTTCTTTAACAACATTTATAGTCATTATGATGAAAATTGACATCAGCACGTCCAACAAGTGAAAAACATATTAGAGAAAAAAATGACGAACTACTTCTCAACAACGAAGTCCTGTCATTTCCACAAACTTCCACGTATACTTTAGAGATTCGTCTAGGACAATAGTACTATTTCATTGTTAGGCCACCAGGTCTTGAGCCTGGAGCTTGATGTGAACTAGGTTGCCGTCCTTGGGATACATGGTGGCGTTTCCAACACTGTGAGGGTGTAGCCCTGAGATCTCTGAAAGAGTAAGAAAGATTAATCAGCAGTTGCCCCCGCCAGCGGGACTTACAATCATGGTATAGGCCACCATCGAGGGTCTATTTAGTGATGCTCACCCTGTTTCTTTTCTCAGTCCTCTCATACTTCTTTTATGGCAAAAGCTCAAGCTATCAGCAAAGAAACCAGGCAAAGTTCCACCTTCGTCGCGAAACAGATTGTCGACGCTGCTATATCGCGGCCTTCGAATAAAGAAGCTTTCAAGAGTTAAGTAAGCTATAAGTATGTCGACAAATTCAGGATCAGGCTTCGCTCGAAAGGCATTAGGAACGATTTTTTTGGGGGGCATATTTTATGGCATGATTAACTATTGACATTTTATAGTATTTGGATTCTTGCGAAGTTTGATTTCTTTTGCGGAATAAAGTCGTTGCATATAGTTCGGCTATTTCGTATAATAGCTGTATGATGCTAAGATATATTAATACTATTAATGGGTAAGAACTGCTCGGTATTAGTTACCCTACCTATTATACGAAGTTAACCCGTCTCGCTTGTCTATTCGTGCAGATACCTATCTCTATACACATGTCAACATATTCAGATAAGTTCAACGGATAAATACATGTAGTGAATTCACAGTGCTGTTCAATTAAAGATGTTATAGGTCAAGCTCGTCGAGTCGTCGTTCCATCCTCCAGCTTGGAGACCCATTCCCATTTCCCGTCCTTACCTCCTAAGTCCTTAAACCATCAAGATCAGAGCCTCTTCAAGAAGCTCTGAAAACATAGCTGGCATATTTTGCAGGCTAAAACCGGAGCTATATCTCGAAAGTCATCTTTTCTATGTATTCCCTTTTGCAACAACTAGGTCTCAGTTTGCCGTCGACAGCACCATATATTCACTATACATATTAATTGAGAGCTAACAAACATCAATTCATAATATTGTAAGTCCTAGTTCATGCCTCAAGCCTTGAACTCTAGGAACACCCATATTTCCGGATTCAATCTATTTGGCCTCTGTTAATGAACCAGATTCAAATTTTCAAATGATGCCATATCTACAATAAATTACAGGCTCATATTCACTAAAGTTTTCAAAAACCTCACTCTCATTCGATTTTACTAACCATTATACGGAAACCCTATCAAGGGAATCACGATGATGACATCAGCACCCCGCAATAGGGGCAGCTTCACCACGTCCGTCTTTACGATGAATGCAAGCATGTTTCTAGCTCCAAGTAATTTTCTGGGGTTTGAGGCTCGCGTCTTTCGGTGCCGCTAAAATGACATAGGACTAGCTCTCATTTCATGGCAACCTTACCGTCGAAATGCGAGAGGTGATTGGGCAGCAAGAGTCTTAAGTCCCCAACACTATCACCTAGCTGTTACCTCGTGTCCAATTGAACAGCACGAATTGGCCAAGTGTTGCATATATGAACAAATCGTGGTATCGGAAATTGCAACGCTTCTAGATCCATGAATTGTTTAATATTCAGAGATGCATTTCACGCTATCGTGCCTTATCTTCAAAAACCGGCACCTTGGGGCGAAAGTTCCTCTTCAGATAATCCATCGCACGTTGCCTCTAGTGTTTCCTCATCGGCGGGTTGCCGGGGATGGCGGGGAGCCCTGAAAGCCTGGTTAGTACCAAGATACCTGACCAGGTGCTCGTCACGCGAGTGTTCCAAACATACAAGAGTCGATGTCTTCGTCAACATTCCTGTTAATCTTGCACTTATTCTGGTTGGCAATGGATTGTGTGGTGAGCGTCGGGCAGGTGACATAGCAAGGCGTGTCCATGGTCCTTTGGAGAGCATCGCCCTTCCAGCCGAAGAGGTAGTCACCGTGGCTACCGTAACCAGTCCTGTAGGTCTTGTATCAGCAGGCTTTCCAACTCTTGTTACTTAAAACAGTTGCTACGTACGTATCGCCGAAACTCCATACGAAAGGCTGCGATCCATCTTCCGGCCACTCATTCGGGTCGTTGAATTCGCGAGTGTCCCATATGGTCTCGTACATCAGCTGAGGGACAGCGACAGGGTGGGATTCAGGGCATGGTCCTTGTGTATCAAAAGTGCCGCTGGCTGGATAGGACATGTGACTCATATGGTCCGCGGTGTCGAGGTTCTTGCCATCCCAACATCTATTCTATATTAGATGGTTGCTAGCCAATTTTCGAGATATATGAGCATCAACGACCTACGTTGGGAATCGAACATTTGCCATAATTCCGGCCGGGCATGCCTTGGCAGGGAGGTTCTTGGTCTCGGGGAAACGAGTGTTCATGTCCTGCAGACAGGTATAGGTAACCTGTCTAAATTTTTCGGCCTTCTCGGGGCTGTCGGCCAGAGGGTCGCCGATGATCATACGGAATCCCTGGATACTTTAGCTCCAATGACGCTCCGTGGGCAGCCACTTTTTACTTACGGGCTGGAAAGCCGTGACCTTAGACGCCTGTTGGTAGTCGGCCAAGCCGTTCTGCATGTAGTAGACAGTCATACCACCCTCGGCACCGTCGAAGCCAACATTCGGTCGGATGGGAACGCGCTTATAGGTGCCGTTACGAGCGCGGAAAAAAAGAACGGCAGTCCAGTAGTTCGAGGTATCCTCAGTGAACTGGCAGGTTGTGCAAGATGACTCTCCGGGCATGTCCTTAGCAGGGTCCATGGTTACGTTGAGCGAGTTCTACGTTAATTAGTCCCACAGCTTCTGATGATTTCCTTTTACGAGGTGTAACTCACACCGCCGATAAGTTGGTGAAGATGGGGCGAAGGCGCAAGACCCGGGTTGACCAAGGGATCGATACGGTCGACCACGAGCTGCGAGCACGAGAATCGAATCAGTGCATTTGTCGGCGCGGCGAGCGCAAGCATTCCAAACGAATGCCAATGCATCTTGACTTCTTGACTTCAAGCCAACTACCTGGTCGTTGTTGTATTAACGGCGGTTGCAACCGTAACGATGGCGGGATCACAAGAGAAGACACCAAGGGGGGGTGCTAAAACAAGGCCAGCATTTTTATCCATCTTCAGAGCGATACTTCCGTCTAACTGCCGGTTTCGTCAATGTGAGAGGCTGCACAAATGGAATAGCGTAGCCTATATATCGTGGTGAACCGAGAGGCTCGAATCTTAGTCTATTCGCTTGATCTATTCATCCGGTAAATGTGAAGAATTCCCAGTTCGGCGCGTCTCTACTAAGGGGGTACCGGATGATAGGTAGTTCGAATCTAATTCGCTGTCACGTCCCAACCATTGGCATAATTGGTCACTTTCAATCTATATGTTCTGAGTGTGTTGAAGTCTATATTAACCAGAGTGGGGTTACCAGATTCTTTATATCCGCCGATCAATCTTCAGGGGTTGAAATAAACCGGGCCAATAGGCATCACAATAGTCTGAATATGAGAGTTAAGAGGTGGACCAAATCTAGCAAAGCGTCCTCGGCGAGCACAACAGTACAAATGGTCCTTAGGCTTGAGAACAACATGTAGGTCTTGCAAGCATGTGTCTATCCCCTGTGTACTTTCTAAAGATAGATCGCTATACCGTCTATAATACCACCTCGAACCCGCGAACTATTTCAATATGGAAGCTTGCACCACTTCATGCACCTTCTGGATTATAAGAAGCTATCTATTATAAAGCATGAATATCACTACAACTATTTTGACCCCACGCAAAAGAGAGGAAGGGCTGCCTCAAGAATACTAGAATTGCTCGTATGGATATAATGTCACGATTAAATAAGTAATCAAGAAAACATATATTCTATTTAAGTACTTCAAATTATGTCTTTATGAAAGGGCTACTGTTTTCAACTTCAACATCTTTTTCTCCAAAAGTACCTAGTCCAAGTTTATCAAGGGCCGAGAAGAACGCTATTGGGGATGAATATCCCTTTTGGTATTATCTTAATCAAGACTTCCGAGCTACATTTTGTTCGGGAAGATGGAAAGTCACAGCACGGGGATAGAGATAGCAAGCAACAGTAAATCTACATAGAGAGGAGACAGCTAAAAATTCATTCTTATAGCTATTATTGCTTTTTAAGTTCATTTCATAACTTAATGGGCTAAAATATGGGGAGGACTAGAAAGTTTGTAGTCCACCCCTTTTTGGAAATAAGCAAGCGAACACAACGTCTATACTAATACAACTCCATCCAAGCGATTGGTATAGGATCTAATTTTAAGTATTTCCTTTACTGATAATTAATTCTTCTTTATAATAAGCTAGCCCTAATTTATAACACGGTCTTAGTAACTTTTATTTCTGGCAGCTCTGCGCGATGCATGCTCTTAAAATGGAAAATTTGATCAACCCCCCAATTCCCAATTATCTTAGTAAGCTTCTCGCAAAGAATTACGTTTACATAAGATTTGCATTTGCTGTAAAAGCCCATTTCGACCTGGAAAGAATGTATTACGTGGTCTTATTTTCCCTTTTCTCGGGTCGGGTCGGTGGGGGTAAGGTAAGCCAAATTATTAACCAAAGAACTAATTACCTAGGTAGGCTTCATCTAGGCGATCAGCAACAGAACGTCTACTTTGGTACATCACTATGCAGAACAGAGCAAGTAGCCTAAGAAAAAGGGATACAGCATTCGGTAGGTATGTAGAACTTAACACTGTTGTTCTATGGTTCACGAATCTTTTTCTGGATAGGTAAGACATAAGTAAAGAACGGACTTTTTAACCCCCCATCTAACAGTACAACAAACAGTCGAAGACCTAAGAAAGAAACCCCCAAAAATGGAAATCTAAACAATCTTCCTAATATTTCCAGCATATTGCAGGTCACAAACCCAGCGCCGCAATGCCCATATATACAGTCAAGTTCTTAAATACGAACGATAACAGCCACTCAAGAAAGCACCCGTGACATGAGTGCCCCGGATACTACGGCTGATATGGCCTGCTTATTTATTGCGCAGTCGAGCATCCGCAGTACCTAGGTAGAAAATGGTTAGGATCGTATAAATATGCGCTTAGATATGCTTTCACTCACTTTCCCTCGCGGCCCTGGAGGCACTTGGGCCCCTCGTTGGGCATCACCATAGCACAGACAAGGTGAATACAGTCGGCCTTAGTCTTGCACGGAGTTCCGGTGTGCGCCGGGAAGCCGGGGTGGCTGCTGCTAGAGGGGTGATGGGGGTGGGGGTGGTATCCGGTTCCGCTAGGGGGGTGGTGAGGGCGGTATCCGGTTCCGCTAGGGGTGTGGTGAGGGTGGTGACCGGTTCCGGTAACGGTTCTCAACGTGTGGGGTGGTTCGAAGGCTCGGGGGAATTTTGGCGTAGGGGTCTGGTGCGGCACGTGGGTCGAACCCGTGCCGTGTCCGTGAGGCGGCGGGCTGTGAGGGTGATGAGGGTGGTGAGGACCCTGAGAGTGGTGAGGGCGTCCCGTCCCGGGTGGGTGGTGGTGAGGGCGTCCCGTTCCAGGCGGGTGGTGGTGTTGTCCGGGCCAAGTCCGGGTGACATGAGGGTAGCCCGTGCCAGAGTGGCTAGGTACGTGGTGAGGCGGCCACTGCGGGTGGTCAGGAGGCGGGATTCTAACGTTTTCATCGCGTTCTGTCATGTCTATTAGAATGTACATTCCTAACGGTAATGCGTCTTGGGGCTACATACGCTCCACATTGGCCTCATGGTAGGGCAGGCCGGCCTGGACGCCCGTGAGGGCAAGAAGAATAGAAACCAAGGACAGAGAGGTCTTCATTTTGGATGTTATCGTTCGTTTCTGTATATGAGCTTGAATCTCAAAGGGTGAACTGCGGAGTGAGATATATGTATATATATCTGGCTGGTGGTATTGTGATAGTGCCGAAAAATGAGTGTGGTTTCACGGAATCCAGCCGTGTTTAAATAACCTAATGGCATGGCGGAGATAGATACATGAACTGCCTCCGCCATCACTTACATGCTGCTGACATGAAAGCTAGTTGGTGATCGAAAGTGGTCCACAGCATCCTCGTTCTTGATGTGGGACCTTGCAGGAATCGAATCCGCCCCGAACTACCCTTGCACAATCGATGCTTTGTAGATCATTTCAGCTTTTCACATGTTGCGCGGGTGGCTTGAACGAGTTAAATGCGTGGAGATAGGTCTTATGAATCGACGGGAGTTCCCTATTGCCTAACCTAAGTCAGAATTTCGGCTATACATAGTATACATATTGCAGCAGAGAGGGCCCGACTAGAATACACAAGAGACTAAATCCTCAGACATGCAGGCGTTCGGTAGGTATCAAGGAGCTAGGTGTAAAGATTACCAACTTCAAACATATACTTTATTAAGTGTATGACGGAGTGACTATGGCTTGTGAATCTGTTGTTGCGATTCGGCGTGGGGTTGACGACGGCGGCGGGGCTCAGCCACATACGGTATCAAGCATCATGTTGTTGGTAACCAGGTTAGGCAAATAAGCAGTAAACCAGAGAGAGCAATTAAGCTTTCAGTCCGAACAATATCGCCTGTGTTGCTAAACGTACGCCGTATTTTGCATTCCCCGTCCTGTGAGCCACGGCCGCTTAGGAGAGAGGATGTCGTCAGTGAATGAGATAGCTTTTCGTAGGATTAAGCGTGATTGGCAGTGACCGGCACCGAAAGAGTAGAAAAAGGGGGCCTGCCTAGTCCATATATGATATTAGTATGTATTAACCCTGCACTTTGTTCTATTATAATCCTCCTAACAAATATTACCCTTGTTCAATTGTACATCCCCCACACTACTCGTCTGTCTCTTGTGAGATAAAAGTTCAAGTCCACAACACCTCCCTACTCCGGCATCATGGCTGAATCCTAAAATCTCATTAGTCAAATTCAGCTCCTTCTCGTTTCATGTTGCTATTCTATGTATCTAACTTACATAGTAGGTTAGTAGTTCAGGTAGTCTGTGTACCTGTGAGGCCAGATCAACACCAATGGCCATTCATCGCCATGTCGCCCCACGTCCACAATAAGCTTAATCTGGGTAGACTCTCTTTCTAGCTCCCTGCATGATCCAGATCCTGACGACTTGACAAGCAATGATCGGGTTATATAACCCACCTTCGGACGAAGCCTTAGATGTACCTATGTTTCCAAATAAGTCCGCTGAGTTTTTTTCCTATCTGAGCAGCTTTACCTACTGTAAGATGTGTAGCTGACGCCAACCCACCGGATTACTTGGCGATCGGCATGAGGCTGCGTGCTGACTGAGAGCGCCAGTGACGACGTGCTGACAGGTACGAACACGTTGCCATTGGAAAGCTGAGGGGGCCGATTCAAATCAGCCGCTTTTCGCATCGCAATATACGTACAAAAACCTCTTGCCTCTTACATTGACATCACTACGTCTGACAAACAGACGGCCAACCTGCTTACGGATTTGCGCGAGTCTTATTGATCGACGCGTGGCAGTGGAAGTCAAGTATTTATTCCCAATAACTATCAATGATTCTATTTACAGTAAGGCATACAATACGGTATACGCGAATCTCGCATTCTGGATACTATTCCGTTCTGTCGACAATAGATCTCAGCTAGTTGGACAATCAGTAGTTAGAATTAAATATCTTTCGGTAGGAACCTAACCATGTAAGCCAGCCGGCCTACTTCATTATAATCGATCCCGATCTTCTAAGAAAGATACCTTGTCATTTTGTAGGTATCGCCTCACTGTCCGATACACACGACCTCCTCTCGCAGTCCTAACCTATTACGTCAGAGTCCTACCCATAAATCAAATCGAGCGGCTATTCTACAATTTGGTACTATATAAAGCGACAATCAAACGTAATTATCTATGCCTCTTTCGGCAGAAGTCCCTCGTAAACATTCCATTTAATCTCGATGGACTCATTGCGCAGCTTCTCTATGGCATTGTCGTTGAATATCCAGATCGTACGCGGAGACTGGAGATCTGAAGACGGCACACAGAACGGCGTATTGCCTGGCGGGATGATCCAGCCAAGCTGCAAGTTAAGTCCGACCGTCTGCCCCCATTCGTGGAGAACCGCGCT
The DNA here is from genome assembly GCA_022376535.1 of Xylariaceae sp. FL0662B. Taxonomy (NCBI): domain Eukaryota; kingdom Fungi; phylum Ascomycota; class Sordariomycetes; order Xylariales; family Xylariaceae; species Xylariaceae sp. FL0662B. Next base: position 41,677 of record JAJJKD010000071.1, read on the forward strand.
CAGCCTCGGAAGGAAGTGTTCGTCCTCCTTCAACTTCTGTTGCGAATCGCTGTCCTTGATTCCGAGGTTGCTGAACTGTCCTTCTAGAAGCAATCGGTCGTATATCTGCAATAACTCCTCCATCGCCGGCAGTTTCTCCGGCTTCAACTGCATTTCCAGACTGTCCCGGATCGCCCGAAGTCCACTTTCAAAGCCTTGGGGATTCAAGTTCCTGACTCGCTCATAGCCCGCGGGGAAATCCTGGTTGAATTGCTCTTCAAGAGTCAAAGTTGGCTCGGGTTTCGATTGAGTTGCCTTTTTGTCTTGTTCATCGCCCCTATTTTCAATTTTCCGTTCACCAGAAGTTCTTGGCTGGGCTTGCTTCTCATCTTTGCTGTCGCGAATGATTTCGTCGTTACCAGTGCTTGCAGGGCCTCCCTGGTTGATGCCGGCTGGTGGTGGACCCCCAGGGGGACCATCAGAAGGACCATCACCACCACTGCCGGGACGAGGCTGTTGTGAGTCTTTAGGAGGACCGTCACCACCACTACCGGGACGAGGCTGTTGTTGACCTTCAGGAGCACCTTCAGGCCGACCGCCGGGAGGGCCGCCGGTAGGGCCATCACCATCACCACCAGGGGGAGGCTGCGGCGGACCACCACCATCATCACCACCATTATCCCCATCCCCACCACTAGCTTCACCTATGGTCAATATTTAGCAAACCCGTCCACGGTGACGACACTCATAATAATATGCATACGAGCAAGTAATTTGCCTCTAGGATAACAAGTCATAAACATGGGAATAGGCAATGCAGGAAAACTCACCCTTTCTTTTCACTTCAGTTGGTCCACTATACAGCACTTGGTGAAACCAAGACTTGACGGCCTCGTCAGTCTCTCCCTCGTACGACCTCGTAATGCCTTCTTTCGCATGTTCCAACAGCTCTTCGACCGTTGGACGGTCATTTGGCCTGTGGTACATGCATTGGTATATTACCCAACGTAGCTCGGGGTCGATATATTCGTATTCATTGTCCCCGTCCATGAGCAACGGACAATATGATATAGGGGCGTCAGGATCTATAGCCTTAACTTCCTCGTCAATACTGAACGAGCCCTTGGGAAGATTATTTTCGTTAATTATCATCTGCGGCGGCACCTGAGGCTGAGGTGGGAGAGGCGGTTCTAGCTGGGTTATTATTGTCCACATTGTCTTCGTACAGATCAGTATTGAAACACAAAAATCGAAGCATGCACGGGTATCCTTGGCTTACCAACGCAATGCCCCAAACATTGGTCGCCGACGAGTAGTTCCCTGCGACCTGAGACTCGCTGACCTCGTCCCCGTCTGCTATAGGAGGTATGGCATCCCACTCGGGGCCGAATTGTTCCTAGGGGTTTGATCAAATTAATACACAGAAAGTCCTCCCAAGCAACTTCACAGAAGCGGGTAACTCACCGGCGCAAAAAACCCCATTTTTCCAACTCCGCGTCTCTGAAAATAATATATACTATAATTCCGTAAGCAAGAACCCTAATGTTATTAAGGAAAGCTGGCCACGAACTTGCGTTTGTTCTTTTTGATATTTTCAGCTAGTCCAAAATCCGCGAGCTAGATGGAGATTGGCAAGTCAATATTGGCTATGCCCTAAGTCGGGTAAAGTGTCGATATATTACCTTGAGTCTTGGTATGAGATCATGTTCCCCTTCTTGCCTGTCAGGCTGCCGCTGATCATAGCGTCGCTTCTGAGATGCTGGTACTTCCTTCTGCTTTCCTTTGGGGTCTATATTCTCCTTTATTAGCACACTGTTTTCTGCTTGGCTTAATATATGGTTGTATAAGCCGACTCGAAGGCTCTCTGTATTTACCTTTTGCAGCGTCGCCCTCCACTTCGTCGTCCTCAGGCCCGACCATCTTTTCGAGGCTGCCGATGAAGACTACGCCTTCGTCAGTAGACAGCTCTCGTATAACAGGTGTCAAAGCTTACCGTTGCTGGCGTCAATGTCAAAGTGAACCTGATTCTTTGCTCTCCATCTCTTCTCGGGCGGAGGAATCTCCTCAATTAAGTCCGCCTTCACGTTTAAATATTCCTGTAATTGTGTTTCATAGTTTTTGAAGTTAAACATCTTGGCAACAGCTGCTTTCGATGCCATCAGTACGGAATTTGAGCGGACGACCTCCTCGTCTATGGCACCCAGCGGAGGCCGCCTCGGGGGTCTAGGTCGGTTCGGGTGGAACTTCCGCGGAGGGTATTTCATCGCCACACAGGCTCTAACCACTAAACGCGTTGGTCAGCTCCGGACATGAAAGACGGCAGTATTTCCACCACCTCGTCTGAACTTACGACAAAGCCAGAGGGCCCAAAGGGCCCTGTTTGGAAACATAACAGCCTCACCTCCTGTTAGTGCTGTTACCTTCTTTATCAGCGTCTCAAGGTCGCCATTCTCCGCGAATTCGAGGAGTAAGTAATCCTTTCGTGGTCTGAACTGTCGTTTCGCCTTGTCTATCCGATACGTTATGTCCTTCGCCCGCCACGCTCTCTCCTTCGCCACTTTCTCCATAAGGTTGAGGTCCCGTCGACGTTTCTTCGGAGGAGGTGCTTCGTCAAGACTTTCGTCTCCGCTTGATTCGGACTCGCCGGAGGAGTCGTCATTTCTTGGCCGCTTCACGAAACGCTGTGGGGTTGGTTGACCAAGTCCCTCGGGCCTTATCAGTTGAACACAGTGTGCTGCCCTGAATACTTTCTAATATCCATTTATCAACATTTACCGCCGAGCCTTGAGAATAACGTATTTCTTACCATCATCGCTTTTTCTTCTGTACGAATATCGCTAGACTCCCATGTTCCCGATCGAAATCCTATTTTGGCTACGATGTCTCTGTAGACGCTTTGCGGCGTCAATTCGTCGGTACCATGGTTTCTGTAGTGAATTGCTAAGCCCACTATGAAGCTCAGGGTCAGCAGTAACTCGTTCAAATATGACACAAGAGCGCAGTAATGCGCTTCAATGCTCTACAGGTGTAGATAGGACCCAACCAGAGTAGGTTCAACGAAAACAATTGAATGTAAGACCGGGACGCGACTTACTGCCTCCCCAGCCCAGTACCCTTTGCAGTTCGAATCTAAACTGGCCCTCAAAAAACTGCCGGGCATCTCTAACCTTTCCCTTGATCGTCTCGAATTCGGGGTCGTTGGTAGGCGTCGGGTCCATTATATCTCCGATCTTATCAACTTTATCCCTGACCCTATATAAATCCCCTCTCCACGAGTTCTCCGCGGCGAAGACGGGCGGTATGCGGCTTCTGGGGAGCTCAAGATCCTTCCAGTCGTCTTCAAACGTTGTCAAGGTTTTTGTGCCGAACCACCGGTACATCGGTACCCTCCGGTACATCTCATATTCCAGAGATCGTATCTGGCATGCTTCCTTGTAGCCATCTTGTACCGTCGACATGGCTGCTACTGGTGCAGCTGCGAGCTTGATTTTACCTGGGACGCTTTAATGTGGGTAATTAAGGCGAGCAAAACTGTCCTATGGCTGAACATATACGAGAGAAATGTAGGTTTTAGCGGAAGCTCTGAGATAACTTTGTCTTAGGCTCAATGCTATTATTGCACTGTTCTCAGACGTGGCATGTGGGTTAAGACAAAGAACCTACATGAGTTCACAATCAAAGAATATGGTGAACGGATTGAGTAACTACTTGTCAAAGCCAAATTACATCTTCCTTTAAGCCTCAGATGCTTTCGTATCTTAGGCGGCCACGCCGATTATTCAGTCGATTATTATAACTTACGTATTACTAGGCGTGGATATTCCCTTCTTACGGGGTATTTCCTATTATCCTATAGGAACCTATAAGAAGTGGTTGATTTTCTATAGGTTCTTATAGGAAATGAAAAAAATTTATAGGTTTTTATAGGTTCCTATAAAACGGGTATAGGAAGCCGTAGGAAATTAAAATACTTTTTTCCGAATTTTTAATAACCATTTTTATCGCTATTTATAAAAAATAATCTATAATAATAATAATAATAATTAATAATAATAATAATAATAAATAATATTTAATATATTTAATAATTATTATTTTATTATTATTTTATTTTATAAAAACCTATAAAAAGTAGATAATTTCCTATAGGAACCTATAGGAAATAAAAAAAAATTCTATAGATTTTTATAAATTCCTATACTTATTTTATAGGTTCCTATAGGTTCCTATTATCCACGCCTACGTATTATAACCTCTCTCTTAAGGCGTTTATAACTTTTCTTAAGACCTTCTAGCAACTATTTCATAGATTATTACACTGCAAGTATAAATTTCATTATTGCTGACGCCGACGTACCTGAATTCTGACAAATTGCTCCCTACTCCAAATATATGAATATAGCCGGTCATTGGCAAGAAAGGATACTACTGGGTATCCTATCTAAGTTTAAACCCGGGTTTACATACTCGATCATATTCTTCCCTCTCAGTCACGTTCCAATCGGGTTCGGCTTCAAGCCTGATGTTTTATTTATGACTCTCGAACATAGTAAAAGGGAAGTCTCAGAATGCATAGCGGCGACACATAACCGCATCACGATATGCCAGCAACCTCCACAGCACGCTTATAAGTAACAAGCGGACACCATACAACAAAACCAGAAGGACCACAGGTCCTCATTAGAGTCTACTGGTCAGTCTTAACCACGTTGAAAATTAGATCAATTAAATATTCGTTCTCGGCATATTTGATAAATAGGAAATGTCTATGGAGCATTCCCGAGACCCCCTCCCCCCCCTCTCCTTTACGAAAATCCAGCTGTGTGTTGTGTACTACCATATGAAGGTGGGTTATTCGCGCCGGCGCTGTCAGCGCTCTGTCTTCCTAGTTATTCTGATCCAACATTTCATTATGTTTTTAGGTCGCTTTCCCACACGTTCTTCTCCGCTGGACAGACATAGATTATCAGTAGAGTCCTCGGGACTAATCTTAGTTTGCTTTAGGGCTCGTGGGCCTGTAATATCCCAAAGAAGCGCGGCGTCCCAAGTATGGCCTATTTTGACACAATATCTATCAGCCCTAACCACTTGCTGAGAGCGCTCAGTTGGGCAGAGCTTAAACTATTTTGATTCAAAGTTGACACCTGCTTTTGTTCCTGTTTCCTCGCGGTGTAAATCACACGAGTGCTGGCAATTGGTATTTTCCTCGCTGTAGGAAGACTTGGTGACACGGTCCTTCTCCACTTTCACACTTGTGTGTGTGTATCACAAGACACATACGGATTTGCGGCCAGTTTATAAGCACCATATAAAATGGTTGGAAGATCATTAAAAGAATACCTTATAACTTTCAGTATATGGCACACAGTCTAATAAGAAGGGTCTAAGTATGTCGAAGTACAGTTTGTTGATATTAGCGACCTGGTCACGATTTAGCCTTTTTTCCCTCACATTCCGGCTACTTTTTCCCCTTAACTTGTATGTTATAAGCGGGAATATCAGACAAAGACCAGCTAATTGCGAAAATACAGCATTCGGTAATTAAGGGGGTCCTTTATTAATATATGAATTTAGCTAATTATACTACATTTAGTTAATTATATATGTATATAATACTTAATATATGCTTATAGTTAATATAATATAAATCCGTATTATTAATTAAATAAAGAGGATATTAACTATAAGTAATTAAGTTATATCCTACTTATTAATTAAAAATAACATAATATATATACATTAATATAATAACTATTACTTATAACCTTTTTTTATAACTGGAACTATTAATTACCTTAAGCTTATACCCTGAATTTTTACCCCATTAATTAATAAGCCTACCTATTTAGCACTTTTACTTTATAACTAATATTTAACCTTTAATAATAATGACCCTATAATACCCGGGAATTAGCATCTTTTCTTTCTCGGAAAAATTAGCAAAAATCTAAAGCTTTTAACTAAGAGCTTTTTAAGAAGTTATAGGTAAACTTTCGAAACCGTAAACCCTAAAAGAAAATCTACACTCATGAACAATGCTACTTATAGAACTTAGGCTCTTATGTACTTTATATCGATACTATTATTAAAGGGTCCGCTATCTGATTGGGTATTTTTGATATTAATGAAACTGATAATGCTTAGATTGATGCTCGACAGCTCCCCACCCCCCGTCAGAGTCAAGAACATCCACTTAATCTGTTAGAGGGGATCCAATGCTATAAAATCGTACTTTATACACTAAAGAGCAAAATGAGCATCACTAACACTGGCTAACAGGGGCTCGTATATAGGATGGAATAAGTAGAATGTGAATAGTCCTATCCAGCATCCACAGCATAAATAATATCAGACATAGCCTACGTGCAGCCATCGAGATAATGAAGTGCATATATATGTCTTTCTAGTACAATCCCGCTTCCGGCCGCAAATAGCCATGTTTGACAGAGACAAAGAGCCATCGATAAGTAGTAGAGTAACCTTCGAGCTGCAAACAGCTTTAGAAAGTTCTCAGCAACAATATCGTTAACAGGAACTTAAATTACCTAGGTGGATCTGCTAGTCTCGGTTGTTTTGATTTGTCAGGACTATATAAGTAATTTCGAATCTATATATACCGTAAGATATAAACATGAGTAAACAATCCTAAATTACTTAGCAATACGCCATCTGCACATCTTAGCAATAAAGTAGTGGTATTCTATATGTATATGCTAATCCATTTCAAAGAGACGTGTAATGGGCAGTAATTATATGCATGTTTCCCACGGTTCAGTAGGTTAGTATTTTCCCTACATGCAGATACTCTAAGTTATGGAGTTGCCACTTTCCAGAGGAGATGGGCGGTTTCACGACATGACAATGAGAAGAGGCTCAAGCTGTGTCATGGCGTCATGCTACAGCTTAAGTTAGGTTAAGTTAATCAACTTTTGGGACTAGAATCAGCTGATTCAATTCTACATGTACATGTATTGACGCAATACATGTGTAAGTGTATGTATGAGAAAGTCGGTTGAATGATTGGAGTAGAGGGAGGCGACACGCTTCAGGACTGTCATCTGGGAAACCAGCCTAGGAACGTAATCTATCAGGCAGTGAGCTGGGACCTGAAAGGCCTGCAAATGTCACACTATCCACTGAAATTTAGCGGGGGAGGCACCTGCTACCCCGCGCTATTTCTCGGTTTGGGTCCTTCGTTTGCCGCTTCCCGCAGCACATGTGCAGTGATCTCAGATCGAACACGACCATGACATCACGACTCATTATCGGTTTGTGAGCCTCTCGCTATATGTACATATGTATCTGCCTCCCTTTCTTTACGTACGACCTGCGCGTGCAACTTTCTCAAGTCTTCTATCTATAATTTAAATACATATTCCAAGTTGTGATAATCTCACCTGAAGAAGATACAAGAGTCCAGAAATCGCCCAAAAGCAAAAGAAGCTTCATAACTCTCGATACACACCTATCTCCTTATATCTACCTACCTCCTTGCACAATACACACATACGATGACCATGTCGTTCCTCACAGAAGCAGCCGCCCGCCGCATGTTTAGCGTTTCCAGAGCTGCCACGGTACAGGCCCCAAGACAGTTCAGCACCAGCATCGCGGCGCGGAAGTCTGTCACGGAGTCGGCCAAGGACACGATAAAGACCGTCGACCGTAAGGTCTCGGACAAGCTGGTCGATGGCATCAACGCCGGTGGTCAGTAGCAACCCCTCCTCCTCCACCGAAGTTTCACACGTAATCCCCCTTGGCATCCGGCCAATCAACCCCATTGCATCTCATCTATTAATAGTTCTGTCATCCCTATATATTCCCGCTGTAACAAGAAGTACTGACGTCAACATCGGCAACAGCAAACGCAGCGTCGAAGGTCAAGGGAGAGGCCACGGAAGGCAAGATTCGGGGCTCCGCCGAGGAGATCCGCGGCAAGGTCAAGGGCGAGGCAGAGGAGCTGAAGGGCAAAGCGAAGGGCGCCGCGGAAGCGGCGGAGGGCAAGGTGCAGAGTAGCTCGTGAAGACGGTATGCGTGGATCGGGTGATGACAGCCAGCAAGGCGGTATATGATATCACGAGTCGACGGCCTGTACGATAAGTGTCCCAATTCTTAATTCAACCCGGGCCCACGCTGGCCCAAAGTAGCCAGAATGAAATGCGAACTGCTTTCAAGTTTCATGATAATGCCGTGTGTTGCGCGTGCGTTTATTCGGTCGGTTCCCCTGTTTGATCAATTGGTAGCGTAGAATATGAGTTGTTGTTCAGATGCAGATGACAATCGCACCTGTTCTCAACATTTGCGCTCTAAATTCTTTCAATTCGAAGTCGTCCTTGGAGATACTGTAAATATGCATCACGATTGCCTCCATAGAGCTATATACCTAGTTCAAGCGTCAACCAATCTTACACACAATGACAAGACGCTCACCTAAGGTTATACAGCAAAAACGAAAGCCCATAGCTGAAGCTCACCTCCCAACCCCTTTTTGATCTTGAAACTGCGACGCAATAAGGCGAACCGACAACTCGGTATTATCGACAACATCAACGCCGTCGCCAAGGCCGACTAAGTTACCTTCGACTCTAGAAAGGACCTCCTTAATAAAAACAACCAACACGTCAAGACGAAATCCCTGTGGGGGAACACGAGATTCTACCTACATGTAAGGGGTCGATTGCGGAAGGTCACAAGTTGCGACAAGCCAGGGAGGAGATCCGGATTAATAATAACCTGCATATACGGAATACGGACAAGCCACCGCCAAGCACGCTCTTAACTCGGCGGAACTCGCCTTAACAACGCGGGCCAAAACTCATCGATTTCTAACCCGGAACGCGGTGCATTCGGCTCAGCTATCTGGTTTACTCCAGCTTGCTTCAAAAATATTAGAGGTTGTAGCCTGTCGACGCCTCTCCTACCTATCAGCGGACAGAAACTCGGGCTCATTCAGGGGGCATAAGAATTTGTTAGAGTATTTCGATAGCTGTAGCCTAACACAAATTAGGTCGTTTCTTTCGGGGCGACCTAGGAGAGACGTAGGTATATCGTGGCTATACCAGTACATTGTAAGAGACTAGACCTCAAGACGGCTCTCAGGCCCAAATTTGTATGTTTGTGAATCCATCTTGTCACCTAGGGCATGGCCTTGCTGAGCGTGTCTAGTACGAATGATAGGATATAAATGGATGGATACATTCATCCGCGGCATATCATGGAATACCAGTCATAGTACCTACCTATCTCCCCCAGCCGAAGGGGGGAACAATTTTATAGGCAACAGCGGAGGTACACATCCTGGCCAATCAAGAAGAGCACTAACACTCGAATCCAAGCCGATACTGACGGTTCGAGAACTTTTCACGCATTCACTAATACTCCGCCATCCGCTTCACGAATGAAATTCCCCGTCTTATGCGCCTGGTATCACGCTCGACCTGAACTCATCTTTTCTGGTGTTCATCGGAGGGTAAGCGGCGACAGTAGAGGTTCTGGGAGGTGTTGAAATACTGAGCTAGTAGAAATTCTGCTTTTAGCTCCAATCCTTTTCATTTCACCAGGTTTTCTCGCGTGGCGATCCGGCAGATGCTTCTTCGGCTCCCTACGCAGACGCTTCTACTATGTGGACGTGGACGTGGATAACTATATATTCAAAATTTCTCATTGGTAATAAGTTGCAGTGCCTATCGATATAATATGCTAGATATAATAGAGAAAAACCGCGGCGAGTGTCTAGAGTTGAAAGCGACCGTGAGCCATAAGCTAGATAACTAATGCTACGTACGACTTACACCATCGGTGGAATTGAGGGTCCCCAGGAAAATTCCCTTCACAGCGTCTCGAAAGGCGATATTACTGTCATGCTCGACAAGATAATTCCAAACATACCTATGTAGCTAGCATTATGGCCCTTGAGCCTCATGGTACTTGACAGGTACCTGCTCTTAGCTGTGTTTCCTTACCTAGTTGTAATGGCTATAGTAAGTTCAAGTGTTAACTAACGCGCTTGTGCAAGTTACGTTCTTCTAATAGAAGTGTGCCGTTGGCGCACCATAGTGCGAATCAATGCAATGACTTCGATGATATATAGTGTGAACAACTCAGGTGTATCACGCGTTAGCCAATGGCTTCATTAGCTTATATGATTCCGGTGTTTGCGAGCTTCCATGATAGAACACGCGACTTCAAGCTTAACTAAAATCTTACTGCAGAACGTCGTCGTAGCTAGGACGTCTCTCATCATAGATCGCTATCAATAGTAGGTAAATCTCGAGACGAGGTAGCCGGATATCTCGTATATCCCAACGCGAACCCCGGATTATAGAATAAACTGGTGGCCGAGATGGGATGATCTAAGAAGTAATGTCATTAGTATCTCAAGAGCAAACATCCGACGCTACAAAAATACGATCTGTGTCTAGGTAAGCAGCTTATCTTGACATGTAGGGGTATCCCAAATGGTAGAAGCCAAGAAAACTTGTTCCACGCGACTGGGCATGCCAGATTCGGTGACATGAGGCGTTGGGCTTATTATATACCCAACAATCAACAATGGCATGCATCCGGAAAAGGGATGACATCCCGAGAAGGTGCCGAGGTGGCCTGCAGTGCAACTAGATGCACACGCCGACCGAGGGATACTTTTTTATCACGTTGATAGTCAATTCGCTGCGCAGCAGAGCAATAGGGTTCGATCCAAGCCCGCCACATTTCCACGATATGTCGCGATAGTTCCACAGCGGAATGAACCCTTACTTCATTCTCGTCTATGACGAGGGGCAGCTGATACCATCTTTCCTTGGCAATGATACGTACAAGGCGCCCCGTCCTCGTGGGGGGTCGTACATATCCGAGTCGGCAGGCGATAGCGGCGTTTGCTATGACTAGGATAGACTTCAACACCGAAAGCGAGGTCCGGAATCGCGAACTACACCACGCAAGCGAAAGCCGAGTCGACCGATGGTAGCTTACGAGGCTTGCTCCAGAAGACGGGGTAACGGATAGAACATCAACAACAAATTATGTTGCAATTGGCCCCAAACAGTGGCCCTGGGCGCTATTTATCAAAACTCTCGGGGTCGAATTGATTCATAGGCCTGTTGGAAGTCGAATTTGAGTGTCTGACCGTGCAGCCGCGTGCTACGTGTTTCAAGAATGGTCTATGCTTTGATTTCCCGGGCGATCTCAAGTTTCGGAAACAAGCCAACAGACCCCAACACTGATGTAGATACTGTATGATCTTCAATGATCATCTTGAAAGTATCATTCAGCGCTCTCAGAACCTGATCATTAATGTTACATAGAACAAGAGCGCTCAGCGGCGACAATGCCGATGCCGATGCCGATGCCGCAGCTGCAAGCCCTGCATACTATACGGCAAAAATGGGCTTGACTATTATTATACTGTAGCCTGATCCGTAGTCGTGGTCCAGAGGATCGAGGCCGCGGGAAATTATTGCGTACTCGATCCTTTTTGCCGTGCAACCATCTCAGCCAAATCTGTTCTCTTGGCAACAAAGTGTGTCAAACAATGAGAGACAGATATAGCATGCCAAGGTAAGCCTGTGCCGGTCTGTCCGTGCCGGCCTGCCGATTTTTATGATTGCACGTAGAATGAAGGGACACCATTTTGCCAAGGCTTCATAATCGGATTGCCACACTAATGAGCAAGTGCAAACCATCTGGTGTTTTTGAGGGTCGCGGGTCTGGCAAGTGTATGTAGTAATGGGAAACAGGCAGACAGGACAGCTCCGCATCCGCGTATCTGAAGATCTGATGGAAGCTGATACTTCTCCTGCACCATGAATTATCCTGTGACATCATTGGAAAGTACACATATACATGGATGCATGCTGTGTGGTGTCTGCCCGGAGGGTTCTTCGGAAAATTCCTTAAGAGATCAGGGATCTTAGCGTCCCAACGTCTCGAGTCAGTACAAAGTAGACTTGCTATTAGTCTTGATTTTCGTGAGGTTAGTAATAATTAGTTGGTTGACAGGTATTGCCGACCTGAAAAATAGGGGATCAAATTTAAGAACCGTGGGTACCAAGAACATTCTCCTGTCCCCATTCGGTACATGGATTGGCAGATTCAATGTTGGTACCAGGTTGGTACAGATCCGCATGTAGTTATGGTGACGCGGCCGCTGACTTCCCAATGTGAGTAGGTACATAAACCAGGTGTCAATACATACCTCCACTTATTAAGCCTCATCCCATCCATGTGAGATGTCTGTATGCTTACCTAATGTACTGTATGGGAGGTGCCCAGCAGGTGACAAGTCAGCGCCAGGTGTCAGCCGTCTGTCTATCGTGGGGGTTGCTCGTTGCCTGCGCGTTTCGGTTGACACGGCACGCAGCACCCATTTTGTAATCTTACGGAATGCGCGCCAAGTCGTCACCGACGCAGTGATCAAGAATGATGGCGATGACCCATAAAAGTCTCAGCCCTCCGACTTGCTGTGTGACCATTTGAGGGCCGACGCCAAGACCATTAGACGGAGCCGGCGTATCGTGTAGACCGGTGTAGTGAAGAATAGTTGAACGATTGATAGATAGTTTTTAGGTGCAATTGACAATACGCAGAGAACTAGGTGTGTAAGTTGAATACAAAATGTAAGGTTTAACACCAAGAAAGCCGATCAACGGGAATACCTAGGTAATGCTCGAGATAAGCTTGGATCGACCATGCCGAGCCTGCGGTTAGATGCGCTTTGTGAGAACAAGAGAACTAGAACGTGGCTGCACCGACGAAGCCCACCAATTATGTGTAAGGCCCGATGTTATTCATCACCTTAATTCTATATTCCGTAGTGCTTCGCAGCTCATTGGCTGAGTCGCCGGATCAGATAGACTGAGGCAAAACGCAATCAGTTCCTGTAGTATGTACATACGTGTGTGCGCATGTAACCTTAGCTATAAATCATGATCTTCTTCAACTTTGCCCAACCGTCTGGCTATAAGAGCCGTCGATACCAGCGGTGTTATGATCTCCAAACGAGAGTTGCTCGAGACCAGGACTCTCTGGAAGAGATCGGTCTTGGCCGTAACGCGAATTGGTTCGATCCCGAGGCAGTTGATACTCAATACATACGAAGTACTTCCTTTTCCCCTTCTACCCTTCTCCGCAAGAAGTGTTGAGCCAGGCGGTGCTCGCTGGTTGCATTGCCAAGGCCCTTGCGTGCTTATCTTGAGGAAAGCTGGGCTTGGCTACCTAGGGCGAGGTGACACGGGGCTGACAGGAGGTATTTAAAGGTGACAACCCCCAGTTCTGTGCCGATTATCCGGGGAATGAGAAACAACCGGGAGTCGCCAATCTTGTATCGAATGTGCATATTTTTGGTAGCTTTTTATTCATCGTCAGGGTCCAGATCTTTTGAATTGATCACCACAATATCCATACCACGTCTAGAAACAGAAACAGAAACAGCCGCGGTCACATGCAATATACATACTGTATGGATGAATGCGAATTTTTTATTAAATAAGAAGTATGCACACACATATCCACAGCGCATAGCTAGGTACAGGTAGTGTTTTCAAGGTAAATTTGACATTGGTATGTACTGCCCTCTTAGGCTTAGCTCACGGACCTCTTTACGTCCATAGTACACAGGATCAACAAATCAGCATTGATCTTTTCCCCAATGACAGCTACTAAAGGAAGTCGGAATAAGACGACAGGCATTATGACAGGCGCTAGAACGACCTGGAAGTGTACATACTGCCCCTTATCTGCCCTATTCTAAACACCATAGGAGTTAACCAGATATCTCATGTTACGTATAGACTGTATGTAGACAGGGTTGACATGTCGGCTTCTCTCCAGAAGTATGCCCTACACGTACAATTATAGTACTGTAAATTGTGTAAGTAGGGATGTCCTCCCTGTTTAGCCATAGCCTCTGACGGGGGTGTTATACACACGTATGTACATAATTGTGCCTACAAACCTCGGTAAGTCATTTACTTAATTAGTTAGGTACCTTGCTTATACATGTCAATGATTGTAAGTGGAAAGCTGGAGATACTACTAATAAAATTTAAAGAACTGAGCATGAATGAATAACAACAGTTAAATGAAAATCCTTTGCTGGCTATACTACGTAATAGCCCAGTCCCAATTGTACATACGTTGCCAAGGCTTTCTTCCACCCATCATGTTCCTGCATCTGTGGGTGCAGTGCAAGGCAGGTAACCTTCGGTTCAATGTGGTGTAGTGATGTGCTGTGTTGTGCCGCGTTGCTAGGTAATGTAGTGTCCAGTGTGAGTTGTAAGTACATCCATCCATCATATGCACATTTCTTTCCTGGCTGGCACCTGGACAACTTCCAATGACAAGGGCTTGCTGCTTCGTCTGGAGAGGGGATCCATCAAAATCCGAACTCCATCTCTTTTCTGCCAAGTCTTCCCAGGTTTCTTCTAATGTATGTACCAATCGCCGGGCCCCCAGGTCCCCTGTTATATGTTTGAAATTCCTCCCACTTCCCTTTTTCATCTCTCCCTATTAACCTCGATCCTGTGTTTGGAAAACTTATTTCCAATCCTCTCTTTCCTGCCGCGGTTCCTTAATTTGTTGGTTTCCTTTGCTTGCGACTCACTCAGCTCTCTCATCCCCCTATCTCTCGTCGACTCTTTTGGATTCGCGAGAGATATACTACAGCATCGATTTGGTTTAATATTTTTTTTTTCTTAGTTCGTCGAGAGAGACCGCTGCCCTACCCCGTGTTATTCCCTGTTTAGACGCATCGCATCGCCTCGCCTCTTTTTCACATATACATAATTAAATCTGGTCCCGCATTTCCCCCTTCTTGGTGTCTCCCAGGACGCATCATCAACACCTTTGACCTCCGGACTCAGCAGCCAGCCTGTGGGCGGCTTAACGATACTGGCACGACAAACAAATAGAAACGTCATTGACCGGTTTATCCTAACGAAAACGCACAAAGCAATTGTTATTGTCGGATTTGCGTTTGCTTCTTTCTGCTGCACCTCCTTCAACCTATACCGCCTTTAATCTGATCTACACCTTCACCTTCCAAGGAATGAGATAGCGAAACCGGCACTACCCGACATATCGTCACTATGGCTATTGGCAAGGAGGGAAATGTCAAATGGGTCGATGTAAGTTATCAGTTTCCCTCGAATTTGGAATTGGCGACAAGACGCAGTTGCGATAGGTGGAAGATAGGTGGAAAGCATGGTGTCGGATTGCAAGTAATCAATCGCAACCACCGATGTTATTTTTGAGGGGTTTGGTGCTGTTTTGGCAATCTTTTGGATTTGGGCTCCTCCCAGTGGATGGGAAAGTTTGGCCGGCGCTCACACCGTCTATCTGTGTCGGTCCAGCACGTGGGAAAGGTGGATGGTGGCTTAAATGCGAGGAGATTTGCACCAAACTTCATTGCCTCTGTCTCGGGATTGATCACACATTCCTACACATTCCTACACATTCCTCCTAGTTTGCCGTTTCTGAGGCTAATCAATATCTTTGCCACTAGGGTCTTCGAGGACTTGCGTCGACTCTCGTTGTCCTAACTCACATTGCCCGAGCTTTCGATGGCGAACTCTTCCTCCCTGCTTCGTCTGAAGGCGCTGCACCTCGGCCGATGCAGCTGCCTTTCCTGCGAATTCTCACTCAAGGTCGAATCGGCGTAACCATCTTCTCCTTTGTTACCGGCTACGTCTGCGCCCTGAAACCTATCAAGCTGTACCGACAGAATAACCAGGATGTCGCATACACCTCCATCGCCAAGTCCGCTCTCCGCCGTGTCCCCCGACTAGTTATCCCCTGCGGTCTCGCAACTGTTATTATATGGGTCATGGCAAATTTGGGAATGTTCCTGGTTGGAAAACAGAGCGACTGCTGGTGGTGCGGTGCAACGGCCCCCGATCGACAAAAGAACGCGTTCGAGTCTGTCAGACACTTGGTTGCCAACATTGTTTCGACATGGACGAGAGGCTCTAATGCTTACGACGGTAATCAATGGACGTTGTTGCCTCTACTAAGGGGAAGCATGTGGGTGTACACCTTCATCGTTGCGACGTCGTACATTCGACCTCAATACCGAATGGTGTGCAGCTTGATCATGTTCCTCTACTTCTATATCGCATCTGACCGTACGTTGAATTCCCCGGCTCTCTGGCACACATGCGACTAGCCTTACATTTGAACAAATTTGGGATATCAGCTAATAGCAAACAGCGGCTTTTGGAATGCAATTCTTCTGGGGAGTTTTCCTTTGTGACCTGCAAAACCATCCCCCAGCTAACGAGTGGCTCAATTACCGACCCAAACTCTCGCGACTACTCGCTGCGATTTTCATGATTCTCGGTTGTTATGTAGCCTCTTATCCTGAAGGACATCAAGAATGGGCGACATGGTCACACTACCAATTCAAGGTTCTAAAAGCAATCCTGCCCAAGGATCCAGATTTCCCTCGGTTTGCCTCTGGAATTGGTCTCCAACTGATTACCCTCGGCCTCCATTTCAGCCCCGGCTTGCGCGACGTGCTCTCGAGCAAATACCTTCTTTGGTTGGGAAAGCAGTCGTTCGCCGTCTATCTTCTCCATGGCCCGCTGCTCCGCAGTGTACTTTGCTGGATGGTTTACGGAATTCACGTCCCACCTTCTATCACCAACGATAAGGGTGAGCTAATCCCCGGCAAACTCATGTTCCCCGGTGCCTTGCGTCTCATGATTAGCCTTCCTTTCTGGATCCCTCTGAACTACGGTGTTGCGATGCTCTGGACCGGCTACGTCGACCCATGGTGCGCAAACATTACGGAGAAAATGGTTGGCTGGGTTATGTTACCGCGTGATGAGAAGGGCGTCCTCCTGCCACAATAGAAATGTGATGGTAGTCACCGCTCTGACGACCGCGGCGACTACATTGACTCGCAGGGCAATAGAGAGGTGCATGAGATGCTGGAACGGTGGTTTTTACCCGAGGACCCCAGAGAGATGATGCCATGAGCGCGAATACGCCCTCATAGTCTTATAATTCGAGCCTGTCGCAAGGTGGCACTGGGCTTTCCTGGTACTGGAATCCAAGGACAGTGTCTACCACATGCACCTGTAGGAACAGTAAATCCTGTCCTACCCAGGCGGTTATGCGAATCAACCTGTGCGAGTTCGATTGCTTTTTTTGCAACACAAGGGGTGTTGCCGGTTTGGAGTACAAGACGGTTCAGGCCATGGATTTGCATTGGGTCACCCGGGAAGGGCATAAAGAGCATTCATTCACGGCCGATGGAAAATTATACTATGCACATACGCCCGAGGCGTTGCACTAATCTGTATCTACGAACTTCTACATTGACTTGCATGGGGAGGAGACAAGAATCCTCATTAAAGGTGTCGACTTGGCTGGCAAAGGATGATACCCATTAGGTAGTGGCCCGAGGGCCAGAGAGATAGGTGAGACGATGTCATTAGTAGACGGCATCGCCAATCATGCAGATAAGAATACAAATGAAATTTTAACTATAGCCCTTAGATTCATGTATCATTGAATATTCGTAGCAGTCTACTTGAACCAGTCAGCTTTTTTTGGGGGGGTCTCACAATCTTCCGACTCCTATCTTCACTACTTATATACGAACTAGGTACGAGTCCGGTCCAGTCCACCAAAGCTTTCCCAACCATTGTCCTATACAGATATCAATCACTCAAACTGCGACCCTAGCCATAACCAACCCCCCCCCCCCCCCCCCCCCCCCCTCTTTTGTTTGAGAGTTGTATGTATATAATTAGTAGTCCTCCGTCGTCCCCTTCCACATCCCACCCGTGATATTTCCGGTGCTTACGGACTACGCGGCCTGCAGATTTCAGGATCTGAGGCCAGGCCCCGATCCTTCGGTTACGAGGGACGCGTAACCACCACCGGTATCGTGGCTTTTTTTTTTTTTTTATCTCTTTTTTAAGTCGTGCCTCCTCTTCCGTCGTTAGTTGGTTAGCCTCAGTAGCTGTGTGACCACTCCACCGTCCCTCCCCGGGGGGCTGGCTCTTAACGAGCCCTACAGTCGATTGAATAAGCTGAATAACTAAGTACCTACCTGCGTACCTACTTGTACCTACTACCACGGCTGGCTGGCGCGCGCTATGTACATAGATAGATAGACGCTGCGCCCGTCTTAGCCTAGTGGGAACGGGAATTAAGCGGTGGATGTGTGGTACCTGGCCCACAGGTTTGTTTCCCGGGGCGTGGGAGACTTCAATGCTTACATAAAAAACGTCTTTGAGCATGTTGAACATGTTGTTGGATTGAGCGTTGCGGCACTCTTGCCTATGTACGTTGGTATGTATGTGTGCATATATATATATATATATATAAGGGACTATGATAGACAGTAACACGTACAGACAGATAGGTAGGCACCACCAGCCGGCCTCTCTCTCTCTCTCTCTCTCTCTCTCTCTCTCTGTATTCCCTACAGATTTTCGCTCATCCCAGTTAGCACGTAGGTTCATAAGCCTCATTAGTCGGACTTGTTTACTACCTATGTCCTTAGCACAGCGCGCGTAGAGATCCAAACCGAAGGCGTTCGGTCTCCGAAATGCTGTGCGTGGGTAAGAAACTAAGTAAGTAGGCGGTCTTGCGTAAAGGCGCGGGAAACGAGGGAGATAGATGGATATTAATAAGTCTCTGAGTCGTGGCGGCCCTTCGAGATCTCTAGCGTAGTTTACCTACTTCTACCGAACCGAACCCTCGCCCACCCCGGCCCCATGGCACAGCGCCGTTGTCTATGTGTAAGTAAGTATCTACGTACTTACAACCGAAGATGATGTCCACGGGAATATATACCTACCTACATATCTTGTTCAAGGGGTGGACAGCGGCTAGCACGGCTAGGGGGGTACTGAAACCAAGACCTTCGAGATACCTACAGTAGATCGCCGTCTTGGGTTGCGCTAGTGTTCCGCCTGGCTTGGTATTGATTACCTACTACTTCGTTAGGCACGACTTGCGGGTTCTGCCGTCACATCACCGGCGCGGCGTTCTACTTACAGTACATAGGGAGCCCGTACATATGCGTGTATATACATACAGCGCTTCTGAAAGGTCTGGTTATTAAAGTGACCGAACAACTGTACTGGCCAAAGTGACTGAAAATCCCATATATGTACTAATAGATAAAACGCGGCGAAATAGATGTCGTATCTCCTCACTTGTATATGTGCATTTCACTACCTGGTAATGTGTAATAAGTTGTTTTCTCAACAACAAGGCGTCGCAACTATTAGGTTTGGGAAGGTCTCTTTCGGCTTCAAAAGACGCCATAGATGTATGTAGCTAATAGCGACAAAAGCCCCGAATGATCAATTTCTTATATTAGCAATAATAGCTATTAACTACATCGCCGTCCTCCGGATCTCTTTAGCCTTCCTTCTTGGAACCCCTGCCGGTGCTATTGATAGGTATGAATTCTTGTAATAGTCTCAAGCAACAAGTGTTGTTATTGAAAAACATTTGAGGTCCTTAGTTGAAAGAAAAGTACTCACGTCTACTAGTGAGTACCAGCGGGATGGTATATCCACTATCAAGTTCGTGGGTATCCAGTCACTATAGCCAGTTGTCCAGTCAATTCACTTAGACGTTTCACCTCGATTGCGGACGTAGGCTTGTCCGGAATACCTATGTGTAAACAACCTCTGTGAGACTAATGCTGTGCCTTGACCGTCGTAAATAGGTAAGTAGGTAGGTAGGTAGGTAGGTAGGTAGGTAGGTAGAAG
Organism: Xylariaceae sp. FL0662B; assembly: GCA_022376535.1. Lineage (NCBI taxonomy): Eukaryota > Fungi > Ascomycota > Sordariomycetes > Xylariales > Xylariaceae > Xylariaceae sp. FL0662B. The sequence goes on from JAJJKD010000071.1 coordinate 61,389, forward strand.
AAGGGCGAGTATAACCACCCGTGAGAGGTGCGGCGTCGGGGCATGGTTAAGCCAGTTGAACTATAAGGTGAGATAGTTTCGACACCAATCAGTGCTACACGGTGATTCATCTTGTAGCTTATCTGTAGAATAGTCCCCGGTTTGAAGCCTTGCTCTGCTGGTGCTTCCCATCTGGCGATTTGGGGCCAGGTGTTTGGTTGGTAGGTAGATAGATTATATTGATGATCTCGAGAAGGTATCGCCGGCTATGCATTAAGCGTCGTGTGCACTAGTTGAGCCCGCAAGAAACTTACTAGAGCCTGAGACTGAAGACATTGTCGTCCGGACACAGGCTCACTGCGCATTTCGTGATATCTTCGCTATGTTTCCGCGCTTAGAGTGGCTACCGAGGTCCCGCATCACTTTGACTAGTTAGGTCAGCATGGCGTGTTCGTAAGGGGTAGGTTAGGGGTAAGTATACTTGACGAGAATCTGTAATTATTGGGTAGCTTGCGGTGTTATCTGTTTGATCTCTATGGCGAGCCTGTTGTATCAAAATATCGCGATCTAAGCACAATGAGTGTCGTAAGATCGTATTGTGTGTGATGGATCGTTTGAATATACCCATTATCAAGCAATCAAGAGAGGATGATACTTTATAGTTTGATAGCCTAGTTCTATACTAAGGATTGCGTGGTAATTAGATACTATGCTTTCACGCCCATGTAACCGGAACGCCAAAACCTATCTACATGTCTAGTGAACACAGTATTAATGGGAAGGGAATAGTCTCATCATTGTAACTGAGCCCTGTTAGTACCTTATCCCAAAGGTCCTTCATGTTGTTGGCTTTCGCAGAGTGATATGCGAGTTCTCGCATTAGCTCAAATAATCTATTTTGACACGATGGGAACGAATGACCGCATTTTTGTCGGGTGTACCAGGCGGTTCAAGAACTTGCAGGACGCTCGTACAGTTGGTGAATAGTTCCGTTATCTCCCATAGCACCTATTGTAGTAGGGCATATTATACGGATGAACCAACTGCATGAGGCAACAGACGTATGACGGTAGAAGGAACTCATTCTAGATATCGAATACAAGCACGAAGAACCATATCTGCAGAACCCTTCGACCAATTTGTTATATCAAGGTCCTCCGAAGGAAAAGTATCAACACTCGATACCGTCTATCGGGTGGTTATTTCCTATCCTATCGACTATGTAAATAGAAATCGTTTTACTAGTATAGCGACTGTCTAGACTATGTGGGAACACCCACGAATCAGCGGACAGAGTGTAGGTTGGCGAGGTCAAGTAAGATACTTGGTATCGTCGACGTAGAGTTAAAGACTCGGTGCTAGACTCAATCATTCTCGGATCTTGTGGCGAACGAGTCTTGTTCGTGAACTCGTGGTGGCAAGGTGTGGTGACGTCGGTTTGTTGGATGCTACATATGACGAGACAGACAGCCGCCGCGTGACCCAGGGATGTGCCAAGAAATCGATCTGTGATAGGGTTGCAGGGACAGATGGAACTATACCAACCTTGGCACCTAGGTGTCGTTTTCGGTGGAGTGAAGAAAGCGGTGAGTCGACCGAACCCAAAGTCGTATCCAATTTGTATGTAGTACGCAACCTCTACCATGATTTGGCGTGTCTAGCTTTATTCTTAGTACGTCGCAAAACTAAGTTGATCGATCTGCAGACGTGCTGCATAGACCCTAGATGAACTGTATTGAGTGGGTAGGAGGTACAGCAACATACGGAATGAGAGGCTTCAAGTAACATATGTAGAATAGTGAGCTTTTCAGCCATAACTACTCACACTAACTATTATAGCTATGTATCAGAGCTTCATAATTATATACCGAGCTAACTTTCTGATGATACAAAAATTAGAGAAGCAGCATTTATAAAATGTTCAACTTTGTCGCCTACATAATTCCTTGTGGTAGATACAACGTCGTTTTCCTTTGGCGGAACCGTTGTTTTCTCTACCATGGGAGAGCTGGTTTGTGATATTCGTCACACCAATCGCAATGGAACGATACAGATAGCCAAGGCTACAGCGCATAGTCAAGGTAACTCCAGGGAACTTGCCGATCTGAGTTGTATTCTCTTTACATATAGAGTAGCATCAAGAACGATAGAACGATCACGAATAAATATTCTATGTCATGTCTTTTTACTTGAGCATTTCACAAGCCTAAGCCCCAAGTCTGCCAAGACAACAAGCCCTAAACTAGCTCTGTTGATGCTATACATAGAATTGTCAGAAGAGCATTAAAATGGATCACACACCGCCTAGTTACATACATAGATAAATAGGTATGTAGATAGGTCGATGATGTTGATATCGCCATTGTTGGCCTGTGTGACGCGACACGTAACTTAACTATATAAACAGACATATATATTTATTTATTCATATAAAGTCATCTACTAATACTGTAACGGACATATAAACTCAAGTATTTATGATAACTTCAACTACAATTTCTTTATTTCTAAGACCATGTGGCTGTGTGTTCCTCTTTTCAATGCCTTTCCCCTTACTGATTGGTTCGCACATTGTTACCTTCACGTCTAAACAACGGGTTTCTGCATGCAAATCCCCACAAACTTCAGGGGTAAAGTCGACCACGCGAGAACAACGCGTGGTTCATGTATCGTTTATCAGAACCATCTAATGCTCGGGGACGGGTACCTGCGCCTGGTTACTTTAGTTTACGTAGGACTCGCGCTTTTGCCGCTAGAAGATGTAGTGGAGCAACTCGGAGTGCCAACAGCCTATGTGCCGCACGCTCGGTGTCTCAAGTAGAGGCATAGACATTGTTGAGTTCCGCGACCTCGCACGCCGTCAGAGCGACGGTGAGATTGATGATCTGCATGTATGTTTCCTCATCTACCGCCGACGATTTCTGCGATGAGATGGTCCGCATTATTCGCTTTGGCGGCTGATATTACAACCGCCGCCACCAATGCATTCATCGCGTGACTCAAGATAATCATATTCAGGGACATACTTAAGATATAGTTTCTAACTATGAATTGTGGCTACGCGATCGGCGAACTCCCTTGCTCGCGACAAGAAGTGGTTCCCGTGAGAATGTTGAGCCTAGCAAAGTCCGGCTAGCTGAACTTCCTCAACCGATCGTTTCCATCGTCAGGGACTGACCCACCTCAGCCTACGACAGTAACGCTGAAAGAATTAGAGGAATTAGAAACGGGAATAACACAGACGTATGATGGCGGGCGCGTATCTCTCCCATCTCAGTCAGCGGCGCACAACGCTGGCCAGTCAGGACGCATGGCATGACATCCGCGACAAGCAAGGACGCACATTCAACACTAATAGTCAATTATTTCCCATTCTCAAGCCCGTTAGTCCTGATGGAATACTAGTGCTGCGGGATTATTATTAGTCACTCCCAAGGTACGTGCTGTGATATCTCCTGCTAATTCAACTCTCACAAATAGAATAATTTATGTTAGTGTGCGCAATCTGCGGACAGCGTCTAAACCTGATACTCCGTCTGTTCGTTGTGACACTACGTAACAATCCACTTTAGGAGACGTCAAAACAAACAAAACCTGGAACCTACGTACGTGGAGCTCAGGCAGCGTTGACCAATGTATGCGTCGTGATATTGAACTGCCCATACGAGGGATTGCCACGCGGGATGAATATTATTATTACATACGGGTGGAAACTGTAATGACCTTTGTACCGGGGGGGATCGTTGTTGAAGCCATGGGTTATTACTAAGTGATCCAATTCGTGTCCGGCGGTTCATAAGCGAGGCTAGCTGTGAACCTGGGCACTGAGAAAACGACATCTTTTTCATGCAAAAACAAGCGATGTGTGCTAATGACGACATCCATTATATACATCCATACATACATATTTCCTACATCTGGGCTTTTATAGTTGTGGTCAGGGAAAATGAGCCAAGGTGGATGCAGTCTCTAGCGCACCCGAAACCCGCGTTTTCCGCCAGAATGTACGTGTAAGCAGACGAATTATTTAATTAGCTCTAGCTGAAGAAGCCCGGTCAGTCTTGACGATCCGGATGACAGGCATATCAGCCTAGGGGGCTCGATGATGAGAGGCAAATATGACACTAATCTCTAATCCACATAATCCGCACAGGCTATGAAGAACGATATCACGGTCAAGCCCGGCTGGCCGGGGGTCCACGGCGACAAGTAGGAAAGCGTCTTGGCGTTATCGTCCGCCCCCGACCGTACGAAGTAAGCGCGGTCAGTGTTACACGACGTTTAATTTGACAAAGTTCTCCATATCGAAGCTATCTGGACCGATGTCACATAGCGTTGCATCGATCAGCTAAGCTACCCAACCTACCCAGTCTACCCAGGTCCCAAGCAGCCAAAGTCGAGGCCGTGCCGTATTGCCAGGGTATTTTTTCACCAATAGGCCAAGAATCTGATCGATCAAAGAATGCGGCCAAGTCATCGATATATCAAACTCTTCGGAACCAAAATCAGCTGTCCGTGTGCTGTATGCAAATATGTAAATCAGCGACTCGAATTACATAATTATCCATGCGGACTTTTCTTTGTCCGCTTGACACGAACCGTCATGTGGGATCTTCAATGCACTCCCCGGATTGTTAAACCCATTTGTTATACCTGCCAGTCCCAGCAGGACGGTCGTCTCCAGGATGTGACTATGTGACATATGCACCACAGAAACGCCACAATCATCAGTGCAACCCTTCGACCGGTTTTCACCTAGAAGAAGGCTTGACCGGTTTTGTAAGTTAGTCGAGAATAATGCCAACGAACCCTGATCTCAGGCTAGTCGATGGATTACGTCTCGAACATCTGCACTTTAGGATAGGGTCTATTTTGTGAGCTAGTTACACTTACAGAAGCTGAGTACTATATATCATGTGATGAGAAATGTTCGTATCTGCGGGATAAGCAGACAACAAACAGAGTACTTGTTTAGTCTAAGCACGTGTGAACTTGAGGACCGAGGGCAGCCCAACGATGATGATGATGATGATGCCGCTAGCGGACTTGGGGTTAGCAGCTCTCGCTTGTTTTCAAGGCGCTTCTTATTGGATGATGGGATGGAGTAAGTTGGCGTTCAACTTGAATGAATGGATGTTGTACCTATCATGGGCATAGCTACATTGTCTAATGCAAGTGATGATGGTCCGGACAAACAGCCGATGTCGATACTAACCAACCATACTCTAGGTATGTAACTACAGAGCATATGCCGACGACTAACCTCCGTGACGGGTTGTATTTGGCTTCACCGAGATTTCTCCAGTCCCGTAAGATCTTAAGGCCTCACTCACTGCGGAATTTGGCATTTTTATCAATACTTAAAAAAAAGGGTATAATTACGCCGGTCGTCTCTCATTTATGACGGAAAGTTCGTGTGTTACCTCAAGTGCATCTCATCGTCGATCGACACTACATACCGGGCATATTCTCCAACCAACAACACAACACAGTACGGTCCTGTTATGCCCTCTCCAACCCGACATCTCGTATCATGATCTGGCCTTATGCCGCCTTACATGCTTGGTGATTAACAGGCCTCCCTACGCCTAGCCATTGGTCTACCATGTTCCTTATCTATGCATGAACTCTGAAAGTCCTCTCTCTGCCGAACTCGAGACGCCGAGAATCGCGCCGCGAAGTCATCAGCCAGGGCTCTAGAGTGAAAGACAGCAAGCACAGTTGTTTTCCTCTTAAACCTGTCCAGGTTGGATGCTTGATGTGCTTGTCAATATGGCTCGTGCGTATGATAAATAGTAGTCACATATCGTTCGTACCTCGTACATATATGCACTAACTAGCCCCCTGCCCTACAATCTAGGCACTTTTACATACATATGTACCACGAAGCTTGGCATAATCTAGCCGCCGGGAGGAAGACTCTCGTCCCGGGCATTCCTCTGTTACTCACCTGTGCCCGCACCACAGGTCGAACTTCTCCTCCTGCCTCGCTCCTCCTCCGGCTTCCAGGCAGGCTCACTCACAAATGTACATACCGTCTACCTGGGCTTCGGGCACCACCCCACGCGCCACCCTGCACTGCAGATGCTTACACCGTGGTAAATTTCCGAACCCGGATTGGAACGGCCATGCCCGTTGGTTATACTACATACGTACATAGTACGCATCGTGATGAATTCCATGCTTGCCACGCGTGTCGTGCTTGTCATGCTGGGTTCCAGAGACACTCAGACCTCTAAATCGGTGGTGGGCTGAAACATAACTTCGGCGACTAAGAGGTGGATGATCTACCCAAGTGGCCTCTTCCTTAATGAAAGCGCATTTCCCTCGACGGCACTTGAGGGAGAGGGGTGGCGGGATCCGTTCGCCTGGGAAGGCGTTGTTGGTATCCTGGTGCGGCCTGGTGAGTGAGCTCTAGTTTGGTCTACCTCATCCGGTATCTTCCCCGACGCTCTGACCAGATGACCTTGGCTAGAGCATGGGTGAATCTCCATCAATAGCGCGGCTCTCATCAAGCCAACATCATATCTGACGCCTTTTATGGTACCCCAGCGCTTGCAAGCAGGGAATAACTCAACGGTAAGCATACGCGGACAACGTGGAGTGACGAGGGGTAGTATCTGCAACCAGCCCTTTAGGGAATTAATCAGCCCAACATTGACGTCTTTGTAGACGACCTATGCTTTCTCACCGGGACTATCCAGGTTTGCTCTAGCTATTATTTAACTTTGCAATGTGATCTGGGCGGCTTACAAGGGTCTAAAGATCTTCATCTCTTGCAACCCTGCGACCCTAGCTGTCACTCTCGCCAATCGTCCCCTTCCAAATTTCCAGCCCTTGGCGGAGATATGTCTCGGACCTCACATAAGCAAGCTATCGCGATGAAAGTCTTCACTGATGGCCAGTTCATGGACATCCTCGAGCCGTTTTACAAATAGGTACATCTTTTTTTCTCTCTCTTTTCTTCCCCCAGCTCCTTCAAGATTCACACGCACGTTCCACGCACTGATTTCCCCCTTTCGTTTTTCTAAAGAGGGTTGAAGTTTCCTAATCCTACCGTCTATCTTACTTTTAAGTTTAACTCTATTAGCCACCATGCGAAAAATACGGTCACCATTTAGCGAAAGCCTAATCGCTTCGGAGCGCCACCGTTATTTACAAAACCAGACAGCCAGGCCCTTCGCCTGTTCCTCCAGGATACGTCCGAGTTCGAGCTCTCCGGTGTGCCAACCATTGCCGATGTCGGAAAACGAAGGACGTCTGGGTAACCAAGAACCTCTCTCAGTGTGGAACCAGAGTGCCCCTCGTGTGTATATATGCGTCGTGCTCTGCTTCCCGTGCGACAGTCAACTACAAGGTGATGCGGTTCGCCATATCGAGCTTTCTCTCAAGCGCCTAGCGAGGGAACGGCCGGTGTTCGCTGGGCGCCTTCGGGGGAGCAGCAATGGTGGTGTGTCCCTTGATCGATCCCCGTTACTGGATATTCCTTTCCAGGTACTCAACCCGGACCAAGCGAGTGAACAGGACTACGAGAAAATGAAGGAAGAGGGTTTCCCACCAAGCATATTCGTTCACCCACGGTTTGGCGTATCAGGAAGTGTCAGCCCTGGTCTCGGTTCGATACCAGTGTCTAAGGTGCAAGCGGTGTTTCCCAGAGGTGGCCTACTGCTCTCCATCTTCTTACATCACGGTCTCGTAGATGGAGGCTCTTTGCGCGTGTTCTTGGAATGTTTCGCCGCGCAGACTCGAAGGACCCCGGTTGATCTGCCCTCCGAACAGGCCTTTCCCACGATAGATTCTCGAAACTGCAGGGGTCCGGCTCACATTCACAACATTTCTACATTTAAAAATCTGATAACAGGATGCCCCGAGTTTACGATGCTACCCGATCTGAGTGGCCCAACACAGCCGCGGCTCTTGAAGACAGGCATGGCCATGAGGCACATCGAGAAGACCGGCAAGATATTCGTCTTCACCCACGAGCGACTTCACGAGCTTCGAGAACTCATACGGTCCCTAAACCATGCGTCCGAACCGCCGACCGCCTACACGAGCTTGGCCGCCCTTGCGTTCGCACACATCACGAAGTCCCGCGTCGCGGCCGAGAAGTACCTTCCCGGAAGCCGGTCAAAACCAGTTGCTATGCTATGGAACTCGGTGAATTGGAGGACGCGGGCTTTTCAGGATGCCACGGCGAAGTATTTTGGCAACGCCGCCCTGCCAGCGGTGACGGAGGCCTCGATTACCCAACTGGCTGCGGCCTGTGATGACGACGAAAAACTGGCCCAGCTCGTCCCCCTGGTCAAACAGAGCATCGACGCTGTGAACGAGGAATACGTTAGCCGCCGTCTTGCCATGCTATCCGAGGCCCCCGACCCACGCTTAGTAGGAGTCAACTATGACCCACGAATGCCCGAGGCGTTGGCGTTCAATACTTGGCGCCACTTCGGTGCCGACATCGAATGGAGCATTCCGGGAGTGCCTGTGGCCAGGGCAGACGCCATACGAAGAGCCCATGGTTGCTGGAACCTCGGTACCGCGCTTATACTCCCGGCCAAGGCGGATTCCATGAAGCAAGAGCTGTTTGTGAGCTTGTCAATCGACGCGATGAAATTGCTCTGTGCCGATGAGGGGTGGATGAAATGGGTTGATAGGGTCATTGGATGAACAGATGTGTTGCGTGCGAGGCTCTCCATCCCGAAATGTAATTATCTATGCGTTCATCCCTGCTCCCGGTCGATGATCCATTCATTTTTCATTTCCGTCACAGCTCGGCATTTTTTTAGCTGCGATTCCCTTTTGACATATGCGCCACCCCCGGTTTCCTGTATTCAATTACCTGTCAGCTATTCACGGGGATCTCGCGCTTGCGAAACACCCTGTCCATCTCGGCTGCATAAAACAGTCCGCCTGTCCGCATACCGCGGAAATCCCGGTCCTTGTCGGCCGTTTCTTGGCGCCAAGATGTCGAACAGAGGAGGCTCCGAAGATCATCAAGCTGTATGAACGGCCCGAACCGGTGGGGGGGGGGGGGGGGGGGGTTCTCTTTTGGTGCCCCAAAAATAGGTAGTGGGATGGTTGATGTGTATCAATGGAAGAAGTATGAACGGGTCGACTTGCGCTGTGATCGGCGCGGATGTAGTATGTGATCAATGATCAGCTGCATGTTCCAAATTGTCTCATAGGTACAGCCAGCCCTATGAGACCTCAGGACTACCTTGTCTATCATTGACTCTCTAACATAACGGCGTAACCTCTGATGAGGACGCGTATACCTCAGATTCGGCAGCAATAAGAGAGGAATCTGTTACCTGAACCGGACGATTCTGCCGTTCGGATGTAGGTAGCTCTTGTAACGTTACCATAATTGCCTAACAAGATCGTGATCATGGTTAACACAGACGGCGGTTCGTCACATTCGCTAGGGTTGAACAATCCCAGGGTGCGTCTTGAACTGCACGGTAAGATTCGTCTATGGCGAGGTGGATACTCAAAATGTGCCCCCATTCTCCACGCCGGCTGCCGTACCGTTCGGCAGAGCAGATCCAGCGACCATTCTCTTGGGGGGTCGACCGCGGAGTCTTGCCGGCGACAAAGCCTTGTACCACTCGGATCTACCTGAAAAGCTTGGTATAATAGACTTAATAGACTTGCAGCACATCAACCCACAACTGACACGACGTCGTCGTGCTGTTGACCATCCGCTTGCAAGTATCCACTCGCAGTAGGTATCAGACGAAGCGGTACCAATTACTCTGAATGGTCTCTAGTGGCCGATATGGGCTATGGTTCAGGGTTCCTGCCGATATATGTATCCACTTGTTAAAAACCCTGGATGGGAGATATAATAGGATCGATATGAAACCGCCTCACTTTGCAACCCTCTTCGGCAGGTCTGTCCCGGCCGTTCGTCCGCCCCCAGTGTTTATTTCGACGACACAAATCTCGCCGTTTGTCATGTGAGACGTAACTCTTTCATCTTATTGCCCATAAGATCTGAGCCTTGGATGAACCCCATACGTCACAAAATGCTTTGACACGTGAGGGCCGTAACATCAAGTATAGAGTCGGTACGATCCGGACGTAGGTCGCATCGCCGTATTTTACCTGCATCTCGTAAAGCCCCCACTGTAGTGGACGGGTGTTCGTATAATGTAACTCAGACCTCTTACAGCAGGACTTGTGTGCTCCTCCACCGGAGGACTACTGACTTCGCTTAGAGTCAGACCAAGTCGACATTGTCCTACACCCGACATCGAACAGACGAACTATAGCGAAGAGACCAGTCGAAACAAGTCTCGAGCTTCGACTATTTCATCACTTACTGTACTTTGAAAACAGTAGCGCAGGCGGCTAAGCCACTGGATCGTCGCACCCCTTCTCGTATTTCCAATACCCTGGTACATACGTGCACATATTCAAAGGCTTTCCGGATGACGGTAACGCGTTTTGATAGCCATAGCTTGATGCTAGCTTTCACTGTACCTTCATTTTCTGTACGTGATATGCACAAGCATGTGGTCATCACCTTGTTTACGCCCACAGCCGTAGAATCTTAACGGCATCATTGGAGCCAAGATCAAGAGCTGTATCTCGGTGATGCTTCTTCGTTGTATTCGGCGTGTGTCGACTACACCCTGCCGGAAACGAAGCCCCGCTCATGTGCTTCTGGTAGTTCTTAATTCTGTTAGTATAGCCCAGCTCCCGTCAGTTATGTATCCGAAGATAACTTTTCGGTGATATGTGATACTTCGCACGCTCTCCGTACCTGGTGGAAGTCGTCGCAATTCGATGGTAGAGCTTCAAGGGGATGTGGCCCGGTGTCGACACAGCAAGCAATGGAACATATATTGTGAGCGATATTGTGCAGAGTCTGATCAGAACCAGACGTTGACTAGGAGCGGACGTCTCCAAAGGCTACATGTAGCGAATGCGTACCACACCTCCGCATTTGTCTTGCGAACTACGGATCAGTCCCCAGCGACACTAAACGCCTTCGGGTTAGATTGGCAATTGGGTATGAATGCGACGCGTCTCGCCTTTCACAGCTTGCACCCAATATTCCCAGGAATGTGCAGTAGATGCCAGGTTTTCTCTGTGCAATCACGTTGCAATCTCGTGGCGTTCTACAACTCCCGCTGCGGAGTCTCACATTCAGTCACACTGGCGTCACCTGAACGATCAGGGAAGTGAAGCAGCAAAGACGTGGTGAGAGATCGACGATTGACACAAGGAATCGATAAGCGGAATTTGCACAGTTGAGAAGAAACAAGTATGTCTATATATATCTCAACTATCCCAGCTTTATTCTGCCATCTCAGCGACACATTTGAGCTACTCATAGGATGGAGATGAAGGGGCGACGTATAATAGAAAGGGGCAGAGGCGCGACACCCCTTTATGCTCTTAAGCCACTTGAGCCTGGAATGGCGTTTCATACTTCATAAACACATACCAGCCTACCCAAGTTGTTAACCAGGGCCGGCAACCGCCAAGCTGACAGAGCTGATGCTCTAATTAACATGAAGCAATCCTCCGTATTATTGCTTACATTCTCTCAGGGGCTTCCCATATGTCCGACACTCGTAATGAGTGGATTTTACTATTACCACGCATTAATTCCCATTGTTCTTACGCCATCAGCCACACCTCCATCGTCATAGCCGTCGCCATCGTCCTCTATGAAAGCTGGATAACCTTAATGGCGGAAATTGGCAAAAGCGGGCTACCGCATTGTAGGCAAAATACTATTGCATTAGCTCCCGCCACGGCCGGTACGGCCGGGTCTGGATTGTACCCAGATATCTAGTTTGTTACCAGTGTCTCAAGAAACATGAAACCGCTAAATAGCGAGTTGGTGCAAAAGCTGGGGTAAGTTGCAATTAACCGCCGGCAAAATTTGTAGCCTCAATATCGATTCCTGGTTTTCCAGGCTCGCGTGCTACCGGCAATTTACACCCCACAATGATCGCCGTATACATGCTACTTCCATTCGCCCATTTTTTCCGGAGTCAGGAACCGATTCAAGATTCCCTTTTCAGATGGTAGATATTGGATAAAGCCACGGAGGCTGGTCACTGAAACGTCAGCAAGTATTTAAGCGATGAAGCGCCCTTCAGGCCCAGGAATGGATCCCTTGACAGATCCAGCAATCATCAACTGTCAGACTTCAGCAAGATGCTCGGTTCGTCTATTCTCGTTGCCCTTGCGGCTGTAGCCGGGACCATCGCCTCGCCCCTCGATCTCATCACCCGACAGACCCCAGCCGGCACTGGCACGAACAACGGATTCTTCTATTCATTCTGGAGTACGTATTTTCGTATTCTTGGCTCAACGTGATAGCTTCAGTCTGTATATTCTGGGTGTCACTAGATTTAACGTCTTTAAATTGAGACAATATTGAAGGAAAAAAAGCTCGGAATTACCTACTCGAAAGAAACATACTAACTCCCGTCTGCTTACAACAGCCGATGGTGCTGGAACGGTGAACTACAACAACGGCGCAGGTGGTTCTTACGACGTCACGTGGCAGAACGTGGGCAACTTCGTGGCCGGCAAGGGGTGGAATCCGGGCAGCGCTCGGGTGATCACGTACAACGGGACGTGGAACGGGGCCTCCGTCAACAGCTACCTGTCGGTGTACGGCTGGACCAGAAACCCCCTGATCGAGTACTACGTCGTTGAGTCGTTTGGGACGTACAACCCGTCGAGTGGTGCGTCCAAGCTGGGCAGCGTCGAGAGCGACGGTGGCACCTACGACATCTACCGCACGCAGCGCGTCAACCAGCCGTCCATCGAGTACGTTTATTTTGGAATTCTCCCTTATGATTCAGCCCTGTCCTCGCAGCAGCTGCTTGTGTGAGACGTGTCTCTGGAGGTTGAACAAACTCTAGAGACTAAACTTAATCTTCTCAAAGAAGTATAATTCTAAGAGGTATTTACTAACAACAGGTGGTGTATAGCGGCACCGCCACATTCTACCAGTTCTGGTCTGTCCGCCAGGACAAGCGGGTCGGTGGCTCCGTCACCATCCAAAACCACTTCGATGCCTGGACCGCGTCGGGTCTCCAGCTGGGAGACCACAACTACCAGATTGTTGCAACCGAGGGCTACCAGAGCAGCGGGTCAGCGAGCATCACCGTCGAGCCGTCAGACTAAAGATCTGGCCCCAGTGCGGCAGCAGGGTGTCTTCGACTAATGTGCTTGTTCGCTGGTGTGATATCTGCTTGACATCATGAGGGTTTGTCTTCCTGATTGTATGTTAAATAGTACATAGGGTATATATACAGCATATGCCAACAATTTGATTCGTCCGCCTCGCAAGCTTTACTTGTCCTGTTCGTGCTTGATGCTAGGTATTACGTCCAAATAAAGTTACAAGCCTGATTCCGAGGATGTAGTCAATTTTAATATACCTCGTCTCTCGATTTTGTGAGTTAGTACGATCGTTAATCGGTCGAAATAAGCCGGGAAGAACCGACGTTTCGGCCAAACAAAAGGACTGGTTCATAAGGCGCCAGTGACTTGTCAAGCTTTATGAGTAGATTCTTAATACAGGAAGGGGAGGAAACGGCTATACCCTAACTGTTCAACTTTCCTCCTCTTTTCTAGCCGTATGATTCAGGAAGTTGAAGTTGAGAGAGTGAAATAGGGAGGCTCTGTTAGACGTAAAGAACATCAATATTCATTATAAGGCTAATATCGTTTGCCCATTTCTAGTGAACCTATGAACTACATTTCCACCTACCATTTTACAAATTTTCACTCTGTTTCATCTTTGCTACAAATTCTTCCATAATGTGCCAGCCATTGAAAACCTACTTTCATTTTATTTGGTAACTGTTACGAGATATATGCCCAGCCTCCGGGATCTACCAGTAGTGCAACCAGTATATCTGTTAAAGAGGTTCTGTGATCTACGTGAGCTTTGACAGGTAAGCTTATTTAAAAATAAATACGTATGTCAAATATTCAAACGTTAATGAACATATCGAACAATCTTAGGACCTGGGTTTACCAGAACTCGATTAAGGTTTCGAAATGTTGCGTAATTTCTACTCGTTCAATTACCCCTTTAGCTTGTTGGAGAGGGAAAATTTGACCGCATGCTGTCACACTAGCCAATAGTGACAATATCTCGTTTTTTCGTACGAATCCGTAGTGTATAGACAGAAACTGGTGTTATGTTTATAACATCTAGACTTGAGGGAGGTCCTTCTGCGCGGGGGTCTACACGTATTCTACAAAGTAGTGTATCATCGTGAAACACATTTGAAGGGAGGCCGTATTTACCTATCTTGCGCCCAAGGCCTGACGTTGCCTTCAAAAGGATTTATCCCTCCTTGCGGCAGAATTCCCCTGCAGACGGCCATGGTTCGGCAATAAACACCCTCGCCGCCACGTGTGTTTGTAGTGCTGACATTCGGTCTAGTGCTTCCTTGTATTCACGGTCCTGCCCTCCTTCCGGAAAACGTTTATTGGTCCGCTCTCAGTGGTAGCGCGGTAATGACGGTTGTATGAACCACAACAAGCGTCTAGAAGGATGATAATGACCAGGGGCTTTGGGTAGGGCTGAAAGAGTGTAACACACCCTTGGGTAGAAACCCGGTTGAAAATCCTTCTCTTTCTTAGTCGTTAGTCCCAAGATTTGTCACTCGAAGGCTAGAGCTTACGACAATTCATTGCTGACGCAAGTGTACAGGGTGGCATTATAGCCGGAAGTATAATATATAAAGAAATAAGCTCCTGAAGTCGACTTGAGAGGTAATACAAGGTTACGCCCCTTTAGTAGAATAGATTATCCATTGAAAATTTGCAGTCGTCGATACTGCTGAGTGGTACTTAACTAATTCAATTCCCTCCACATACAGGCAGTGTTAAGCTACCTCCTCATTCCATTTCGCCTGGGAATGATCCAGAACTAATCAGGTAAGGTTAAACCCATTCGCACGACGTGCCATCGTAGGATGGGATTAACTTGACATAATCCCCTATCACCCTGGTTGCCGGACTCCATGGATATTTCATGCTGCTATCGTTTCCATCAATTTGGATTGAACCTCAACCCGTTTTTAGGCTAGTCAAGTTTCTGCTTGTGCTGCTTTGAGGGGTTATGATGCTGATGATTCACTGTCATATTTGCGCTAATTAAGGGGTAGGAATACATTCGAATGGTATCCATTGTAAACCTTCGAAACTCAATAAGTCTAAGTAAGAAGCACCACGGTGTGCCCAGAAGATTTTCTTAATAACTTCTATTTCTAACGAATTGCTTGCTATATGTCGCCGGGCTGTGTTAGACATGGCGTAGCCACTGGGGACATCTCATCAATATAATACACGCATGACATGCACTTCTAACGTTGCAGGCTTGCTTTGTCCAGCTTATTCCTTACTCACACTCCACTCTATTACCAGAAACCATGAGGGGATCACGACATCCCTCCTAGAGTATAACACATATTACATTTTTACACAGAATACGAATGGATTCTTTTAATTCTATACGTTCGCGTAAAGGGAAGTTGTATAGGCGCATGGACACCAGTGATTGTGTCCCTAAACTAGACACTGTCAAGCCATATTAAGCGACAGACAAGCAGATGTAACTTTGTAAGCTATCCGCGCCGACTCTTTATATTGGCTCGGTGGGAGTTTTAATTATCAACAGAAGGTAATCATGGCATGTAAGTGTTGCATGGCCAGCTGATATTCATCATGTTTGAATTACCGGTGACATACGTAACTACCGATAGGATTTTCTTCAAGGTGTAATGGACACCGCGAAAATGATTTCTGGCTCCGTTATTATATATTGATATCAGATACTATTGATTGGGTGTCCTTGCTTAACCAACGAACATATATTAAAGGTCTATGCTACCGTACGTTTTGATGAAAACGATGTAGTTTCTGGTGCCACTACTTCAGAAAAGCCCTCGCATAAAGAGGAGCTACATGTAGAAAAGATAAGCCAGTTTACCAGCTACGTAACTTAGTTATTTAGCGGCTGAAGACTTCCAAGTTGTAAGCAACGCGATTTTATTGGTGACGTGGTAACTTCCTTACATCAGAAGACAGATGGACTCCTTGTGGCTCCGACTACCTAGCTCCAAAGTTGTTTGCACTGGAGAGCACTGGACGGTGATTACAATTCGAATCCCTAGCAGTCTTGTAAAAAATATATATATAAAAAAAAAATAGACCAATTGGGTGTATTGTAGTCACATTGGCAGTTGAGATATGTCGTTGGACGTTGGGTGTTGGAGGGGACGGGGCCCAGTGAAGTTAACACTACTCCCCATGGCATGGCAAGAGATTCATTTGAACTCCCCGGTAGATATATCATAAGCGGGCACTCATACTCATTTAAAATAACTCTCTATTCTTGTTATGAAGCCTTTATTACAAGCCCTTCTGCTAGAGTGCGTTGCAAGCTGGCAAACCACTGTCAGTTCGCGTGATCAGGTTCCTATGCCTCATTGTACGCCTAAATGAGATAAAGTGCCCTTGCGAATTAGCAAGAGTACATATCGTTGATTAAAGTGATTATAAAGTGTGTGCGGAATGAAAAGGATGAGAAAAACACTGACAAAATTAAGGAAAGACAGAGGGCTTAAGGCGTACTCAACATCCCTCTGCGGAGAACCTGTATATTTCACCTTCGGCTCGAACTTGAGCCCTACGGGTTTTCCTGGCGACTAATTTTACCACTGAGCCAAAGGCCACAGGGGAACGTCTGGTGAAAAATACTCCTGATATTTTGACTTATAGGCTCTGTACAGTAGAAGCATTCGTCGCCAGTGTTGTACAATTGCCAAAGCTACAAACTTCAAGTTTCCACCAATAAGCGAGAATCGATATAAGAAAAGAGT
Source organism: Xylariaceae sp. FL0662B (assembly GCA_022376535.1). Lineage (NCBI taxonomy): Eukaryota > Fungi > Ascomycota > Sordariomycetes > Xylariales > Xylariaceae > Xylariaceae sp. FL0662B. The sequence continues at coordinate 78,242 of JAJJKD010000071.1, forward strand.
AAAGGCGTTCACGATTTTGTCTTCGAATGTAATTGGTCATCTCAATTTCTTTTCAGTTCCAATCGTCTGCGTCTGCTCTGAACGTCCACCGCCGGAACGCCTCCGGTGTTCTAGGGGTCCGGTTGGTTACCGCCTCTCGCAGACACTCCCTCGTATCCACATCGCCTTTGTGCGTTGGCAAACAACTGTTATTGTAGCCAAGTGCTAAAGTCCCCACTGTGAGATATTTCTTGACTGCACAGGACGTAGGTTCCAGGGGAAGGGGAACCGTGAGTATCATTCCGATGGATACTATTACGTGGGGATCTGCTTCGCTGAGTAAGTGACGGGTGCTTCGGCCCCAACGTCTTGACGAACTTGAATGCTCGTATGGCATATTAAGTACAGGGTCATTAATAAGACTATAACTAAGGTATATCTATTATTATAGTTGCATGACTCGGCATGACAAGTGCGGGCTCGGGGCGTGGGCTTGAGACGATCGTGCTCGGTGCCGTGCTGGTCCACGGCGGCCTATACGAAGGTTGTTAAGGCAAGTTCTGATTATATTTGACTAAACAGGAATCAAGGCCGATAAAAATCCAATTATCGGAAACTACCATGTGGCCCTATTCGCACCGGTTGCTTCTGCATAGTCTTTCGAAAGGTAAAGATGAGGTTGGCCAACTCAATCTTGGCATTGACGAGGCGACACCAACCTCAAGCTTTACGACATCCATATGATAGCTCAGAAAATCCGCAGCTTAGTCATATACCAATGAGATCGGGGACGCTAGTTTAGGATTTACACGGCTAAAGCGACCTAACCGTAGAGTTCAAAAGTGACAGTTTGCGTGGGGTGATGTACCTAAAGCGATAACCCGCCTAGATGGAGCTACAGAGAGAATTGGCAAAGGCATTCTTCATATGAGATGGTGCTGTAGCCTATGAGCTATCACATTGTTAGGTTTCGAAGTAGACGTGAGGTATTAGGGGTTAGTCGTTTAACACCACGAGAAAACCACCTTGCGTACTAACTGTATAAGAAGAATCTTGAAGGTACTGGGAATGAAAGAGAAACGGTTAAGCAAGTATTTGCGTAAAGGGCTCTGAGGGGTGTCGAGGGAAGTTAGTGCTAGTTCGCACTCAATGATGGTTCCAAATCCTGCCACAAGCTAGGTTGGTCATCAATACAGGACTAGTATCTAAATACTCTTATCATATCAATACCTTGTAAGAAGCAAGAATGCTGTGAAAATATGAGTGTTAGTGTCAGCTGCTTGCCTACAATTTCTAGAGCCGCGTATTACTTTACCGTTGGCAACTGGAGTCTTTCGAGTTATCAAGACTTTCCGCCAGGACGTCCAGTGACCTGTTCCTGTGCGGGATGTTTTCATCTATCCTATGCGTAGGACTGCGCGAGTTGTTGCAGACAATAATGTAAGGAGATCAACCACCAAAACACAAAACCAGGTTTGTCAATACGTTAGTTTTTCTTGGGAGCTCAATATTCGCTGAGCTCTGTTACGAGATGATATTGTAAACAATAGCAGGCGGGTATTGGTACGCATTTGAGGCTAAGAATAATAAACCATGGAACCATCAAGAATGTTAGGTTGGAAGTTGCATCTGACTAACGAAGGTCAAGGTGGCGATCGCAATGTCAATATATCTTTGGATTTCCATCTCAATGGGCGTCACTAGGGAGATTGGGAATAGATTTCAACTGTCGGCCGTTGCCTGTAGTGCAAAGGTGTGAAAGTGAATTCATCAAGAGGTCATATTAGGGTATATGACCGTGACATATAGTATGCAACAACTACTCCACGTCCAATCATGTCCCTAATTCTACCCCTAATTAGCAAATCCCGCGCTGAGCCGGATGGCATTCAATGATCTTCCCTTCGGTTGTACAAACCAATTGCCATCTCTCATTCTCCCTAGTTAATCTTTAGTTATCAATTCTAGGCCTACTGCCACTGTTTTTATGAAGCGAACTCGATGTTCGACTACGATACAAGCACAATTACGAGTTATCTTCGGTGTGTCTTGGGCCACGGCTTCTCGATTATCCCCACAAGCTGAAATTATTGTTAAGAATTATGCCCTCGGTACACGCATGGTGGACAAGATTGTTAAGCTCGAAAACTTCTACCTACGCGTACGTCTATGTTAGATGCTCTAACCACCGCTTTGTATCTTTGACAGAGATGCTTTACTGCCTAGTGGACGATGACCACATTTCTAGAATTACAAACTACTGCTTCCTTGGAAGCATACGAAACGATGGCGATACCGAACTAAATAGTCCCAGTTCCTCCTTTCCCTCCCACCGTTGAGATTAATGCGTTGCCGATTTACATACAAAGTATTCCTAGAGTCCCCTCACGACTAACATGTGTTGATACGAGCCTAGAGGGTTAAGATACCAATCCGCCAGATTCTGCTGTCCACTTTGCGAAAGCTACGCTCTATATCATTGGTAACGACCTTTTGCCCATGTCCGTTCCATCTCTAAGTGCAGCACGTGCATATGCCGCCGAAAATGCCTATACAACCATTTCTCTGCGATTCGGCGTAATATCGATATGGAAACTAGTTGTACTGCAGCGAACGGTCTCTCTGACACTCGTTCTGTCACGATCCCAAAAACGATTCCCACAGTTATAATGCCATTACTGTTGGTGGTGGTTCGATAGCCTTCTTTGCGGGATGACCGAGATAGCCTGGTGAGCAGGTGGTGCCGCTTCGCGTACTCCAGACCGTTTGCCGTTCTAGAATAAAGGCTGAGGATAATAGCTGTCGTATACTGATACATCGAGGCACGTCGTGGTAGCTTGTGAAGCTCATCCTCCTGGAAAGTGTAGCACATTTCCCTAGGTGGCCCGGGGAAATAGACCAGACAATCGAAGTATTCTACTTACTACTAAAACAAGTTGCCACAAAGAAAGGAATTCGAGATACACTTCAACCATAGCGTAAATTGCACTGAAGCGTAAAGATGTGTCGCCGCTTTTTAAATCATACGTTATGAGACTACAGTGTGTTCATTACTGAATGCCCAAATATAGCGACGTTTTCTCGAGACGTACAGAGAACTATTTAGGAGAGTTCGCAGTATTTATCGTATTAGTGTGAATAGACGAAGATATTTGTATTGGTAGAAGCAAATCTTCTGCATCAATTCAAAGCCCGACACCGAAAATGAAATCACAAAATCGGAAAAACTTGAAGTAACCGATAGGACAGTATCGATGCTCTTCTCTCGCTGACGAACCGCTTGAGCCCCCGGAAAGAAATAGACGGGACACCAGTCGCTTCTATGAAAGTTATTGGTCATCCTATCATACAACTTCTCCCAACTCTTCTGCACGGTAGGGCCGGGGGTTCCTTTCGATGGTTTCGACGTTTCACAGTATAGACACATTTCGTCCTGTCAGATACATTTTATGATGTTCTGACTGGGAATATATTCCATGATTATAACAGTATGTTGGGTTGGTTCGTGCTGATAAAAGGCATACACTGTTGACTTAATAGTATTAGAACGGTAGTTCTGGAAAGAAGGCATGTATATACCTTCCGCTGGGTCGACATCGAGTCCATATTTCACTATGAAGTGCTCGCCGCTTCGGATAGTATTGCTCTCCAGATTTGAGTAAAACGAATCTGCGAACACTTCCTGCAAAGGAGTAATCTCCTCGCGGCTCGGAAGAGGTGCGGGAGAATCTCGACAGGCCCGAAGTAGGGAGAAATTCTATTCTTTATCGCGTCACTTGCTCGACACGGCAGGAGGCTCAAGTCAGATCACACGACGTCTTAGTCAAAGAGTTGCTTGATAGACAGCGGGAGAGTTCCTGATATCGGGCAAATTTGACTAGACTTTGAGATGTCTTAAGACATCTCAAGACATCTCAAAGTCAACGCAAAGACTACTCTCCTAAATGAAACAGACTTCACCACTGACTAATACTATTACCACTACCACCTCCTATAGGCTCCTTACGATGTCTTTATTCAAGCTGTTGGGGAAGGGGGCTATAAGCTATATTGCGAGAGTACATTCGATCTTGTAGTTCTCTAGTAATAGTCCTCTAGAGAACTACCGCGCGCTAACGACCTTCCTCTGGGATGATTCTAGATAATTATTTCAGATCATCTAAGAAGTATTCATATGAAGAAGCCATCAGCAGCCAGAAACTTAATTCTAAAGCTTCTCATCATGTCATTGGTCGGACGCGACAGTCCGCTTAGGTCGCTTTATATATCGGCAGCAGACTAGTCGGTCTATTATTTTCACTTCACTAATTATCTCACTCTACCACACGGGGAATCGTCGCGAGCCTGACATACCTTCCGGCTGGCCGAGGGAGAAAGAATACAACTTCCCTAGAAATACCCACAGTACCTAGCTCAATGGGAGACCTTGCCGAGAGACCGCATCCCCAGAGTCCAACGAGTTCGCGTTGATCGCGCCCCCAGCTGGGGCCTAAGCTATAGGTACAGCTTCCAAACGTACGAGATCACGGTTCCTTGGCTAGGTAGTACGGATTACGCGTAGAACTGTGATGCAGTAGGTATCGCCCTTCCAAAACGCTCACGCGAACATCTGCGTGGGTCTCACGGACGGCGAAGGTAAACCTGGACTCACGGTCCCCAAATTGAACGTTATGCATCAGTGAGCTTGGCCAGGCCAATAATCAGGGGAGGGTCTTCGCTACCGGATGGGGTGAGTTGTAGTTGTAGACAGTGAAATCCTGTCTCTGGTAATTGGCGCTTGAAGGGATTTGAGCTGATATGGGTGAGTTGGATATATATACTTGCGAACGGGATACAAGGAGTAGGTAAGGGGCCATACAAACTATTGTTATATTTGACGTTGTAGATGGGCTCTGTCACGCTTTATTGCCTAGTGATACATTATCACCTTCCCCTTATTACCGGCTAAACGACAAGTCGAACCAGTTGCCGACTACGCCTAGACGTGGGTATGTCACCTTCGCTTGAAGTCTTCGTAACCCACACCGGCTATCCACAATAGGAGTAGGAGAAAAGAAAAGAGCTATCGTCCGAAGTAGAAGAATATATATACACGATATATAGTAAATCTAGAGCATTCGGATCTATACATCGATTCGAATACCGCCGTAGAATCGAATGTTGCGTCTTCCGAAGCCAGTCTGAAAACTATCGTCAATAGAATGCCTTGATCAATATCATAGCCGAGAAGACGGAAGATTAGTGTCTAGCGAGATACGAGGGAAACTGTGCCTTCCATGTCTCGCATGAGACAAGATATTCCAGCAAGGTAAAGCAAGTATGGTAGCCAGTCCTTTCGTGCAAAATACATACTTCCTAGAGGTAGCCGAGGTATAATGAAGATTCACTGAGGCCATTCCGCCTGCAAAATGTGTTCAGAGGGCCATTGAATTCACGCTGGTCCTAGCATACCTAAGAGACCGAGCAGGTTCCTCGGATGAAAATCCACCATGTGTGTGTTGCCCATATTATACATGTACATATCTTAAGAGTGGAAAAGTAACACAAGAAATAGTCCTCATAATAACAGGATGGCGAACTTTTTCCTCGTGAATCGTCATTCCGCAACACCTTACCAAGGCGGAGTTCCTGGAACCGCTTAAGCCTCGACAAAGTCCTTCACGTTCTTCAACCATGCCTGGTACTCTCGCTGCTCCTTGATGTCCATGTAGTCCGGCACGAAGACGGCCAGAGCCTGGGTGACGCCCCGCTCCTCTAGGTAGCGCTCCATGAGGATCTGCAGGTCCTCGTCGAGGCTGTCGAACGGCGGGCCGGGGTAGACGTCTTGCGCGGTGTGTACGACCTCGGCGGAGTCACCGTGCGCCAGCTTGGGGTCCTTGAAGTAGTAGAAGTTCTCAACTATGATCTGGCCGTCCTGCGCTAAGGCTTCGATGTTCAACGCACCCTTGCCGGGCTTCTCGACCACGATGTTCAGGTGGCACGGCACGGGTGGCTCGTCCTCGTCCTCCTCGCCACCTTCCTCGGCCTCCTCCCGAGCGAGGCGCTTTTCCTCCGCTGTCTCAACCTCGTCATCGCCGAACGCATCGTCCTCATTGAATTGGTTGGAGCTGTATTGGGCAAGATCGGAGATGGTGAAGGAGACAGTGATGCTAAGCGAGGAATATTAGTTTGCGCTCAAGGAGAGATTCCGATTCGGATGTGCCAAACTCACGTCTCATTGCCAAATTTCCGTTTTAGAGTGATGTCTTCCTTGCCCGGGATATCGGTTAACTCGAAGGGGCTGTTTTCGAGGAAATCCTTGACGCTCGCAGGTAGCTGCTCATTCTCCTTCAGCTCACCCTCAAACTGCAATTCGCTCTCAAGCTTGACGGAGAGCTCCTCGTCGACGTCTGCCGCCTGTGCCTGTCTAAAAGGTGTCGTTGAGAAGGCGCATGTAAATTGCGAGGTTCTGAGAGGAGCCCACGACGCCTTTAGCAGGGAACCCGTCCGAATTACTTTGGATTGTCGAACAGCTGTAGAGCTGAGACGGGTAAGAGTGCGAGGCGCCGAGCGCGCAACAGCCCGAAGAGACATCATTTTGGGTTGAGATGGAATGGACAATTAGGGAAGGGATGGGTGGGAGAGGTGGTAGAGATGGGCTGGTTGCAATTGTCTTTGGGTATCTCGAATGTGAAGTAGTGAAGGTGGTTTCGAGGTGTCGAAGCTCCCGAATTTTTTTTCTCTGCTACACACATGAAATTCTTCCGTGCACGGACCGTATATGAGAGGGGTGGGGCGGCTTGGGGTCCAGATCTCAAGGTTTTGAGCTCAGCTATGTACCGATTACATCAGTATAAGATCCATTGTATGCTGGAAAATTGCATAACTTATGCACAGGCTACATAAGGGCTCTTCATAGGTAGGGTAACTAAGGCTTCTTGTTAGTAATCATGCCTGAAATAGCAGACTTCTGATTGGGTAGGTAACTAATGGGTTATGTCTTTGATTACCTACCTCTACTCTCTACTCCGTACGTAACCTAGGTTAAGTTACCTGAATATATAAACACAACACAACCAGACAGGTGCGTAAGGATAGGTAATTCGTGAAACGATTAACTCAACTTAATACACCCACATCTTCCAATTGACAGAGTGATTAAAAGGCTGCAATAATGGATCTATTTAACCTCGAATCATTCGCAAATACTTGAATTCCATGTCTAATAACCACAGGTGGCACAAAGCTTCCAACCAACTCCCGGCGCATGTTTGTCTATGCGCATGGTAGTACTATCTTGAAGGATGAGAAGCCGCCTACCCAGAAAGCCTTCATTATTTTTGAGCCATACATGTTGATATCTAGTTAAGCTCAAGAGGTGGCTTGCAGTCCTTGAGTCCGCGAGACCCGCGCAATCTCTGCCTTGCATTTCCAGCACTGATATTGGGTTCTGCTGGCCCTGTTACCAACACCCGTCTCACAGCTCCCGAACGAGCCGCTTGCGCGCGCCATCGCACACGGGCTCTCAGAGATAAGAACTGTCGCCTCCTGCCCGCAGATGTAGCAGGCTCTCAAGTGCGTTAGGTATTCACACATCCTGGTCCCGGTAAGCTGGGTAGATCATCCGGACCGCGGATCGGGAATCTATACATACTCGGGTAACGTCAGAGGGAAAGCTCAGGAACTTTGAATGGGACCCCAATTGGTGGGAGTAGGTGTCGCAGAGATCGTCACCCCCTTTTTCCCATTCTGAAGGATATCGGGCGCTCATTTATATAAAGTCGCGGTGGTTGGCACTTATAGATGCGCCGTGTGGGTATTCCTGTGGTGCTTCTTGCAACGTATGACCTAGTCTAAGCTATCAGTTATGACGACCTTCTTTAAGCCAATCAGATATCGAAAGGAGCGAAGAGTTCTACATCTCCAAGGTCGTATCTGGCTGAGCGAAAACCCCTACAGCTTTGTAGAGTGTCAGCCAATCTGACCAAGCACCTAGCTTAGAGACGTATTACGATCCGTGGGAATTGTGTGCCGCGTAGTATGATCTTGAAGCTGGCAATACACTGAGCAGCTAGCCGCGCGGAGGTCGAATCTCCAGTAGCGCAATTGCGAAATGTAACACGTTCTTTGGATGGTCGAAAATTTTTATCTGTTTCCCCCTAAGTATACAATGGGATGTGATTGGGGCTGATGAGGCTGATGTCAAGACCCCGAATCTGGGTGTAGGTAGGTACTGCAGCAGGCCGAGTAGATAAATGTCTAACGGCCATCGGCTAGCCGCTTCCCTTACACGTGCAATTATATAGTCTTACAACAACGGCAATGAACGCCTTGCCGGGTTACAACAGTCACGATTCCGCGTGCAGGTGATACCAATATCCAGCGAGCGTCGAGGGTGGACCAAAGAATGGCCAAGAGCTGGGACACATTACCGCAATGCCAACAACGCAGCAGAGCCAACGGAAACCATCGAGAACGGGACACAGATAATGAGAATACCAATTTACAGCCAGATTCAATGCCGTAGAACCCAGGATCTGAGAACAAACGCTGGTTCGGGTGGCTGGTAGCGGAGTTTGCAGCTAATGTATGCCAGTGCTGTAGGCAACCGGATGCTTGCAAATCAGGTATCAGAGCTGGCAAGGCCGCCTGTTAGGTCCCGGAGACTTCCTATGCCACGCATAAGGCTCTGTCTGCCCTACGACGAACGTAGAAACACCTACCGAAGGCGCAGATAGTTCTCGCACAGAATCTTCGGGCTCGAGATTGCCACGGGTTTGGGTTTCTGGAAATCTTCTTCAATGTTCGCCTCTAGGAGGAAAGCTTGATGGTTGGAGTTTGCCAGCAGAAGATATCCTCGACCATTTAAGTGTGGTTAGGTAGGACCAAGAGCCTTCCCATCGACTTAGAAGCATAACATTTTCTTCCGTGTCCAGTACAGGCACCACTAAACGTCGGTCAGTTGGATGAGGCCCCAGGCCGTGTCCAATGGCTACTTACGGAAACCATTCTGATACTCCTTCTGGAGGCTGCCGATCTTGACTTTTAGCAGGTCTTCCTTTGCACTAGCAGGCCGTCCTGGCCGTCTGGTCTTCTTTATCTCGTTCAACTCCTCGTCGTATTGATGAACAAATCTGAACCACAAGTCAGCCCAAGGAGAAATAAAAGCCAACAGGAACAAAGACCGCGACTGACGTTTTGATGAGATCCTGAATCACGTCCACTTGAAGAGGTTGATTTTTATTCTGTTTGATAGCTTCCTGGAAGAAGGTGGCACGCTCGACTGAGTACACGGTTAGAAAGCGAGTGGTATAGATATACCAGGTGTTAGTAAACGTACTATAGGGCTGGTCGATTTTCCTTCTCGTTGCAGCAATTTTCTCCAGTTTCTCATCACGGACTTGGGCTCGATGTAGCCGCTTGGAGTCCCGGGAGTACTGGTGAAGAGACTCGATAGGTCCCTTCTTCTTTGCGATGGCTTTCCTAGTTCGCTCGAGTGTCTTGGGCATGTTTCCGGTCTTATGGAGTTAGGTTTGCAAGGTACAAGTGTAGTCGTCGGTTTGCTCAAGAGTTATCAATTCTGCTAAAGTGAAGGTGAAAATGTCTGGTGGGGTAGAAATTATTGGCTCTACAGCTGGTGCCTTAGGTAGACTAATTCATTCAATGCATGCAGACCTAAACCTAGCTTATCCAGAGTTTGTCCCCCATGCATGCACACAAACATCCATCCCTTAGGTATACGCATGCACTATAAGTAATTAGGTAGTGGATAGATACAGTAGGTATTGTTAGGAGATACTCTCCATAAGTTCCTACCTTCCTAGGTACATGTAAGCACTATAAGTACCTAGCAGCCTAGGTATGTACAATTAGAGATCAGCCCGCACTACCGAAGCCCCACGTTGCTCTGGAAATGAGTGAATGAACAATCACACATGTTAAGTGCTTCGTAAGGCAGAGTGTGTGTAGCTCCCTGCTTGTCTTAGCACAAACGCTACTACCACGCAGCCACGACGCGGTGCTCTTATCGATTAAGCTGCATTGTTTAACCCCAACCTAGTCATTCTTCACGCGTCCCATCTCTTTTCTACAAAAGTCAATGGCATATTACAGATATTGACCATCTACTCTTCCTTAAGTTGCCTTTTTCGACTTGATACCTTACCTCTTGACCCTTCTATTCAACTTTCCGACTCCTCCCTCAAGGCGTTCTGTTTACGGCATCTTAACGCCCATTCGGATGTTATTGATTCTTGGCGTGTTTACTTTCAGTCGCCATTCATAGCTTTGAACCCATCGGGTCGAATTGAGAGCTTACGGTGCCGAGTTTCTTCTTTCGGGCCACTGTCTCTTGCTATATCTATTGCCTACGAAATCGAATTCCAGTCTAAGTAGACTTGTGCAAAGGTTTCTCTGTATGGCCTTGTACATACAGACGGCTCTGTACCAAGTACGGTGTGGGCAAAGAGGGTCCTAATCCTCTTCGAAATGGGCATTCAAGGTAATTCCGGCAATGTCGTGTGGTTGTGTTTCTAAACCTACTAAGCACCGTTGCAGGTCTTCTCCCATTATTAAAATCCATACACCGACCAACAGAACTGAAGAAGTTTGACGGTGAGACATTCGGTGTAGATGCCTATGGCTGGCTACACAGAGGTGCGGTGTCGTGCGCCATTGAGCTTGCTCAAGGCAAGCCAACGCGCAAGTAAGTGTCAATCTAAGCCCTTCACAACATTTACCTTATGTGTTCACTAGATACGTCGATTTTGCTATGCACCGTGTCCGCATGGCCAGGCACTTTGGCGTGACGCCTTACCTGGTCTTCGACGGTGATTTTCTGCCCAGCAAAGGCTTGACAGAAGCCTCCCGTGAAAAACGCCGGGAAGAGAGCAAGAAGAGAGGTCTCGAGTTGCTGAAGGCTGGTAAGCCTTCTCAAGCACAGCTTGAACTCCAGAAATCCATCGACGTCACCCCTGAAATGGCTCGACATCTAATCGACGAGCTGAAGAAAGCCGGCGTTCCTTATGTTGTCGCGCCCTATGAAGCTGACGCACAGTTAGTCTATCTGGAACGTCAGGGCTACATTGGCGGCATTCTCTCGGAAGATTCAGACTTGCTGGTGTTTGGGGCCAAGCGATTATTGACTAAATTGGATCAGCATGGTCAATGTGTCGAGATCAATCGAAGAGACTTCTGTGCTTGTCGTGAGGTCTCCCTGACAGGTTGGACAGATGCGCAATTTCGACAGATGGCCATCCTGAGCGGTTGTGACTACCTCGACGGCATCAGCAACTTCGGGTTGAAGACTGCGCATAGGATGATTCGAAAGTACAAGACCCCAGAGCGAGTAATCCGTATGCTGCAGTTCGATGGCAAATACCGTGTCCCTGCCGATTATTTGGCTCTCTTCTACCAAGCAGAGCAGACGTTTTTATACCAATGGGTATTTTGCCCCAAGACGAACGGGCTTGTTCATCTGAGTGAGCCTGGCCCTGATATCAATGTTACCGAACTACCCTTCATTGGATCTTTCGTCGAACCTCATATCGCTCGGGCTGTTGCCGTTGGGGATTTAAACCCAATGACTAAACAAGAAATCCTACCCCCTATCCTGCCCGAACCGAGAAAGCGTGCCTCATCTGCGGCTAACCGTGGCACGCCGCATACGCAGAGTGTTCGTCAGCCAGGCGGCAAGCCGATTGACTCTTACTTCACAGGCAATCGTCGGATTCCACTAGGCGAGATGGAACCGAACTGCTTCACTGTCGATCCTGAGCGGCTCTCTAGCATGACCGACGGCGGGAACCGACCTATTGTGTATCCGCTTCCAAGACCCTACATTAACGGAACTGGTCCTGTTTCATCTATTTCTTCGCGCACCTACATAAACAGACCTGGGAATTCCTCACGTGCCACGCGGCGTCGAACGGAGCCGATATCCAATCTTCTCAGCCAAGATGGCCGTTCTTTGGCGTCTGGCTCACGACGCCAGACTACGGGACCGAATCTTGAGACGTTGGGCAATGCAACTAACTCGGGAGAAACCCATTCGGTTCGGCCACCTAAGAAGGCACGGTTGTGTGACGATGCTGCTTCAGGATCGAGTCCTAACAAGGAGAAGAGCAAGTTTTTCTTACCTGGGGGTGCGAATGCGAATGCGACGGTTTCGAAGAAAGGAGAAGGGTACTTGATGTCAGATGATTCAATTGCGGAAGCTTTAAAGGATCTCCCTGATGTTGAGGGATGGCAGGCCTTGCCAAAAGGCCATAAGGAAATCATGGTCTATGAAGAGAAACGAGCACTTACGACCAATACGGAAATTCCTAAGGATGACGAATTAAACACCAAACCCGACTCTTTCGAGACAGCAGAAGCTGTACCCCTGGATGTGCCATCGGGCACCATCCTTGAGCGCTTTACCTACGCTCCGAGTGCTACGTCGGCCGTATCGAACTTGGCTAATTATGGGCGTGGCACATCCCACAGACAAAGCACTTCGACCTCATCGACTCGGAGTTCTCTCATTTGTCCTACTCCTACTTCATCCGTCAATTCCTCTTTTGCTTCATCTACTCCATTCTCCTCAGTGACGCAACCATCCACGGCTAAGACAACGCCGGCGACGCCTGTGATGACCCCGTTGCAACGACTAGGTGCCCGAGCCTTGGGTCACAATAAGCAACCAGCCACGCCGACGTTCACAGCCCCTCGGCCCCTGAAGCGTTCAAGCAGTGACAGACGGAGTCTAGACGCATTACCTATCAACCCAGCATTCGTCCCCCTGCCGCCGGTGGATCTGGAAGAAGTCGAGGCACTTAACAGGCCCGAGGGCAGCGAGGATCTATTGTTATCAGAGAGCGAAAACGAAGAATCCGTAGACGGAGTAGAGAATATGGGATACGGAAAGGATCAGAGAAGCGGCAAGAAAATGGACCTGTCCAAATTTCTCTTTGCTTAAGCTATGCTCCTAGCTAAGGTTAGCCGGGAGACTACGCTCATCGTGCTAGTCATGGTCATAGTCACGGTCATGGTTATGGGACGTATATATTTGACCCGGGGCGAAGAGCGGGACCAAGAGGGTCACAGGTCATAGGTGCATAGCGCCGGCGTTTTCGGGAACGGCATCAGAGAAGGAAAAGGTCTTCCGGTCTGCATGTTTATAAAGCACAGAGGAGGTACCCAAGTACCTAGATAGGTAGGTATCTATTCGGCGTGCTAATGAATAAAAGGGGCTATTGCTTACAAACTGATGTGTTTGGTGGGTTGTAAGGATATCGGAGAACTAATTACCAGTGCTTCCAGGGATTCCTGAATTTAAGCAGCTGAGCACTGACCGCCGCCACCAAATTTACAAACTAAAGTACTTATTAAGATATCAAATTATAACTGGAGGGCGTTACAATTGGACGAACCCTATATTAGAACCTACTTTCGTCGCCACGTGGATAAGCCATGACCTTTGGGCAGGAATAGTCATGATGCGCTGTCAACGGTGACTAGCAATACATCCTAGCCAGGTTAGGTGCTAGGTTAGGCGGGCGGGTAGGCGGGTACTGGTATGTACATATGTAAGCTGATCCATCACGTTGCCGATAATCTGCCGGGGCTGTTAGCCTCCAGGCTCTGCCAAGTACCTTGTACGGCGGCTGCCCAAGTTCAGCTGGTGGTGCTGGTGGTAGAGCCAGTTGCGTCAGAATAGGTAGTCTCAATTCTGGAGGGTCTTTCGGGGTTGCTGTGGCTGATGAGTGGCAGGTTGGTTGGCCCGTGAGTTTCGGAGATGACGAACCTGCATCCGCTTTCCAACAACAAAACGACTTTTACGGTTCCCTCCTTACACCTTGATTACCTTTAAGTACCTAACCTACCCAAAGTTTCCATCCGATGCATCGTCCTCGGCATTAAAACGAACATCGGTCACTCTTTTTGCATCACGTTGTCCTCCTTGCTCCTGTTTGATATTGTCGTTGTCGTTGTTGCAACTTTTACTGTAACTATTACCTTACTGTCACCATCACCTGCAAACATATACTCACTCCCTCCCTCCCTCCCTCCCTCCCTCCCTCCCTACCTCCCTCCCTCCGTTCCCCCCTCAGTGAGGGACCCGCCCATTAACGTTACGTTAAACCCGACGTGACCTACTGTAGACGTAGGTACACGTTAGGGCGGACCCCTCTGATCTGACAGGGCCCAACGTGCTGAACATCCGGGTCGTCTGACTTGGCCTGATAAACCATCCCAACCATCCCGTCTCTATCCCATCAAAGTCCGTTACGCTAGTCACGAGAATACGTACATCCGATGAACTGATTAATCAGTTGATTGATTGATTACTCGATCTATTGATTGATTGATTGATTGATTGATTGGAAGATTGATTTGATAATCACTGGTACTCGTCAGTGCACATCTCGCACGCTCACACCTTCACCGGAAACACGCTCGTTTACTGTCGTTTGCATCTCCGCTCCCGCCCCCCCCCCCCGCCGGTCCCTACCGTGGTTGTCGACGACATCATAGTGTCATCTGACGCTGGTTTAGGGCGGGCATCCCCCAAGGCCGAGTCTAGCAGCCGACAAGATTCCTCCCACAACGAGGAAGCGGAAAGCCGCTGAGGCGACGATATCTTCAGGTACTAGTGACACGCTCCCTAACAAGCGGGTCCTCGCCTCAGCAGCAGCTTCAGAAGCAGCCCCGCCTACTCCTGTTACCGGTATGGATTCCGACGAGGATTTCGTCTCTACTATCTCGAGCGGCGACGATCCCATGCAAGATGATAGTGACGCCGATCAGTCCATCGCTGAAGAAGGTATGTTAGTCCCTTGTTCTCCTTGAGTCTCTCCCTTTGTTTGCTGCCTTGTCATACTGACTATGCTCGGCACTATAGACTTCGATGTGTTCGATGACGAACCTGATGATGATCCTGCAATCATATCCCCTAAGTCCGACAAGAAAAAAAACATTGCCTTCGATGTCAGCTACAAAGTGTACAGCCCTGTCGACATCCAACGTCAACAAAACGACATGATAGATGAAGTCAACATGATTTTAGAAATGAGAAAAGAAGACGTTGCTATTCTACTGCGTTACTTTCGGTGGAACAAAGAACGATTAATCGAAGATTACATGGACAAACCCTCTAAGGTGTTAGAAGCTGCAGGTCTAGGCCCCAGCAGCTCCAGCCCTCCAAAACTAGAGACGATACCTGGTTTTGTGTGTGATATCTGTTGTGAGGATGAGGAGGGGCTCCAATCCTTCGCCATGAAGTGTGGGCACCGCTATTGTATCGATTGCTACCAACAATACCTTACACAGAAGATCCGCGAGGAGGGCGAGGCAGCTCGCATCCAGTGTCCTGCCGACGGTTGCCATCGAATTATCGACTCCCGGTCACTTGATCTGTTAGTCACCTCGGACTTGAGGGATCGATACCGAGAGCTACTAAACCGGACATATGTCGAAGATAAAGATGCCTTGAAATGGTGTCCAGCGCCCGACTGCGAGAACGCCGTAGAGTGTGCTATTAAGAAGAAGGACCTGGATCGCGTTGTCCCGACGGTCAGTTGCGCTTGCGGCTATAGATTTTGTTTCGGTTGCATCCTTAGTGATCACCAGCCGGCCCCTTGCGACCTGGTGAAGCGGTGGTTGAAGAAATGTGCCGACGACAGTGAGACGGCCAACTGGATCTCGGCGAACACAAAGGAATGTCCCAGGTGCAATTCTACGATCGAGAAGAATGGCGGCTGCAACCACATGACCTGCAGGAAATGCAAGCATGAGTTTTGCTGGATGTGTATGGGTTTATGGTCGGAACACGGCACCAGTTGGTACAACTGTAATCGGTTTGACGAAAAGAGCGGAACGGATGCGCGTGACGCTCAGGCCAAATCCCGGTTGTCTTTAGAGCGTTATCTACACTACTATAACCGCTACGCCAACCACGAGCAGTCGGCCCGCCTGGACAAAGATATCTACCAGAAGACAGAGAAGAAGATGGTTCAGCTGCAGACGGCATCCGGCATGTCCTGGATCGAGGTACAGTACCTGAACTCGGCATCGCAGGCCTTGCAGACTTGCCGCCAGACTCTTAAGTGGACGTATGCGTTCGCTTTCTATCTCGCTCGGAACAACCTCACAGAGATCTTCGAGGACAACCAGAAAGACCTCGAGCTTGCCGTCGAGGCGCTGTCGGAGATGTTCGAGAAGCCTATCTCGGAACTTTCCGAGTCGAAGCTCAAGGTCGATATTATGGACAAGACGGCGTACTGCAACCGCCGTCGCGTCATCCTCCTGGAAGACACGGCAGACAACCTGGCAAACGGTAAGTTGAGGTTATCTATCCCCCCCCAAAAGTTTACCGTGATCAAGTTAGGTTAGCTAATCAAATGACCGCTCGCATTCGCATTAGGACGATGGACTTTTAACGTAGACCTCAAGGGCGCGTCTCCTGCATCCGGGAGCGTCAGCTCGCGTCGATAAATAGAAATGTACTCTTAGTAATCGAATAGATTGTACGCATGGGTGGAGTTGGAGCGATAATTATTTTGTTGCGATGGTCAATTTGAATGAAGCTCTTACTAAAGTCTGGCTGATAGGTGATATGATATACTGCATCCTAAGTAACTTATATACAGGCCCTGGTCGATATGAGTAGGTATGATCGTAACTTTTTTTTCCCTTCCTCTCTTTAAATGCCTGCCTTCCGTTATCATCCCTGCAAGGCAGTTATTTTATTCCGGGCAAACCTCACGATTTCGGCTTCGGATTCCTCTACATACATACATACATACATACATACATACATACATACATATATACATACATATATACATACATACATATATACATACATACACTTATCGGCAGGATCTCTCCTCGTTACCTACTTACACAATCAGCGGCTGTAGACACTTACTTGCTTGCAGAGGTAATGTGACGTGAGGTGATGTTTCGCGCTGTGCTGTGCTGTGCTGGTGTTTTTGTTAAGGTTATTTCGTCCAATTCGATTGTTGAGCGTTAGTTGATGTTAAGTAAGCTATGTATATTGTTCGGCATTAGACGGAATGAACGGAAAGAGAAGAAGGTTTTGCGATCTGCTACTGCTTACTTGTAGGTACGTGTATGTCGTAGTTGCACGTATGTAGGTTGGTAGGTAGGCTTGGTAGGGGCTCTTTTTTTGTGTGTGAGTAAATAAAAGGATGTCGTTGCTAGTGCGAAAGTGGTCTTCGGACGCTTGACGTACATTTTTACGTTATTGGCCGGAGTGTTTGGAAGACGGGTTGAGCTGAACCTACGCAAGCTTCTAGGTTAGAAGATGAGATAAGTTCGTCGGATACTATAACGGCGAGGGTAATTATTCGGGTGGGTTTAGGTGCTTAGGTATTCCTAACCGTGCTAATTGGGTATAGGGTTTCGCTTGATTACCTCCTGCTCGTCTGATAAATCCTAGACATCCGTATTACGTATGAACTGTAAAGCACAAGGTCGAGATTAGATGGAATAGGGGAAGGAATGATGTCTCTGGTGAAGGCCGGAGAAGTCGTAGATAGGGTAGGTAGGTAGCTCTATATGGCTTGGTAAACACATCGTATCTAAAGCTACCTACTCTGCCTAGCGCAAGCCCCCTTTTGGGTTTGAGTTCACGATGGTCTTATTACAGCCAGAATCCATCCTACTGGTGGCTGTGCCCGAGGAAACTTAGAAAACCGAGTATGAGGAAGAACATTGATATATAGTGTATATTTTCCCCTCGCTGTCTAAACTCGAGTACATATCAAGTCCCACCGACGAGAGAGACATGCCCTAGCCCAGAACCTTCTCCGCCAACGAGACTGTTTCGGGCGTCAGCACTCCGCAATGAAAAGGGTACGACGAGGAACACCACTTATATTAATAGACTTACCGTTAGTTCCGGTGTTGTCGGGCTCCACGTGAGCAGACGCGACCTTACCGTCCTTAACAACCAACGCGTACCGCTTCCCCCGCATACCACCGAAGATGGCCGAGCCATCGAAGCCCAGGTCTAACGCCTTGGTAAACTCACCGCTAGGGTCCCCGAGGAATCGGATCTGCGACCGACCGTGTGATTAGACAAACAAATACTTAAAAACGCCAGCCGTGGGCCCCCGGCGAGGAGGGACTTACCCCGGACTCCCTCGCGGGGTCGAGCTGATCCGCCCAAGCTTTCATGCTGCCTATAGTTAGCAGAGTCCGAACCATGATATGGCAAAAAACAGCTCTAGCTAGGTATAAAAAAAATTAATAATAATAAAAAAACTCACACGAACGCGTCATTGACGCTGACAACGAACACCTGCCCGGCCCCCCTCAGCCCCGGGTGTCGGATGTATCCGGGGACGTGCGTCGTCGAGCAGGCACCCGAGAAGGCGGCGGGCACGCCGACCACGACGCCGTCGCCCCGCGCAAATTCGGCTGCCAGGCTCACCTTGTTTCCCGGCGAGTCCTCCTGCAGCACCTCGAGGTCCGGGATCGCGTCGCCGACCCGGACGAAGGCGCGCGGCGTGCTGTGGAAGGACCGCCGCGGGGCTGCTCGGAGCGCCTGCGAGAAGGTAGCCGTGGCGGCGGGGGCGCGGCGGAGGGCGCGGAAGGCCATGGTGCGGTGAGATATGGGAGGGGTTTTATAGTAGGTAGGTAGGTAGGTAGGTAGGTAGGTAGGTATATTTGATTAGCCTAGTTGGAATGAGAATGCGGACCTGTGGTGATGTGGTCGGGTAAATGGTGGGAGTGGGAGGTTTGAGAGCTTTATGATGAGTGAGAGCTTGCAGGGTAGCTTCGCTGCTTTGTTGAGTGAATTGAGTGAGATCCCGGTTCGAGGAGCTTGGACCATGCACGTATGACGTGAAGTCGCATCAATAGGGCAAGTAACGAAACCTTAATAAGTACCGAATCTCGATTTTGTATGTACCTACACTTAGTTGCAGATATACATAACGGTTATAACCTAATACCTAGGTAGGTAGGTATCGTGGGTTGCGTATCTAATGTGTTTCGTACCTTGGTTTATTGTACTACACACTCAACAACTTCTATTTCAATTACCTAAGAGGCTAAGCTCAGCAGCCAAGTCTATCTATCTACTTAAAGGCTTCAAAAATTCACAGGCCAGTTCGTTATATTGTTCAATCTTAGAAGTATACTTCAGGGTTTGAAGAAACGTTGGTAGATGCCTTGATCTTCAGCCACCTCCTCTCCCGTCTAAGTCACTCAAGAGGTAGACCGAGTGTGACGGACAAAGATAGCTGAGTTACAAGCGAACAAAAATATAGCTCTAATAGTTGTCGAAGTTATCTCACCTTATAATTCGCCCGGTGCAACTAATACTGTCACTTACACTCGCCTCTTTAACTTGGGCCTCATCTACGGTTTCTCTATCGCTAATACGGCACGATATTTATCACCTTATTGCTACAACTCAACATAGCGAGAACCCAACTCTGCCTATGAAGAGTAAATACATGTGGTACATCTGATGCCTTGAGCACTTACACTAGAAAGCTCTATCTAAATGGCTAGGTAGTGCTTCCGTAAACATCGTGAGGGCTTGAGGCTTGTCCTTGATATGCATAATAATTTTAATACATCGATTTTGTCCTCGAGCTATTTCTTAGTTTAGCTCCTATTATCATACTTGGTGAAAGCCTATCTCAAAGACAGGCATAGCTGGCATAAGTTAGCGAGGAACTCAACCTCCGCAAATAGACACAACCATCAAATTTAGAAGCTAAGGATTTCAAGTTAAGCAAGTCGTAAAGGACCCGTGAGAAGAGTTGTTTAATTGTTTCCTGTCTGCTCGGTTTCAACAGTAATCACTCACTGCTAGGGTATTTTCACCACATAAAAGCTCCCGAGGTCTTTGAACGCCGGAACTGACACCGACTCTCTAACTTACGAGTTATAAAATCTTGCAGTTGCAACCATATTTACTATGAAGTTTAGGTAAAGGCTCATTCATACATACACATATAGGCTGGGTGAAAGGTCTGGCACTTGCAGAGTAGTATAGAGTTACCGGTTATGGATACCTCGGGGATCACTTACATATATCAGCCATACGTCTCCTTCTTACGTGCCATCGATATGTATTATTGTCAGAATATCCATCGCTGTAATCGTCGGACACGATAAACACACAATCTCGGTATGAGTTAGAGCCGGCAGATTGTTACAATACCTACACCATCAATTATTGATCCCAGCAGATATATTAACAGCAATGCCGTCCACCACCCAGTCCTCTCTGAGTTTCTTCTCTTCCTACATTTATGTACGCCATCCCCCAACGCCGAGCCAAACTACTTAGATACATACGTAGGTAACAAAGCCGCCGAGGAATCAAGCAATCCATTTATCCATCCATCATATAATACAGTGCAGTTATCACGACAAGCTCTTCTGATCCCCTATTCCTCCACATATGTACCAGCCTAGACACAGGCCGCTCGACACCAACGCGACCAACCCAACCCAATCCATCTATCTCCCTTACAGGGCCTTGACGGCGGCGAAGAACGGGTTCCGCGAGAGCCTCTCGTCGGCCCCGACCAGTTCGCGCATGCGCGCGACCATCTGGTCCCTGGTCAGGTCGGCGCCCTTGACATCGTCCTTCCAGCGGACGAGGAGGTCCTTGAGGCGGGCGCTGCCCTCCTCGACGTCCTCGGCGCTGTAGCGGAGGCCGAGGCTCTCGTGCTTGGCCGTGAAGTCCTCGAGCTCGTCCGCCTTGCGCTTCGCCATCCGCACCACCTTGTCCGGGAACCGCACCAGCTCCGCCACGTGGATGCCGAACGACTGGTCGCAGATGCCGGGCTCGACCTTGTAGAGGAGGGTCACCTCGCGCTTGCGGTTGTTGGTTTCTTCTTCGTTGCTGTTGTTGTTATTGTCGGATGATGATGATATGTGCGCCGTGACGTGCAGGTTGCGCACCTGCGGGTACTGGTCGGCGAGGGCCGTGAGCTCGTGAAAGTGGGTGGCGAAGAGGCCGGCGCAGCCGATCGTCTTGACGATGTGCTCCGAGATGGCCCAGGCGAGCCCGAAGCCGTCGTACGTCGAGGTGCCGCGGCCCAGCTCGTCGATGATGATCAGCGACTCGGCCGTCGCCGACTTGAGGATGTTGGCCGTCTCGAGCATCTCGGCCATGAAGGTCGACACGCCCTTGAGCTGCGAGTCGCTCGCCCCCACCCGTGCCAGGATCGAGTCGAAGATGCTCAGCTCTGCCTCGGCACACGGCACGAAGCAGCCGATCTGCGCCATCAAGGCGATCACGCCGATTTGCCGGATATAGGTCGACTTGCCGCCCATGTTCGGCCCCGTGATGATCAGGAAGGACGATTCGCCCCGTTTGAGCTCCACATCGTTAGTGATGAATTGGACGTCATCTTGCATTTCCATGCATGGATGGCGCGCTTCTTTGAGTATGGTCGATCCTTCGCCTCGAGGGTGGATGGTCGGCCGCACGTAGGATGTAGGTGCATGGACGGAGCAGTGGGCAAATGACACGATGACGTCGAGGTGTGCTAGTACGCCGGCAAGCTGCTCTAGTACCGGGCAGTAAGAAGCTGCGACACTTACGACTTCGTTGACCAAGCTGCTCTGAGTTCTGTTATAAGTCTGAGATAGCTGGTCGAACTCTCGACGGTATGACTGTAGCATTCTTGTGGTGAAGTACACGCCGTTCTTCTGTGTCGAGCACTCCTGGTACGCGGAATTGTTTCGGATGCAGCCCGCTTCCGTCCTCGTTAATCTCATGCACCAGCCGTGAACTCTGTGATTCTCTAGGAATATCTTCTTGTTTTCTTCTTGGTTTAGATCATCTGCGGCTTTTCGAAACTCCTTATCCATATCGGATCTGAGCTTGTCAAGCTTTCGCCGGACGATGCGTAGGCCGTCGTCAAAGTCGGGCTTAATGATGAATTCGTGATTGTCGAGGGCCTCGAGATCAACAGTGGTTTCGACCATATCCGCGAGCTTTGCTAAGCTATTCGAGAGTTCCCGAAATTTGTTGGTGTACGCCTCGTCCAGTGGATCTTTGTACTTCTCATCCATTACGCCCTCCAAAGTTCCTAGGAAACCAGGAAGTCGTATTACCACCTGGTATGCCCTGACAACGTCTTCCAGATTCGCCTTGCCGCGTTGAAATCGCTTTGCCAAGCGATATAGATCCGGCACCGACTTTAAATGCTCCTCTTGCATGGTTTGGCGGAGTTCTGTGTCATTTGCGAAAGCCTCGACCAATTGCTGCCGCTTTTCGATTTCTTCTTTGCTCATGAGCGGCTGTTTCAGCCATTGTGACAGTAATCGACTGCCCACGGGTGTCTTGCAATGGTTGAGCAACCCAAACAAACTCATATTCTTTGACCCATCTCTTACGCCAGGCATCAAGTTGAGAGCTTTCAGCGCGGCGGCATCCAGCTTCATAAATTGTGATAAGTCATGCTGGTATAGTTGGTATTGGCCAAAGTTGGACGGGTCTTGTAGGACGCTGAGATATTTGATCAAGGCGGCAGCAGATCCCATTGCCAATTTCAGGTCCGTCTGGGGGAGCAAGGTAGCAGACCGCTCGTCTTTTAGTAGTCGGGCAAGGTCTTGTTCAATATCCTTGGTTCCGAAGTCACCAGCAGGTCTCTCTGACATGGCAACTCCACAGTTGTCAATGATCTGTCGAAGTTTGGCTAATTCGGGATCTTTTTCCTTTTCCGCCTTCTCATACTGGATGAGGCATTCCCTAACACCCAGTTGAATGAGAAGGGCCTCGAAATTTGAGTATAAGTCGTTGTCGAGAAACTCGCTGACACCGAGCTCCCGGACGCTGGCGTCGGCAAAGCAGACACCTACACTCCTGGCCTCGGACGCCTTAGCCGAAATCTTGACAGCCAGTATCATGGGCGCAGCCTCGAACTGTCCGCCCAGTTCCTCCTCGACATCTTGTAGGTTTCCAGGAGAGGCTTGTTTGACAATCTTCCAGTTCATTCGGCCGTTGCTACTGGCGTATATCTCGACTCGCTTTCCAAGTTTGAAGAGGGCTTCTCGCAGGAATTGTCGGAAGACAGTAACGGTCATGGTTACGGAAGCCAATCCACTAGCATCATTTCGGCCCAATTGTCGCACCACAGACGTCGTCTTGTAGACCTATATATATAGAACGTCAGGACTAATAAGAACGCCTAGCATAGAGCATAGTGCTAGCTTGTACATACAGTTCGCGCGATGAAGTTGGCATCTTCGCCATGAGCTGTGTACCAGTCACCTCGATCGAATATGCGTACAGTTTCGTCGCCGGTGGCCGGAAGCGACTTGAAGAACCGGATGAAGCCATGTTCGTCGTCGACCTATGTCGAAGCTTGTTAACTTCTAGTTCTTGGACCTACCTTGTAAGTCTTGATGGGAATCCTACCTTCAACTCGGGCCGCGAGGACATCTTGAAAGATTATGTGTTTAGGAGCTCAGTTTATTATGTAACTAAAGACACTATTCGGCTCCCCTTTTATGTTCTTCGAAAGATCACGCAGAGAGAAGTTCCTGTACTTTAGTTGTGTGTGATGTATGTATGGAGCGTCGCTAGAAAATCAATTAAGCTGGAGACGCGACGTACTTAACGCGCTAAAAGAACCCGAGCGCTCGGGCCGCCCCAGCGCCCGTACCCCCAAAGCTGGGGGCATCTCTCCGGCGGGGCTCGCAGGGATCTTGGAGCGTGAAGCTCCAAGCTCCAAGCTCCAAGCTCGACAACCAACAACCCCACCAACCATCAATCCTTCAAAATTTATATGTTCATACTACGAACCCCTCCAGAAGCCTGCATCAAATAGCGCAGAGCCCCGGCCATGGAATCCGCTGGGGTAGATGACAAATTAGAGACCACAGATGCTCTAAATTCTGAAACTCTACCCAAACAAGATGCAGAGGAAATCCAGAATATTCGATCTTCTGCTGCGATCACGGAAGTCGATGAGGAAAGGAACCTGAAGCGACCAGCGGAGGAAGGTAACATTGATAATGATGGTGGTAGTCAGGACGCTGAATCCGGGGAGTCCAAAACCGAAATACCCAAATTGTCCAAGAATCAGCAGCGAAAACTGAAACGTCGAAAGATATGGGAAGAGAAAAAGCACGAAAAGCGAGCCATACGAAAAGACAAACGCCACGAGAAGTCGGAGCGAAAGCGACTCGAGAGAGAAGCTGAGATTGCCGCTGCCGCTGCTGAGGGCAGGGAACCGGTCGTCAACGATTCTCCTAAACGACAACGAAAATCTGGCACGAAGGTCCCGGTCACCGTCATCATTGATTGTCAGTTTGAAAAGTACATGATGGAGAAAGAATTGGTGTCTCTGGCGAGTCAGGTAACTAGGTGTTATTCGGATAACAGAAACGCCGAGTTCCCCGTACACATGTTCATTAGTTCATTCGGCGGCGAGATGAAAGAGAGATACGAGACCGTGCTCAAGAACCAATACAAGAGCTGGAAGAATGTTCATTTTACCAAAGGCGACTTTGTCGAAGCTGCTATTGAGGCGAAAGACTTAATGAAAGGTCCTCAAGGGGGTGAACTGATCGATGTGCTTGCACAGAGCTCCAAGGGAGATTGCATTTCATTGCCGAAGCCCCAGCCCGACGCCAAGAAGAAAAAGAAGATTACTCCTGTGCCAGAACCAGAATCCGAAGACGTTGACAAGTCAATCGTTTACCTAACTGCTGATTCTCCATATACACTTGATCGCCTCGAGCCCAATACTTGCTACGTCATCGGCGGTATCATTGACAAGAACCGCGAGAAGGGATTGTGTTACAAAATCGCGCGAGAAAAAATTGTCAGAACGGCCAAGCTGCCTATTGGAGAATTCATGCTCCTGCAAAGTCGACACATTCTTGCCACAAATCATGTAATGGAGATCATGCTCAGATGGCTGGAAACGGGCAATTGGGGTACCGCCTTCATGAAGGTAATTCCTACCAGGAAAGGAGGCGTACTGAAGGAAGACGAGAACACTCCTGAAGCAGGCCAAGAAGAGCTAGAAAATGCTTCGCCGCCGGTGAAATCAGAAGATGAAAAATTCGCTGCTGAGGGCGATGAAGTGCCGGTAGCTTCCTCAACCGCGGAAGAGCCTAATGCTCAGGAATCCAGCGACGCTGTCCAAGTTAAAGGGGAAAACTCCGAAGAGGGCCTACAGAAGAATTCACTGGGCGAACAGAGATGGTCAGCCCCGCCAGAGGAGGCGAAGGCATCCTGCACCGATGCAATAAGTTGACTCATCGGCAGGGAAATAACAACGACCAACAGCCCACAAGGATTGAGCCTGCTACACTGACAGTAAACCTTAGGCTCCCCTTCCTATGCCATATCCCTCACATAAACTAAAGTCCGAATCGCCAGGTTTGTAGCCCCGAGGGCTTTGCTATACGATATATATACATATATATCCTGACCGGCAGGCCTTATATAAAGCAACATGTGTCCTGGCTCTAGACTCGAGATATTGCTACTCTAGTCTAGTTAAATAAATCAAGCGTACGTCCATGCTACCTTCTAAGGCTCAATTCTATGATGTGTTGTTCGACGGCACTTCTCATTTTGATTTGACGAGGATAAAATGACCTTTTGCCCCAATTCACATCTCTCCACTGCCTCAGTAGCCTCATGATGCTCGTGTAATCTGAGATTCTTTCCGCCAGACTTCACTAGCCAAATGACACTGTGGAGTGAAAATGCTGCAGTGCGCTGCTAAGCCAGCGCGCGGGCTTTCTAACTCCCTTCATAGCCTACATCCTCGTTCTTCGAAGCAGAATTTTGGATGGCCAAATAACCCATGTCGTTTTGGCGAGCTCTGGGACGCCAGCCGAAGATGAAAAACCTCTCGGGAGTTAGGCAATGCGAAAGATCATTATCTTACTCCGGTCGGTGCTCTACGGTAGCGTTTATGGGCCAGGCCAGGTAATCCGCCGCGTTAATGCCTAGATACAGTCTAGGTACAGTGCTGGATTTCATCCCAAGCCGCTCAGCTGCTAAAATGAGTTTGGCTTCCTTCGGTGTTCTCGGTCTGTCGACCTGGTGTAATATCATCCAAGCCAGCTTCATGTCTTCTGGGTGATATCAGCTCCCAGTGTCCGCTTGCCCTGAGACCGACCGTCGAACATCCCCCGAGTTTGGCCTAGTCCTCCGCTAAATGTGGCTTTCGTATCTAGTGTCCGTGGGGGTGTTGTTGGCAGGATCTATATTGGTCCCTAACCCTACCTCTTCGTCAAGTGTCCCGTCGTTTCAACCCAGTACGATGGTGTCCCACAGCGGATCAACGGAGGCCCATGCATTTACCACAACAGCCCCGATAGCTACACGTTGGTATACGGGGCCGTGTCTCTCAACCAACATCACGTACAAACCCCACGGACAGTCTGTGGAGCCGAAGGGCCAGGTATCAAAATACTGGTACGTTTGGACGCTTGCACCTAGGACGATGAACTCGTGCGTGTCCTCCAAAGATAGGTTCTGCTCTCTCCAATGCTTATCCATCCACATCGTCATACCAATCGGATTAGAAAGCTTATCACAGATTAATAGGAACTCTTGGTTGGCGCCTATGTTTTTCAATGGGGTTTTATGCGTCCCGTCAGGGGGAGGCACTTTGAGCAATAGGGTCGCCTTCGTCGTGTTGAAGACCAGGGAACCCGGAAAATCTTTAGCAAACTTCTCTATGTTTGCGGGTATCTCAAGCCGTTGCAGTGTCTCCGAGGGATTGTGCGGACATTGTTCCCATACTTCCAGGCTGCCGGGCCGGCTGGAGCATGCAATGGCCATGGCTTCCTTCCACTGTCGCATGGAAAATCGAAGGCCGGGTGGTCTTTCTGACGGGGGACCGTCGAAGGATTCGACAAACCAATGGTAGTTGGCGTTCACACGTCGGAGACCGCGTATCCTGTCGACAACATAGAAGGCAACCAAACTTCCGACATGATATCCGCTCGCGTCGAAGGTCTGAATGGGCCGATAATCCACCCCGGCATCCCAGGCGGCCCAACTCCAAGACGGTATCTGAGGAGTGTCACTCCTTCGCCTGGATGCGCCGACAGGACCCCATAAAAGAGACTCTAGGAAGAACCTCTCCGGCAAGCCGAAAATAAAGTCGGTCTCCAGGATAGATCCTACCACCTGGGTGATGCCCGTGAACGCGTTGAGGATGTCGCTGCCAAACGAGAGCCGTTTCCTGCTGTAATCGCCAACGACGATCCTGTACTTCCGGTAATACCGTATCTGGCGCACGCCTCTCTCGAGATCCTGCCGGTTTCCCTGATCTACTACGCCCAAGGACATCTCCTCGGGCGTCAACGGGATGTTGCCGCTCAGGGAATACTTCCCGCAGCACATGAGGATCTGCTGCGCGGAAACGAAGAGATGTCGGCCGGATAGCAGCCGTTCCTGGAAGGTCCAGCCGCGCGTGTTCCACTCCGAGTCCTCGACGAGTCCCATGCTCGGGAAGACGCGGAATCCTTTCCCCTGCCGGCCAAATTGCCATTCGTGGCCCAGGTCTGACGCGGGTCTGGGGCGGTTGGGGGATCCCGGGAGCCCGACGGCGTCGCTGCCGTTCGTCAATGCGATGATTGTGAAGAGGGCCAGATGGTAGATGGCATCCATGGCCTGTATCTGCGCGTGCTTCGAGGTCGCATCGTCTTGGACGATACACAACCTGTCAACCCACAGATAGCGCTGCCCCAGCCTCGAGCACAATATGATAGCATCTTCAATAAGATGCGGAATCTCCTGCGCAGTTAATGACCCAGGATGGGCCAGTTGGTCAAGATTTTCCGACTTGAGCTGAGTGTCCCTGCCGCCAGATGCCGAGGCCCATACGTAACTTAGAGTGACGAAATCATAATGGATATCGTTTGGGGGCATCACAACGCATCGATCATACGTGTCGATAACTCTGAAAGCCGTGGGCAGCTGTACGGGGGAAACCGCGTCATTGCAGTCAAAGCCGTGCGTGTGTTGGCAGTCCGCGAGCCATTGTTGGATGAAATCAAGACTAAAGAAAGATCGGTCCCAAGGAGAGACATCCAACAGGGTCCGGCCGGTTTCGTTATTATAAGTCAAGATTAGCTCAAGAGCAAAAGTAGAATAGACGGCGTTCGTGTCTTGACTTTTGGGCCTCGGAGGACCCTTTTGCCGCTGCTCTAGAGCAATTGGGAGCACGCATTCCAGGGTATAAGGGCTATTTCGAAGCCCCCTCTGATCACGATCAAACGAAGGTATACCCACTGCAAAAGGTCTAAGGGGCCGTATCCGAGTATCAAGGTTATCGTCAACATCTAGCTTCTTTCTCAGCGCCCCGTGATATATCTGGCGGCAGACCATGCACATCTGACGTGTGGCATATTCCTCCAACGAGATATATTCAAGATCCTCAATGCGGTCCGCGAAAGGTTCGCCCTCGCCGAATATCAGGTCCCGCCGTTTTACAGAAGAAAGCTTGCTCGGGTCGATATCAGGTTGGCTCTTGCAGGTGAATACATGCTCATCGATATCCCATATTTGACAATCCCTACATAGTTTTTCGTTTGGAACGCGGCTAGCTTTGCAGAAGGAGCATTCGTCCTGATATCTGGTTTGCACCGTTGCCATAGCTTATGTCCTAGGAGGAAGAATAATCTTGCAGTGGAGTGAACATTGACTGGGCGTAAAGCTCGAATTCTTATGCATATTTATCCAGCCGATTAGTCCCAAGACTCACGACAAACAGCCAGCATCTAGCTACCTGTATTTCATTTCCCCAGGATAACACAGGGGAACCGAGGCCATAGAAGCGTTGATGCGGTTCAATATAGTGTATCGGCATAGCTGTGTCATCTATCAAGTATTTATGTAAGGATGAATTGCATGAACTAGATACTGAAACATAGTGGTAACGAATGAATTTCGCTTACAATTTGCCTACGGAGTGCCCATCGTATTAGGCGTTTTCATTGGACCGCAGCTCAGTAGTTCCAGAGAAGCCACTGACGTACGGCGGCTACATAGAGATTCCCATAGACATCGTGACAACTCGGAATTCTCCTGGTCAGACCATCTTCTTAGCTATAGCTTGCAGTTAAGAACTATTACTGAAAGCTGGGATAACAAATTGAGCTGACATACACTTCTTTAGATTTTCAACCAAAAAAACTAATGCATACCTTTTTTCTAAAGAAGTGTCTAGACTTTCAAAATATTGGCATACCATATTATCGGCTCTATCATCAATTTCTAGGAATGGCATACGTGAATTCTCAATAGAGAGCGACTCACTCTCCACGTTTCTAAATGTATTAAATATCTTACAACTGTATTAAATATCCTCAGGAAATGACCGTGTGATCAGATTATTAAGAAAAATTCATAACCTCTTATTTAGTCCAACGCTCTAGTACGCTAAGAACAATCATCTACTACTTGAACAAATTGAGCTGTAGAATATGAAATTATGGTAAGAAGTAGGTGTTCTTTCACGGAGTGAGCTTCTGGATATTATAGGGGTGCCCGAGTTCTCTTGAAAGATAACAAAGATACCCGCAAGCAGTACCAAAACTTGGATGTAGGGATTTACAATGCACAATCGACAAAGAGATGAAGAGAAATCCCAAAAACAGCTTTCTAAAAAAGCTTTGATATGAGTGGAAACAGAGTGAGCTATCATTTACAGAAATAAACCTGGTAGCTTTAGAACCATTTGACCCTTCTTTCCTCGTAGGGCTACATATGTAATAATCTTATATCAACGATAGTAGTAGCCAAGGAACAACATCAAAATTCAACTTTACCATCACCTACCTCTAGCAATTACATGGCAGGCATTAACAGCAAACCCAGAAGGCTAGCCAATGGGGTTATTAGCAAGGAGGAGCCTCCAATGAGACCACTAGAGAATTCCACTTCCAGGAAACAATTTCATGGCCTTGTACTAGAGGAGATGAGGTACATCTGGAATGCCGATCCCCGTTTGAGTACACGGACTGATATGAATCGGCACATCTATCCCGGAATCCGCCAGGGCTGGCTCTACAAGAAGGCCTTCCGAAATGTCAAAAGCCAGTGGATCGCGCAAGGTATATGGGATGATACATGGAACAAGATAGAAGACGGCCCTCCGTTGAAAGCCTCGAGTAAACATGAAAATGGATTGCAGTATGACCACGTCCCTTTTCTTGGGTGCAAGCGCCATCAAACTAATAAACAGTTTCAGGCACATCTCCGTAAACAAACGTAGGTTGGAGGCGTCCCGGACGAACCGGCGAGCGGAAACGGCACGCGAACGTGAGGCATCTCGGCCGATAAATCAGTTTATATACCAGGTGACGAAAGAACGCCGGCGGATGTTAAGGCAAGGAGGAAATAATATATATGGTGCCCCTTCCGACATCAACACACAGGCTTATGCGAAGGTGAGGACGTCTTGGATGAAAAGGCATATATGGGATGATAGATGGGGGACACTTCCTGGGATGAGTTGGAGGCGTGAGGCAGCTTTGGGGCAACTATTCGGCGGTATTTATGAAGAAGAGTGGTTTCCATATAAGAATAGGCCGGGGAAGACATTTACGATATATCCAACGCCTTCAGGGTCAGAAGCGGAATCAGGCTCGGAATCAGAATCAGACAATCAGCTATTTATGGGAAAGCTTGCGGGTTTTAAGAAGCGATTATATAGGCTGTTAGAGTCAGATTGAAGTTTTAACAAATATACGAATAAATTATAATAAAATACGAACAAGAGAGGTCAGTCTGTACAATATAATTGTTAGTTATCCTAAGCAGTTCCAGTACATGCCATTCATTCATATGTCTTATGTATAGGGCGGGGATACGAAGTACACTGTGAGCCAACGCTAAAGAAAGTGTATACATGTACCTATTGATGTACATACGGAGTACACACTGGTACCCTAACCGCCGGGGCGATTTTCCATTGGCCTATTTTTCTCGGTACGAAATAATTTTCGATAGGGACTTCGGTACGGCGAAAAACATAAACGATTCCACATCACTATCGTGTAGGATCGTGTAGGGACCAGGACTCGCATCGAGCTGGATTCAAGGAAACACCGATTCATCAAGCAAAATGCCCAAGCCCAAGGCGTTTCTGAAGCAGGCCAAGCCCAAGCCCAAAAAGGAGCAGAAGCTCGAGACGGCAGACGATTTCCAGGCTGCTGGTGTCGAATTCGAGGAAGCGGCCGGGAAATGGCGTGCCGGAGATGCTGCCAAATCCATGAGGTTCTTTCAGCGAGCCATCGATGTGTACGGCCAAGGTCTGCAACGTTTTCCTCAGAACATCGATCTCGCCTACAACAAGTAAGTTGATCCGTCACAACCAGCGAGTCAGACCCTGAAGCAGTGTGTGAAGTCCAGTCTTATCCACCTTTGCCAGCACTTGCTCTGTCTGAATAGCATGCAGAATATGTGACGCTGACAAGTATAGAGCCCGTGTGCAACTGGAAATTGCTACTCATCCTGTTCTGGTAGACCAGTTGCAACAACCATTGAAAGACGTACTTGAAGATGCGTTGTCGTCGCATCAGTATGCGTTACAACTAGACCCGGACAATGCCGATGCACTCTTCAACACGTCTCAAGTTCTGACTACGATCGCTGAGGTGATGGCCAGCGACGACGATGACGCTAAAGCCATAAAGATGCTTAGGGAAGCTCTTGACCTTCAGGGCAAGTGTCTAGACATACAGGAGCAGAAATACCGGGAGTTCCTCGAGCAAGAACAGCTTGCACATAACCATGGAGAGCATGGGGAAGCCGACAGTGTCGAGGCTACAGACGCGCAAAGCCGTCCGGAATCACAAAATGCAGACGATGATGGAGAATGGTTTAATGTCGTAGAGCCAGTCACCCATGATACCCTCATTGACACAGTACTCGCCGAACTTGGGACCCTCACAACTCTTTGTGGCATCCTAGCCTCCTCTCCCGAAGTGGCTCCGCCGGATACGTTATCCTGGGTCGAGGAGCTCTCAGCAAACCTTTTGCAGAAAGTCAAGACGTTCTCAGACGACAAACCCGAGAGATTACAGGAAATTGCCCTTACGAGGGCGAACCTCGTCTCAGCCCTACTAGAAGCAGGCTACGTATCCGGAAAAATCGATGCCGAGACCTACAAACGAGAAAGAGACGCCGCGTTTTCTGTGGCGGAGCTCCGGCTCCAGAGTTCCGCGGAAGCTCTTATCGCTAACGCCCGCTCTTTAATGACATTTAACTCGGCCCTAGCGGATTCCCAGAGCGATAATGCGCAGTCAAATTCAACCCTAAGGTGGAACAGTCTAACGGAGAGTATATCCCATCTCGGAGTCGCATCATCAGTAGACAAAGTCACCCGGGAAGACGAGGCCACGACACATCTATTACGCGGCGATGCCTCTTTCTTTATGTGTGATTTGGCCCTCCCGCCGGTATCACACCAGACCGCTATGAAAAACGCTCCCCAGAATGTCAAGAACGCAGCAGTGTATTATCGCAACGCAAGCCGATTATTTCAAGACCCAGAAGAGAAAGACATTGCCGATTTTAAGTCAGCAGTCGCGCAGTATTTACAGGAATATTCTCATGATCTGGGCCAAGGAGACATGGGAGCCCTGCTAAGCTCGAGTCCGCGAGGTCAGCAGTGGGCGATCGAGCAACTTGAGGATATGATTTCGGAAGGTCTCGTACCATCTTTTCTATTGCCATGACCCCCTTAAACACCTTGGTACGAAGATGGTCCCCAAAGCAACCTAGAGACTAGCAATTGAGCAAGACGTCTTCTACAAGCCACGATGGTTATAGTGAGTAGTCTATTATTTGTGAGGTCCTGTATTGTGATGACCGCCGCTGATCCAAGGTCACCAATAAACTGCGAGACAAGTTGACATCCATTGTGGGAAGCCGACCAATGATCTCATCCAAACCAGCTACCATCTTATTATATTCATCTTATAAGTCAATAACGACTATTGATTTGTTGGACGTGCAGTCAATACCAAAACAATTGTATCAAATCTTGTATGTCTAACCGAAGTGCAAGCCTAGTTGTCAGGAATGGCCAATCAGCTGTGCCGGCATGGTAGTGTAGCTTTTAACAAACGCACTTGTCCTTCACTTTCCCCTCTCAATTAGCTCAGCTACGGACTTTGAACCCTTCTTTCTATCTACCCTGCTTGTAAAGGCCAGACCATTATCGTAGACCCCGAAAGATAAGTATTACGTCCGAATTTGCAAATATGGCAGACATCGAAGAAGTGGACGTCCCGATCGATGCCATCCAGGTAATAGACCCAGAAGTCATCTCCAGTCAGACCGTCCTGCCCCCACGCTTGCTTAAGCGGCGCGAGCGTGCCGAAGACTAAGAAACGACGTAACAGAACTTCCTCCCGGAACCAAGGTCTTGAGCATCACCGCCCACGGCGCCAGCTTCTGGACTCGCACAGCTCGCCTCGACGCCGAGCGCGATCGGGTCCCGGTCAAGTATTTCCTCAAGGTAAGTCTACCCTAGGTATCTATCTACCCACTCACCAAACAAAACAATGTGAGACCCACGCCAACGCACCAGAAAAGACGTCTTTCGGCGACCGCGGGAGGGCGATGATGCCCAGCGAGCTCTACTGCATGACGCAGATCCACGCCGTGAAGCCCGATCTCGTACCCCAGCCGATCGCATGGGGCACGTACCGGAGCATTCCCGACGTGCACTTCTTCCTGTGCGCGTTCCGCCCCATGCGGGGCACGATCCCGGACATCGCAGCGCTCCCCGCGGCGATGGCGGCGCTGCACCGCGCGGGGACGTCTCCGAGCGGGCAATTCGGGTTCGACGTCGCGACGTTCCACGGGAACACGGCCGTCGACCACGGCTGGTCGGACACCTGGGAGGCGTACTTCGCGCGGACGACGCGGGCGCTCTTCGCGCTCGAGCGGGCGGCGCGGGGCCCCAGCGAGGAGATCGAAAGCCGCCTGAAGCGGCCGTTCTTCGACAAGGTCGTGCCTCGGCTTTTGCGGCCCCTCGAGACGGGCGGTCGCGCGATCCGCCCGGCGCTGGTACACGGGGATCTCTGGCACGGCAACGCGGACGTGGATGCGGAGACGGGCACGCCGGTCATCTTCGATGCCGCGTCCTTCTACGCCCATAACGAGTGTAGGTCTTTGCCGGGAACCGTGACCAAGTCTTCATTAGACAACAGGCTTGGCAGTAGCTAATACCTAAGGGGAAAACGTTCAGATGAGCTCGGGGTCTGGCGCCAGCCGTGGAACAAGATCCCGACGGCGTACCGAGCGCGATACCACGAGCATTTCGCCAAGTCGCCACCCGAAGAAGACTTCGATGATCGGAACGCGCTATACGCAACGTAGGTCAAGCGCTCCCACATACATACATACATACCTAGACCGGCCGTTTCGGCGCTGACGGTGTGTGCTTTACCTAGTCGGGTCAATCTTCTGGATTCCATTTTATACAAGCAAGACAGCAGTTATAGGGATATGTAAGCACGCCCGCCGCCGACCCAGAGAGAGAGAGAGAGAGATGTTTCGTAACTAACGGCATACAACGAGGTTAATCTCGAGCATGCGCATGCTTGTTGCTAAGTACCCTGGCGGCTTCGAGGAATGGGAAGCATCGCGAGAGCACCCACGTTAGGGCTAGAAGTAATTCGCCCCTGCATGAGTAGACATAAAGGGGTATTAGAAACCCAAGAGGGTATTTAGAGATGCATGTGATACTATGTTTGCGGTTTCGGAATACCCATAGCAAAGATCAATACAACACTATAGGCGAATACCTAGGTAGCCTGCTCTTTTTGTACTTCAAATGAGGCAACTCGATTCCGAATACGTTGGTCTTCGAAATAAAATATATTTTTTCCACCTTAGGATATTATACGCGATGCTTAAGGGTCTTGCTTACAGACGGCAGATAAGGTCAGATTACAGTTATCCTCTGCTGCCGCCGTCGCCGCCCCCTTTTACTCCATATCAGAATAGGACTTCCAGAGTCTGACCGCTCGGAACCTCGAGGTGTACTTCAACGTGATATTTACAACCCATTACCTTTTTTACAGCCGCATAATTGGCTCAAGCGCCGATAACACGAATCATGTGGGAGTTCCCCGGTTGCGATATCGGAGTTCGGATGATAAACCTCTCAAGATGCACCGTACGACATTCGAGGGGTACATACAACATACATCATTGGTTATTGCTGGCGAAAACAATTTTAAAAGAGGCAACATATCTGTTCCTTCGTTACGAAAGAACGCAGCGCTCATTAGTCAGCTGCCAATATTCTGCAGTTGGCTACATTGATGCAAGCTGACGAAGGATTCTAGATTTATTAATAGCGAAGACTTATCTTGGGGAAGAGGACAGCATGAGCGATATGTTACCCCGGATGCGGACCTCGTTGGAGTTCTCGAGAGTTCTAGAGATAGATGGCCAAACAACATATTCGTCATTTGGATCCTGAGATGGTTCCCAGGTAGATATTTGTAAAATTAGCTAATAGTATTTCCTGATATGTAATATTACGGGATCGATGGTTCGACCTTTGAATAATCAGTATAAATACCGGCCGCTTCGAGATAATCAACTCGTAAAGAGCAACGAAAACGTGATATCGGCTTTATCTATAGGTTACTTGACCCTTGGCACTTGCGTGACTTTGTGCTATACTGAGATTAGGAACTTATCAAGAACGATCCTTAATAGCTCAATTCTGATATGTGACTGCTTTTTGTATGGTGCTTCAAGGTCTACATATGTAGCTGTCCTCATACCCCTCTAAGCACTCGGGTGATCGCCACAATCTCCATACATAACCCACTACGTAAGTAGTCCGGTTCTTCTTAACGCCAGTTGTTTAATGCTTGAAGATTTCATATAACTAGAGTCAGATAATGGCGTTCTAGAATCTGGGAAAGCCCATGCAGCCTTCATTCCACTTATCACCGGATACATATCTCAAATCATCGCCAACCGTCATCGTCACTCGGTACTATCAAGATAGTAGTACTACCCACCGGCCCGATCTATCCTGATTGTCTGTCACTAGCATCCACACTCATCGATGCTATCAGCCAAACCCCTATATTGTCTGCGCAACATACCGAGGCTCTTACCACTCCAACGTTATTCCTCTCTCCCGTCGCAGAGAAGAACATAACTACCGCCATGTGCAACAAAGCGGTCCAAGAAATCTGCTGTTGCAACAAGGATTGCCAAAAGGTTCTCGAGACCGTCGAGCGGCGCATCAGGCCATGCAAGTGGGCCATCGCGACCGGTCGCGGGTGGGATGAGTGCCCCAACCAGTCGACGAGCGCGGAGAAGCGATACAAGGGCAACTGCGACGACTGCTACAGGAAGATGACCGGCAGGAGTCGGGCGGCTGGTC
The DNA here is from genome assembly GCA_022376535.1 of Xylariaceae sp. FL0662B. Lineage (NCBI taxonomy): Eukaryota > Fungi > Ascomycota > Sordariomycetes > Xylariales > Xylariaceae > Xylariaceae sp. FL0662B. The sequence continues at coordinate 114,592 of JAJJKD010000071.1, forward strand.
CGTTCAGGCGGACGTCCGCGCGGTAGTAGGGCTCCTCGTCGCCGTGACGTAGGCTTATGGAAATTGCGGGAGATGTCTGCATTGCCTATTCACAAGTTTATTGCATTAGTACGGCAAGCTCTCGGCGTGATCGAGGTTTTCTCTCACTTGTTATTACTTGGGAGCGGGACTTTTTTGAGACTTCAAGGGTGAGTCTAGGTAACATCGATTGCGAGGGCGTTGTGTTGATGATGGCCGTTATTTATTCGAAAGCGTCGAGTCGGGAAATTCGGGGAGACGTCACGGCAATCGCTTTATATGCATACAGCGTAGGTATGATAGGAACAGAGTCATACCATTGAGAAAGGGCGTGGAGCGCTTGATGAGTTAGAAAACTCGATATCTGTCTTCTTACCTGCTCTCTCTTCCTCCTCAAGTTTCCACATTGGATCACTTTGAAGATCTCTGCCTGGAAGTTGATTTCCTAGTACACCTTAATACTTATACTCCGCCGAAAAGGGGGTGCGAGCCAAGTGCGAAATACAAAGCCAAGACGAACAATGCTAGTACTAAGCCAGCCATGTCTTACCCCTGAAATGGCCAATAACCAATTAGCGGGATAGCTTTAAGTCGCTGATATTGAAACCTAGGTAATTACCTATAAGCTATATATACCTTATAAATCATGTCTATACATTATAGACCGACTTCTATAGCGGAAGGCCAAGAACAAATACGCTATGCCTGTGGCCGCAAGAGGCAAGAGAGTCAAGATAGTTGATTGTGATCTAAGATCTCCCACCTTTAAGATGGGCTGAAGACAAGCTAGCTAAGGTTTTTAGAATATAAGGTCACGTTTCTTCAAGACACAATTTTCTTTGTCAAAGACATTACATCTTGGCGGTATGAGTGCCTAGCACTGGCTGCGTATAGAAGGAATGGCTAAAGGGACTGTACTCCCTTAGACAAAGCTATCCGAAGCTAATGGGCGTATGTACGATAATTAATAAAGAAGAAGAAGGGAGTTGTGAGGGACATAGTAGACCAGATTATAAACTAATACTAGGTATAAAAAAGTCGTCCATACAATACGTTTATAATCAAACCCAGACTATATAAACGATATCTGTTTCATAAATTATAAGTAGAGGTACCAATCGAAGGTATAAATTAAGGGTTTAACGTATAGTATATACAGGTCGTTTATGTAATATAAGCTAATAATATACGCTCACTGTTATTTATTAATGACTTTTCCTCTTCCTCTCCATCTTCCTCTCTATATCCCCCTCCTATAAAAGTGAGGTTGAAGTTAACACAGTACATACGCATTTAGCCGGTACAGAAACCTTACCCCGGTGAGCGGATTCATGAAAGGCAAGGAAGACAATTGGGCCATCGGCTCGTTCCGAGAACCCTATGAACACCGGCCGTGGCCTTGAAGTTATGTATAATAAAAGTAGCTCGGTACCGGACTGATCTCTAGTTGCGAGTAGTAGTTATGCATCCAACTACCTGTTAACCCAGGTAGGAAGGCCTTTGCCTACTTGGCCTACGAGCTGACGACACCTACCCTTGTTCGCCGACCGGGTAAACCACTTCGTAGAATTCTCATCTTTGAGTAGGTATTACCAGGCTTTCCTACATCTTAAAATAGAATGGCACATACCTACCTATCCTACCGCAACGCCGGCTTTTTTGGGTTGATTCTCATTGTGCTGAGCATGGACAGAAGCTTCCCCTACCCAGTAACGTCCGGATTGCAGCGCAGTCCCGTCGTAAACGGTAAACCTTGAGAGCATCGCGGTGGTGCTGGGAACCCTAAGCACTATCCCGAGTACGCGCTATGATCAGCACAGAGCAAGAGCCGCATCGAGAGATGCAGGGCCTCGGCTATGCGGGATTACGGATATACCTATGTGCAGCATTTCCTCGTGCCATCAAGGTCACCGGACCACACAGCTACCTAGCACGGATAGTAGTTCCAAAGCTAGGACGAATGAGTGGACCCCTGAGTTGAAAGAAAACACAAAAAGACCCTTAACCCAGATAATTCCTATTTGGACAGATGGAGCCGAAAGCGCATGCGGCGACGGCGCCGGCCGCTTAATATAAGGCGTAAATTATGTCGATGTCCTGCTGTACCTATGTACGCACGTCAACGATACTGCGGGCTAGTTATTTTTAGGGCCATGAGCTCGATGTTCCCTCGCGGCCAGTCACAAGACGTCGGAAGACGTGGCCGAATGGTTGGGTATAAAATGCCCTTATATACCAACTCTTCGCGGTAGGATTGCGTTTTTGGGGGGTTAGGGACATGCTTGGCACCGGGTAATTGGGATCGTGGACGTCTGCAATTCAACGGTCGGAGGCAGAGAGGCAATCTAGGGTTCTTGCATATGCATTAGATCATGGTATAGACTGTGACCCTTTTTTCGAACGCTCCTTTGCCGAGGCAGTGGCATGGCAGAGGGACAGTTCCCTTTCTGGAAAGTCGCGAGGAGTTGACGAGTATGCTAACGAGGAGTAGTTGAAGCTATGTGAGACAGCCAGTGAGGAGGTCCTAAGCTGGGCGGGAAGGGGGGCTAGAACTCCGGGTCTCGCCGACGAGACATTGAGCCACGTTCTCGAGTGATCGTCTACCTACGAACAACGTTCGAGACATTTACAGGCTCGTGACTGAGGAAAAGAAATGCCAAAAAAACGAGGTACTATGTAGTTGTCAAAAACGTGGCCGGATAGCCACATCGTTCCCGTGAGCGAGCTTCGATCGGCGTAGACAGGTGGCTGAACCGGCCGGTGTCAGCGCCATCGATGTCAGGCATAGGTACTGCTAACGACGTTGCTAACCTTAAAAGAATGCATGTTCGACCAACATCGTCGATGTCGTCGACGGTCTAGATTCAAGATGTTGCTCTATGAAGAAAGCGTTTCTGGGAGGGCACCCCAAGTGACCTGATCTAAACGCACCGGGTATCGTGAGACCCGTTGCAATAAGGATACCAACAAACGCGGGGCATGGTCACCAATCTAACCCATATTACCTCGCAATATGCGAAAAGGCCTACAAGTCGTCTGCTCGACTGCGAGCTAGCTAGTTGATGTCGCACTGCGGAATCCGGGGAAAATTTGCAGCAAAGCCTGCCTGACTAGGTGCAGTACATACCTGTAATTCAATGGTAAACACTTGCCCAGAACTCGTACGTACTTAGGTACGATTATGTATGTATGATAGGTGCGCTTCCGAGCTAGTTAGGTACAGTACCTAACCTAGGCTATTGTCACGCCGGCTTTAATATGAAGCCTGATCCGAATCTAGATTAGATCTCTGGATCTCACAGACGATTGGGTGACGCCCGTACCTAGGTAATTAAGCTCGTAGATAATAAGGGAGAATCTGGTCGTACCTAAGTATGTACATACGGTCACATGGGCACCGAGAGACGGTGATACCTACAGTACGGCCCTTCGTGCATGGAAGGGTGTCAGCAATAAGGTTGTTGGTTGTCTCTCTCCCACGCGGCTGATGGAAATACATACACGATTACCTAGCCAGCTAGCGTGCACACACCGCCGCGTCGGTCATGATCTGCGTAAATCCCAACGACGCGATGATAATATCCCTGCCGGAGTGTCGAAATCGCTTATTACTAGCGGCGGCGGCGACGACCCCCGACCCCAGCTGGGCTTACTGCGTAGAAACTGGAGGCGGGCGGTTGGTAGTTTTTTGGGACCGGCTAGGGCGGCTATCGGATTCCGCATCCTTCACGATATGCTCGTCATGGCGTTCCCTGTCGATCATTTTGCTCTCTCTCTCTCTTTTTTTTTCTTCTTCTAATAATTCTCGGGATCGACCCAGCTTGGCGTCTGCGTGGCGGCCCTAGTCTAGCTTCGTAGACGACGCCTTCAGAGCTGTGTCTCAAGGCCAGCATAGTACGGGATGAAAAGGTATTGGGCGGAAGGCAAGAAAGAATACTGAAAATTGGCGGTAGAGTCTTCGGCACCCCCATTTCAAGGGTTCACAGAGGGGGAACGGAACTTTGGGATCCCGGGATGCTGTGTGCGCCGTGCTAGGTGCATAACCTACTAGTTAATACTGCTCAGGTAAGGTTATCGAGGATCGTGTCGTGATGCGGCGAATCCTGCCAATACTATTGATGAGCTTCGCTGGGAGCTCTCCAATCGGAGTATCTAGGACCCGTCCGCAATGCAATGAGTTCGCGTATGATAGGTAATCCGTACTATAGTAGACACATATATACATACATCATATATTAAGAGTTAGTCGTTGCCTGTAGACCTATCGTCAGCGTACGCCGTAGGACGAAATCTCAGCTTGGCGCGTTCCTGAGCCAAGAGCCCGGGACCATCTCTACTCCGGCGCCAGTTCTACCTAATTAGCTATCACGAACGGGCTAGGCGTTTCGAAGGAAAAAGACGAAGGGGAAAGCGAGTGAAGGATGATTTTCAATCTCCAAACAAACAAAAAAACGTGGTAGAAATGTGAGAGAGTCATACATATCAAGTCTAAGACCAAAAATCTTGGAATCCAGACCCGTTGAAATGTCTCTCATGTCTTACAAGATCTCCCTGCCACGCTAGCGGGCTTGACTGCTCCGGTAGATGGACCGCTTGTATTATTGTATTATCAGATAGGCGCCGTACGTATCTGGTATACAGCTCATCTAGGTATCTCATCGCTAGCTCCAGCTGTCTTCACGCACCACTTTTGATTCGACCGGGAGTTCAGCGGATGTATCCTCCTAAATAAATTGTAGCTACCCTATCTATATTGATGCTATCTTTACCGTCATATCTGGGTTATACAACCAACACCTACATGTATGCAGGGAGAGAGCTGTCTGCAGGGATGTCTCAGCCGAATACTGCTAAGCTTAGCTAGTTAGATAGTCAAATGCCCAGGCGGGTAGGCATACTACTAATAAAGAATGAACACTGCTTTATTAGTCGGGAATTGTATGACTACAATATTGAGGGGGCTACGTAGTACATATCGACATTGAAAATAATTGTCGCTGAAATGGAACTGTATACTATGTACTAAGTATACATGATGAAAGCTTGATATCGGCTGAAAGCCCCGTAGCTGAGCAGATCCTCGTGGTTGTGAGTCGCGCCGATGGCTGGCCAGTAGGGCAGGTGACTCGTGGTATCTCAGCAGCATTCGCTGAAGCGCCATGTTAAATGAACGTGTTCAAACGCACGTGTTCGCCATGATTGCAATAATAAATATTTATTTAGATTAGGGATACATCCAATTCCAGTGCTTTTAGCGCCAGTCACCCTGGGTTAATTCAACAGAAAGAGTGCCACCATCTATCTCGTCAATGTTTGTTGCGGTGGTCCATTCCGATGCCATCTTTTGCCTCGAGCAGAGGTGGCCTGGTGACCTGTTGTCTTTGATCCCAACTATGTGGTCCATGTATGTACCGAGAATCGACCTCAGCTAGCTGCTGCATACATACATATGCGATATCGGATGGTATCGTATAATAAATACAACACACCGGATCTGCGATACGAAGCAGGCAAGTGAAAAAAAGCAAGTGAGAGATGGTGGTGAAGTATACTTATGTAGGATGGACAGAAACCATTACTCTGTGCCAAAGGCGTACCATACATGACTACACTTGCACCCGTATCTATGTATGCATGTATATACCTCCCAATCATTAACGATATATACCGACTGCGAGTATACATACCTTTTCACAGCTGGAATTGATCTTGATCAGTAGTCTCCCCCGCAGTCGCGCATGGCCTTGCATCCCGCTGTGTGTGACGTTTTGTACGCGGGATTATATTGTATTGTATTGTACTATATGTAGGAAATATGTAGTTTATATATTAGAGCTTACATGACTGCTTAGTGAGTGTTAATAGTATACCAAACGTTATTATCAAAATATGGAAAAAAATAGCACAAGAAGCTAGGAACTGACCTGGACTGCCAGGAAAAGAAAAACACGAGGTCGCTTAGCTTGCAAGGGTAACTAGTCAATACTTCCTAATACGTATTAGGTGGTAGTGATAGCGGTAGTAGTACGTATATGTATAAGTAGTAGTAGTAGAGGCCCCCACCACTTGGCCAATGGATGAATGAATGACTTTCCAAGGTTGTATGAGCATGACCTAATGCCGTCAGCGATTAACCAAGCTTTTTGCTTGGAAGAATTCCCGCGGGAGGAGAGGAGAGGAGAGGAAGCAAGCTCGTGTAGGTTGTATGTATGTATGTATGTATGTGTGTATGCGCTTGCATGAGTCCGTCTATCCCCTCCCGTCGTCCCCTTCTCTTGCTTCCTAAATAGCATGTAAACTATGCGTAGTATGAATTTTTGCAGTGAGTAATAAAAATAAATAAAACGAAATGAAAAATAGAAATAAAAGAAAATGCATTTCACTGTGTCGTATGCGTACAGTATGTAGGTAGGTATACCAGCTCAGGCTAGCCCCAAGCCAGCCAAGCCAGCCCCAAAAAATACGTCCCCCCCAAGTTCCGTCCACCCATCCATCCATCCTATCTCTATTCGTCGTTCACTCTCAAAAGTTCTTGAACGACCTCCCAGTTCGGGTCGGTTCGTTGTTAATGGTTTCTGATGTACTCGAGTCCCGACGACGAACAACTGAGCACCCGCCAATTGAGAGTGACACAAACCTAATTCTTGGAGGCGGACACCGCCTTCGTTACTGACTGAGCACTGTTGTATTGCTCTTGTCATTGCTATTGTCATTGTCCTCGACCTCGACCTTGTTTCGACATACTACCTACCCCGGTTAGAAACGACGAACTGCGATCAATCGGCTATAGTTGTCCTGTGAATTGCCTGTCTGTCTGTACCCCGAGGCGCAAAATAGCGGAGTGCCTATACATAATAGAACCAAGGGGCAACTCGACGCGACTCGGACTGTCGTGGTTGATAGAAGGAAGAATTGCCAAACACGATAGATACAAAGGAACCACTTCTCGGCATCTCGTCGCACCGTCTACCAATTGCCTCGTCGTCCGTACCACCGTCCGAACTTCTTTCAATCAGACGACAGACAACAGACATATGTTGCGCGCGTGCCAAATACTTTCTTTCCGTCTGAACCGATCATAATATAGCTTGTGGCCAGTCGCATAATCATGCCCGAAGGCGAAATGGCCGCCGTTGCGCAGGGCGCAGGCAATAACTCGAGTGACTTTGTGAGTCTTGATCATAGACCCGTAACTGAGACCGCATTGTCGCGGATGGGTGCATTTGCAATTTGCTAACAACGGGGCCTATTCAAATTCAGGTTCGCAAACTATACAAGTAACTATCGCCTTTTCCTCCGTGCTCCGTTCAGTCAGTGCCGTTGCTGCGCATTTACTGACAAGACTTATCCATCGTAGGATGCTAGAGGATCCAGCCTACAGTGAGGTGGTAAGATGGGGTAATGAAGGCGATAGCTTTGTTGTTCTCGAGGTACACCTGCGACCCCCTGCTCGTTCGTCCACTGTAGCTAGATATTGACCTCACCTCACCGCCACAGAATGAGAAATTCACTAAAACGATTTTGCCAAAGCACTTCAAGCACAGCAACTTTGCAAGCTTTGTCCGACAACTTAATAAATACGACTTCCACAAAGTCAGACATAACGACGAGAACGGGCAGTCTCCATACGGCGCATCTGTAATACTTGCCTTCCTTGAAGACATGATGCGAGCTGAGAGACCGAAGCTAACGGGAGCATAGGCATGGGAATTTAAACATCCCGAGTTTCGAGCCGATAGGAAAGACAATCTCGACAATATCCGAAGAAAGGCCCCGGCGCCGAGGAAAGCGCAACCCGCCGACGAGCAGTATGGCGTTTCCAACCAACAGGTTCTCGTTCTCAGCGAGACACTGGCTGCGACGCAGCAACAAGTCCAACAACTTCAAGAATCATACGACGGGATCCTAAATGCGAACAAGGTTTTCGTAGACGAGATTCTACATCTTCAGAAGCTGGTCCGCGCGCAGAACCAGGTGCACAATGAACTGATCAACCATCTCAACAAGGTCGAACAAGAGCGGAAGGAAAATCGAGGCCCGAATCACGCAACGCCGTATGGCGCTAATACGGCAAATCTCCTGTCGGATGGATCAGAGTCACCCCTCGAGCTGCGTCGTGCTCGCGATATTCTCAATGGTCTCCAAGTGGAGCATGTCGCCGACCGAGACTTGAACCGAATGTCGATTGCCTTGCATCAGGCGGGCGGGTCTCCCGAGTCTGCAGGCTCTTCCGGAATGATGGGACCACCTGGGATCGGTGGCGTTAATCCTTTCTTACATGACCCTCTCGGTGACATGCGACATGTTGTATATCCCGTCGGCCAGACAATAGGTATCGATCCCTTCGCTGCCGAGCATATCAACAACCTTCCGTACAATCGGCCAGTGCAGGAGGCTACGATGGGCTCTGGCTCCGATATCAACGGGCCGCCAATGCCTTCACATACCCCTCCAGGAGCTTCAACGCAAGGCGGGCCGTGGGGTATGAAGAAACCCATCATTCTCCTCGTAGAAGATGACAAGACGTGTTCTCGAATCGGCTCCAAATTCCTCGCCCAATATGACTGCGGTGTAGAAGTCGCGGTACGTATCATGGACGTCTGTTGCTAATGATGTTCTGGATGGGCTAATCTTTGAGATAGCGCGATGGACTCGAAGCTGTGAACAAGGTCAACGCGAAACATAATTATTTTGATTTGATCTTCATGGATATTGTCATGCCACAACTTGATGGCGTCTCGGCAACTGCCATGATTCGGGAAGTGCAGCCAAATATACCGATTATTGCCATGACGTCCAACATCAACCAACAAGATCTTGAGATGTACTTCCATTGGGGTAGGTGAAACGCTTGTCCCATATCCTCCCTTCCAAGTGGCTATGATACTGATCGCCCTAGCAGGCATGCGAGATGTGCTCGCTAAGCCGTTCACGAAGGAGGGAATGATCGGTAAACTGAGGAGACACCTTGCCCACTTCCTGCGGAACCCACCGCCGGAGACCATGATGGAGTCGATATATCCAAATGGGGCTTCCGGTCAACCGCCAACACCAGGTCCGTACTCAAATCAGGGGATGGGAATGGCACCCCTGTCGGCAGCGTCATCCGGGCCTGTTGCCAAATTTGATACAACTCCCATACAGTCGCCAGCAACAACCTCCTCCTGGCACTCCCCTAGCCAGGTACCACATGCTTCCCCGACTCTGGGGCAAGATCAAGGGTATCTCGGTGCGGGAAGTGGCTCTCAGATGGCACTAACACCAGGCGGTACGCAAAAGCCGCAGTATGTTAATGCGATGATGCCGCAAATGGGCGGGCCGCCTCCTCAACGCGTACCAGAGGGTATGGGCCGCTCCGAAGGCCCACCAGAGAAGCGACAGCGGTTGTATCCACCCCAGGGGAACTATAGCCAGTGATCGCAGCTTGGGCATCCCCCCGACCATGATCCGACTTGTATATAGACCCCTATGTTCTCTTGTGGCGTGACCCCTTCCGCCTTAGGTCGGAGGTTGAGACGTTGGCGAGATGGAGATCAGTTGGCATCGGGCTTCTTGAATACGTTTTGCATGGATGACAGCTGGGCGATCTGTTGTCTTGGGCCTCGTTCCCGCTCGGAGCAAGCTAGAGCTCCACCATAGACCATGAAATACCCTCCCTTTAAATGTTTTGTAGAAATTCGGTCAGGGGTTGAGGCTGCATTGTATCAGTAGCGGAGAAGAGCCAAGGCACTAGGCAGTATGCCTGGTGGGCTGGGTTGGGGAGGAAGGATAAGCTGGGGAAAATCCATTAGGACCAACCATGCTGGTCGTGCTGGAAGTGGCATAGGTTCAGGGTGTGCTACCACCCACCATGCCACATAGGTACGCGAGAGTGCATACGGGAGGGATGATAACCACGTTTGAATCCATCTGGGTTCTGTGGTTGGGTTGATCTCGAACAATTCGCGACGTATCGGAGTATGTAGAGTCTCGAGCTTGGCTTTGCTTGTCTTGTTTCTGCTTAAAACGAGGAACGAATAAACATGGCTGAGGTCTTTCACTTGAGTAATCAGGACCTATGGAGAATGAAGAGAGGGTTTAAACAAAATAAAAAAAGGAAATTAGTTATTGGTTTGTAAGCCCTTGACGTTCATTCGCATCTGCTGTGACGCCGACAGAGTGTTTGCCCGAAGCTTGTGTAGGTGGGACTGTTTTTCCCTTGGGCTGGGAGTTCATGCCTGAGTGAGAAGAGACATCCATTTTAATAGGTCAGTACCTACTACTGTTCGAGCGTCCATTGTCATTTCTGCTTTCGTCTTGTGTATATTTAGGGTTCGCGCCTGCGTCTTCTTCCTTGTGGCCTGATCACAACATCACTACCCAGGTACCTAGGTAAGGGCACCGATTGGACCTGCCTACGGTAACGGCTTTTAGAGTTAAGGTTTGCTGAAGGAAAACAAGATCTGGAAGGAATCATCATCATAAACTCAGATCGGGGAAGGTATAGCGAGAAAAACACTAGGTCAGTAAAATGGAAAGGGAACGAATACCTACGTCTACGCACTCCTAAAACAAACTCCCAACAAGAGCAAGAATCAGAAAAATCACTCGGACTTCGGCTGCTGACATGTCTGTTTTATAGGCATACGCCAGGTACAATAACTTAGTACGTTACCTACGTTAATCGACTATGGCCTAGACACTTGCAGACTTGGTCCATCTACCTGGGACAGCAAACATCCTTTGTCACATAAACAACAGATCGACCGAGCCGTACCCGTATGTGTACGATGCATGGCTCAACCTAGAACTTACTAATGTAATGACGCTCTCACGGCTGCCCACTTCTCCATATCTTCCTGTGGACGTCTTTTGTTATTCACTCAGTAACATGGCGATAAGCGTTAGCTACTGAGCTAGAACGAAGCTACGGGATGTGGCATGTTTTTTTTCCCCCTGCTATGGATTTGCCTGGACCAGTTGACTTACATCCATTTTGTCGTTCTCGACTTCGGATGCCGAATCTGAAGGTGCCAAACTTGTGCATTAATGGGAAGATCCTATTGCCTCTTGCGAGTTCTAGCCGAGTTCTAGGGCCTGGGCTACGGGGAAACATGGGTGGGCGGCCACTGGGGGGGTGAAGACGCCCTGCCAAAAGCCGATCTACTGCGTGGTCGATCCAATCCTTCGGTTGTTCTGCAGTTGGTTACTATTTGAAGTATCCACTCCCCCAGATCACTAACAGCAAGCAAGGCAAGAAGAAGATGCGATGATGTTGATGTTGGTTACCCGTGAGGGGTCTGCCTTTGCTAATGCCGGCCCTGCTGACCAACTTGATCTGATATTGCGTATAAACATATTCAGACTTGCTTATGTGACGACCGACGTCGAAAGTTAATGTAAATAGTCTGAACTCAAACCCAATCAAAGTCTTTACGCGTAAGAATAGTCAGGAACTAGCCTGTCTAGAGATATATGTACATGCATACATCCGCTAAAAAGCAGATGAAATGACACCTTAACCTCTAGTATGTATATAATCCCGTCTCAGCTTCGTGTGATCTTGAAACTGGAGACCCCAAATCCGGAGGAGAGGACATCAACGAACAAGTCCACCATGGTACTGGGCTGGTCAACCCTAAGTCCTGGTACGGAGGCCATGACGGTTGGCTATCAGAACCCTGCGTACATGCACTTGTGCCAGCAACTGGGCGTACTACGTAGTACCTGGGCCGTACATATGTACATACTTATGCGGACAGTCGAACAACTCAGCTCGCACCATTTACACCTGCAGCCAGGGAGCTGGATTCGCGGTCTGGAATCTAGAAAATCTAGCCTAGACCGTGGTTTGTACCATGGTAGTCATTTGATCTGGGCCCACCTATGTGGTTGACCCCCCTGCGCCGCCCGGCCTAGATCATATTGAACCTCGACATCCCGGCAACTTATTAGTAGATGCAAGCACATAGACCTTTTTGAGGTTGAGGATCTACACATGTACCGCAATAAGCTTCGCTGTGTACCGGCTATCTAGTTTGTCCTTATCTAGAAGCTTGCTGAGGTGGGAGAGGCATGTCGATGTAATGTTGGCTACTTACATAGGTGAAATAGGTACCAAGGCTGAAGAACTTTAGATTCGTCACACACATGATTTTCAACACTTCTTATTTGAATCAATGTATCCTGACAATAGATTGCCCTTGTGAGGTAGTAGGTATAGTATTCTTCACTTGAAACCGTTGATGGGACAGCTTGCCGTGTTTCATACTGAATTGGATCCTTGGGTTCTGAACTCGTTGCATACCGCACCCTAGCCTTATCACACGTGGCTGTTACATAAATAGGAGCTTGAGCTCCCTCATACATGTAGAAGTACACACTTTGTCTCGACATGTGGCATGTTAAGTTAGAGTGACTTGACTGATATACTTGACTTATAAAAGGAACTCGCACATGGCCTCGTGATGGGCTGATTGGCAAATACCCTACGCCTTGAGCGTTGTGCAATTTTCTTAGCTTTGCATTCTACCTTGAGCTAGAACTTGGGAGATCCGAAAGTGTCAACCAATCAAAGACAGGTTCCCTAATATTTTGGGCAATTGAATTTTAAATGGAACTTCCCTTTCGGTGAAGTAAGTGTGTGTTAATGCCATCGAAATGAACTGACAAACTTGGGCATAAACCTCGGATTTGTCTTTATTTCATAATAAATAGGGCATTATTTATATATACTAGAGAATTGCTATTTAAATAGTGGCCCTATTTGATAAAGAATCAAAGATGTGTGTGAAAAGATGATGTATTAATGGATGAAAAAGATGGAGAGAAATCTCCACCTTGCAGCTTCTTAAGGAAGCTGCATGCTTATCTAATCTATTAGTATTACCCACATAACCCAGTGTGGTCCGTGCATGGTGGTCCGTGCACATCCCTATGTAGTAATGTATTACTATTTAAATAGTATATAAAATACTTTTTAAAACCTTTACTATTTATTTAATTAAGTATTCTGCTATTTATTTAATATTTATAATTTTTTATTATTTATTTAATTAGGTATTTTATTATTTATTTATTTACCTTTTTAATTACCTTTTTAACCACCTTTTTATTTACGTTTTTTTTAACTTTTTAATTACCTTTTTATTTATATTTTTCACTATTTTTTTAACTTTTACCACTAATAATAATGCTAATTTTAAATCCTTTTAAAGGAGGTTTTAAAAAAAGCAGCGTAAAAAAAAACGTAAAAAGCAGTATAAAAAGCATTATAAAAAACAATATAAAAAGTATTATAAAAAGCACTATAAAAGGTAATATAAAAGGTAATTAACTTTATAAATATAAATAATTAAATAGATAATTAATTTAAAAACGATTAAAAAAACAGCATTTTTATATTTATTTTATAAAAAAAGGTTAAAAACGAAATAAAAATTAAATAGCTATAATTAAAATTATATATAATTAAAAATATAAATAAAAAAATATTATAAAAAGCGTTATAATATTAATACGTGAGTTTAAGGTAAAAATAAATGTATTATTAAAAGATGAAAATTATTATGTAGTTTTAAGACTTTAACTAAAATAAAGGAGTTTTAAGGGTTAATATAATCCGGGGAGTTTTATAAAATCCCTAAAATATATTATAATTTATAATATTTTAGGGAATAAAGTATAGTATAAATAACTATAAAGTAATAATAGTAAGGTTATAAAATATTAAATAATATTAATATAGTAAAATAAAATAATTAAAGATGTCCCTTATTTCTGAAAAATACGAGGGATTAAAGGATTTATATACGGCCTTTAGGCTTTAGTTTTAATAACTAAGTAGAGCTATATAATAAAAATTAAGAAAAAAAAAAAGAATCCTTTAATAGGATTTACACACTATTTATATAAATCCCTATTTATTTAATCTATTTAATAATTATATATATACCCTTTTTAATTATATATATTAAATATATAAATATATTAAAAACATATATAAATTATATATAAAAATATATATCGGCAATAAATATAATATATTTTACATTAAAAATGGGGTAATTTAAAAAGTATTTCGTACACTATTTAAATAAGGCCACTATTTAAATAGCAATTCTTATATAGTATATAGGTACATTATAATAAAAAATTTTCATTATATAAGGTATATATAAGTGAGGCCTTAAAGGTCTATACCTACATTAAGTATATTTATATACAGGTCGGCCCCTATTTTAGTGTTTAATTCTGCGGTAGAAAGGTATAGCAAAAAACCACCGCTATAAGGTATACTATAAGGTATTATTTCAATATTAACAAGGCCAGGTAAAATATTTTAAAGCTATAATCAAATAGACAAGTACATTTTTATAAGATCGTGCTTAATCGTCCTAAGGGTTTTTCAACAAACGCATAAATTCACTATAAGAACCACTGAATAACATTAAAACAGGGGGCGTAGTGTATATTCCAAGACTGAAGAACACCATTGGAACTCCCGCGTTAACCGTGACCTAACAATGTGGCTTAATAGCATGTATGTACATAGGCGGCTGGTGGGGTGTGGCTTAGGTATGCAGCATGGATTTCTGCCAAGCCCACCCACCAAAGCTGCCCCTCCAATGGAACTCGGCGGTTGGGCACTTTTGACTCATGGCAATACACGTTGATCTTCCTCCCACCTACACAACTATCACGAAATACCATGTCGCATAATAAGGCTACACGAGGAGGCGCTTCCTCGAAGGCCAAAAAGCCCGGCAAACCAGGAGCCGAGGATAAAAGAGAAGATGTCCTCCAAGCAGTTGTATGTATCCAACAATCTCACGGGGCATTGGGGGGGAGAGAAAGCCATGGCTAACACAATAATGCGCCTTGCTCCCTAGGTCATAGCAGACTCCTTCCAAAACAGGTTCCATCCCTTCACGTTAGAAAAACCAAGAGTAAGTGCATTTACAGCTTATTCTTTTCCTTCATCGCTGACCTGTCACCAAGTGTCTTCTCCCGCTTGCGAATACCCCTCTCATCGAATACACCCTCGAGTTCCTTGCGATGAATTCCGTACAAGAAGTCTTCATATACTGCGGAGCCCATCATGAACAAGTCGAACGGTATATACACGACTCTCGATGGTTACCTCATTCCAAATCGTGCCCTTTTTCTACCCTCGAGTTCATACGTTGCGCCGATGCCCGGTCTATAGGCGATTTTCTTCGAGATTTAGACAAGCGTAATATCATTGGGGGTGACTTCGTCTTGGTCCATGGAGACCTTGTCGCAAATATTTCTCTCGATAGAGCTCTGGCAGCGCATAAAGCTCGCAGGGAAGCGAACCGAGACTCGTGCATGACCATCGTGCTGCGAGAAGCTGGTGAAGATGAACACAACACAAAAGCAAAGGGAGTCACGCCGGCGTTTGTAGTCGATCCCAGAGCCAAGAGATGTTTACATTATGAAGAGATACATCCATTACAGAGCGATCGCTACGTCACCCTCGACCCGGGAGTACTCGAGAACTGCGAAGCAGAGGCACGGACAGACCTGATTGATGCCGAGATCGACATATGTACCCCGGACGTGCTCTCTCTATGGTCTGAGAGTTTCGATTACGAACTTCCGCGTGCAAACTTCCTCCACGGCGTTTTAAAGGACTGGGAACTAAACGGGAAGCTAATCCACACCGATATCGTCGACGAGGGCTATTGTGCACGAGTCAGGAACCTTCAGATGTACGATGCCGTTAGTCGAGATGTATTAAGTGGGTGGACACATCCCTTTACACCAGACTGCAATCTTCTCAGGGGCCAAACATATCGACTTCTAGACGAGAATGTATACCAAGAAGACGACGTCGAAGTAGGGCTTGGCAGCGAAGTGCTCGACTCTGTGCTAGGAAGAGACACACATGTTGGTTCCAGCTGTATAATAAGAAATAGCATCATCGGCCGAAACTGCAAAATTGGCGACAACGTACGCATTATTGACAGCTTCATATGGGAAGAAGCTACAATTGACGATGGCACGGCGGTGGAGCATGCAATCATTGCTGACAGGGGAGTGGTGGGCAAGGGAGCTTCAGTTCACGAGGGTGCACTCGTGTCATTTGGGGTTACTTTAAGCGACCGCGTTGACGTCAAACCTGCCACTATGTTGTCCCTTCTCTCTCAAGATAGAGAACCCGTGCCGTCACAACCTGAACTCGTCGGTCCTCAAGGCAAGGGTGCACTTTTCACGGATCCAGAGGACGATGAGATAGACCCCGATGATCCGTCACGGTTGCAGAAATCACTCATATACTCCCTGGATAATTTTGATATCAACAGCTCTTCGGTCTCGACGCTTGGGGATGATGATATTTCCGACGACGAGTCTGATCGAGCATCCCAGACCCCGAGCCAACCAACTTCGAGATCCCGACTCTCCTCCTTCGCCTCGGACGATTCAGGGGGGCCATCATTCTCTTCTTTCCACTCCGACGCGGTCCACGGCTTGTTAGATGTTTTGCGGGGAACATCGGGCAACTTCGACTCTGAGAAAGTCGAGTTCACTTCATTACGACTCGCTAACAACGCGTCGGATGCAGCGATGCGAAGAGCCGTGGCAACGGCCTTCGTCCGTCGCGGGGTGGAGCTTATGAACTCGGAGGCCGGAGGCCTCGAAGCAGCCAGGGCCGCCAAACTGGTACTCACGTCGCGAGAAGGCGCCGCTAATTTCATATCGGACGTCGGCGTCGGCAGCGACAGCGTGCCGGAGCAGGTCGAATTCGCACTTGCGATACAGAAGGCGTGCGTGAGCAGCGCAAAGGTGATCGAGGTCGCCAAGGCCGGCAACCTCCTTTCCGCCATGCTGCAGCAGATGTACGACCTGGATATTCTTGAAGAAGAAGGCATCGTGGGATGGTGGGAAGACGACAGGGGTAAGGAGGGCGACCTGATGTCGAGCGTGCGCGATAAATGCCAGGTCCTCGTCGAGTGGCTGGAGAACGCAGAGGAGGAAAGTGATGAGGAAGACGAGGACGGAGATGACGAGTAATTAGACCGATAGCAGAATAAGCGGACGACGTAAAGCTTCTGTTTGCCCCCGTGTTAAATCGTGGGATATTTGCATGCCTTCTCGATGAGTGCCAATGGGCTAGCTACATTTACCGGGACAAAGTTGTAGTCGGCTCTACGTAAGATACTACCCCTCATGATAATCCTTCGGCTACGTTCAACTTCGGGAAGATGTAGTTCAGAGCGATCATTATCGTCGGGTTGGGAAAGTTCCGGCTGCCATTGAATATTAGTTCGCAACCGCTTAATTACGAGGCGACGGTGACTCCGACCTCGTTATTCCGTATTTTAGGCTTCATAAGCTCGTCACCTTAGACTAGGAGAAATTTCTCATGTAAAGATATATGAGCCTGGCATATCATAACAAGGCGATGGGTAGTACGCCGTATTCGTATAGGATTGTTTAATTGCCCCTGTTATGCAATAAACGCGAAAGACGCGCTGGGACGCGTTCCGACCGAATAGGCCCCACTAACAACCTATAACACATCCACCGACTGACTTGTCAACTCCATACACTTTTGAATCCGTTGGTTCTGAAATAAGAAACGGATATACTACATATGCATAGGACTTCAGACGTCGAAATGCCTCATTCTGTGACGCTCGAGGAGAACAGACCGTCCAATGCTGCCGACGAGACAATGGCAGATACTCTCTCGCAGAATGGCGACAGCCAGACTCCCGACAACGACATCACCATGGCTGAGACGGATGCGATGCAGATAGTGATTAAGCAGGAAGAAAAGAAGGACGTCAAACTAGAAGACTTATTCGCAGACGTCGACTCGGACGAAGAATTCCCCAGCTCGCGGCCAGGGGAAGGCAAATTCTCAAGCTCTCCGCAGGCCCCGGCATCGCCCATGTGAGATTGATCACCTATGGAACTTTGATCGCAAGTTGCAGTCGTCTGACTAGTGTTCTAGTGACGGGGCGGTTTCGATGAAAGCTTCGGACCCCGAACTCATGCGTCTATTCTACCAACGGTTCTTCCCCTGGCGCTACCTTTTCCAGTGGCTGAACCACGGCCCGACGCCTACGAACGACTTTGCACATCGCGAGTTCGCCTTCACCCTACAGAATGATGCTTACCTGCGATACCAAGCTTTCCCTACTTCCGATCTGTGAGCTAGATCCCTCACCCTCGCTCGACCTTCCAATATCGTTGCTAATTTGGACCGTGGCCAGACTCCGCAAAGACGTCCTCCGCTTGCTTCCCTCCCGGTTTGAAATCGGGCCCGTGTATACTACGAACCCGCGGGACCGGAAAACCCTACGCAATTCCAGCGCGTTCAAGCCGCTGTCCAAAGAGCTATGTTTCGATATCGATCTGACGGACTACGACGACGTCCGAACATGCTGCGACAAGGCCAACATCTGCCACCGGTGCTGGCAATTCATCACGATGGCCATCAAGGTGGTAGACGTGGCGCTGCGCGAAGACTTCGGCTTTAAGCACATCATGTGGGTGTACTCGGGACGAAGAGGCGCGCACGCTTGGGTGTGCGATAAGAAGGCCCGGACTATGGACGATCAGAAGCGCAGGGCCGTCGCGGGATACCTGGAGGTGCTCCGCGGTGGCGCACAGAGCGGGAAGAAGGTCAATTTGCGCAGGCCTCTACATCCGCATATTAGGTATTTCTCGTTCTACACTACTATTTATTACCCATGATATATGTTAACCCATGCCTCCAGCCGGAGTCTAGATATCCTCGCACCACATTTCCAAAGCGACGTCCTGGAGTCGCAGGACCCGTGGTCGTCGTCGACGGCGGCGGAGCAGCTCCTCTCGCTGCTCCCGGACAAGACTCTCAACGACAGCCTGCGCAAGAAATGGGACTCATCGCCGGGCCGCAACAGTGCCTCGAAGTGGGCCGACATCGACACGCTGGCCAAGTCGGGGGCGAGCAAGAACCTGGACGCCAGGGCGCTGCTCGACGCCAAGCAGGACGTCGTGCTCGAGTACACGTACCCGCGCCTCGACATCGAGGTCAGCAAGAGGCTGAACCACCTGCTCAAGTCGCCGTTCGTCGTGCACCCGGGCACCGGGCGCGTCTGCGTGCCTATCGATACGCGGCGGCTGGAAGAATTCGACCCCCTCGGCGTGCCGACGGTGCAGGGCCTCGCGGCGGAGATCGACGCGTGGGAGGGCGGTGACGAGAGCGAGAAGGGGAAGAACCTCCAGGACTGGGAGAAGACGAGCCTGAGGCCGTACACGGAGTATTTCCGCAGTTTCGTGCTGGCGCTCATGAAGGACGAGCGGGATCCCCGGGTCAAACGGGAGAGGGAGGAGAGCGAAGCGATGGAGTTCTGAGCCGAATTCGACGGTGAACGTACCTAACCTACATCGGGCGGATCGGATTGTGCGTTTGGGCATGATGATAATGGTTGCGCATTTCGGCATGGTCATGGCGTTTGGGTACAGTACGTACGTATGTAGGTATGTTGCACTTGTTGAACTGGGACCAAGTACGGGGGAAATACCTATCTATCTCATAACCCCCGATTCATATATCCGAAGCATTGGATGAGCCGAGCAGTTTCTCTCTAGCCACAGCGACCAGGTCCTCCCCGTTCTTCCCCCTCTCCTTGCTCCTCCGCAAGCCAGCGCCGGCAACAGCGATCGTCTTATCTCTGCTCTTGAGCCCGTGGGTGATCTGCACATCTGACTTTGCAACGCCTAGGGTCTGGACGGATAGACAGATGCCTGTCGTATTAATAACCGCTCCCGTCGACTCCGCGTACGTAGGGACATGACACCCGCGTCCGCCCTCCACCGTAGCCGGCGGCGCATAAGGGGGTTGGGGGTTGGGGGGGGGGCACGACTCACCTCGCTAAGGACCTCGATCACGGCCTTGTTGGATTTCCCGTCCACCGCCTGCGCCGACACGCATAGTTGGATAACCTCGTCGGTGATGCCGGTCACGCCCTCCCGGACCTTGCTGGCGCCCGGCCGGACGTGACACCGCAGCAGCAGGGTCTCCGTCGAGGCTTTCTGGATCAGGGTCACGGCGTTGCGGGTCGCCATGTTGTGAATATATATATATCCCACCTGTGTTGTGGATGTTGTCCCTTTAAGATCTGGGGTTTGGCTTGTAAACCACGTTCTAATGTTTCTCGAGGGAAATAATGGGTTTGTTGTTAATATAGTCTATATGAAATCGAGAAAAAAAAAAATCAAGATGGTCAATCGCTATTGGGTTCTTGAGGAGAGAGTAGTGTGAACTTAATTGTAAAGACCTGATTTGATCATCGTAACAGGAAATATGCAAAATAGTACTAAACCTACTCCGTAGTGAATGTATGTAAGGTTAAGTAGTTCCAGTACCAGTGAAATCGGCGTGACACAGAGGTACCTCCTTGCTAGCAGCTGAGTACAGTATTCCCTAAAGTAGCTCGAGCTTGAACCACGCCGCAATCGGCATTTCATATACAAAGTAGCCGAGCAAGGGTCAGAATTTCCATCGCCCAAGCTGCCAAGCTACCTACCCTACTTGCCTACTGTACATAATAAGAAGTACCCACCAAGATCTACCAATGAAGCAAGCACCGCCGACGGTGAATCGACAGTAAATCGAACTCTACTAAGTAGTACACCATCAGAACAAGACAGTCTACTTATAGAATTTTTGTTTCAATCTGAACCCGAGATGCCATCTTCCCCGTAATTGCATGTTCGGTTTCCTCACACGCTCCCCAACAAGTCCCCCGATACGCCTCCTACTGCATTCAAGAAGTATGGCATCCAAACAGTCGAACGGCGCGGCCAATGGTTATACCATCACAGCACTGAGCAGATGGTCAATCCTGAACAAGCAGCTCCCTCGTACGTTCGCTCCCTACATAGCATCGTGCTTGAATGGTCTTCCTCTACTAACACTATGGTATGTGTAGCCGTCCACAAGACGGGCGCTATTCACATCTACGATTTTGACAATACACGTTAGCTTTGCCGTCATCGATCCTCCATCCCCCTTTCTCACAACTAATTATCTTGCGACGCTAGTCTTTCAAACGCCGCTACCGAATCCGAAGCTATGGAACAATGCGACTCTCGGGCATTTGGGTAGCCCTGACATATTCATCAACGGCGGCTGGTGGCACGATTCGAAAATACTGGCTGCCACCGGCGAAGGCGTCGAACGAGAGGAGCCCCGAGCTTGGGACGGCTGGTGGAACGAGAAGGTCGTGCAACTGGCCCACCTGAGCACGAAACAGGATGATGCGCTCTGTGTGCTATTAACTGGCCGTAGCGAGCACGCCTTCGCCGACCTGATCAAGCGAATCGTCACCAGCAAAGGCTTGGAGTTCGACCTGATCGGCCTCAAGCCCGCCGTTGGTCCCAACAACGAACGATTCAAGAGCACCATGCATTTCAAGCAAGTATTTATCGAAAGCTTAATGGAAACCTACACGGAAGCGAAAGAGATCCGAATCTACGAAGATCGCCCTAGACATGTTGCTGGTTTTCGCAACTTCTTAAGTGAATATAACGAGCGACAGCAGGGCCTGAGAGGACCACCCACGCGAGGCCCTATCAATCACGAAGTCATCCCGGTCGCGGACATCTCTACGACTCTCGATCCCGTTGTCGAAATCGCCGAGGTCCAACACCTCATTAACAGTCACAATGCCTTAATAAACGAACGCCCACCAGGGGGACGAAGTGAGCGGCTAGTCATTAAGAAGTCCGTATTCTTTACCGGTTACATGATTCAGCCAGCCGACACGAAGCGATTGATTCAGCTTCTTACCTCGATGGTACCCGATTCGGCTGATCTGAGATTCGTCGCAAACACTATCATGATTACGTCGCGACCATGCGTAAAGAGTATCTTAGATAAGATTGGAGGTCTGAACGCTAAGATGAAGTGGGAAGTTTCCGGCATCGGATCATACGATAACAACATTTGGGCAGCCCTTGTTAAACCGGTTCCCGCCACTGCCAAATACCACACAGACAGTCCAGTGCCCGCCGTGGTACTCGGCCTAAGAAAAGGAGCCCGCCCGGCGGACGCGAATAAGATCAACAACTGGCAGCCGATACCGCCCGACAAGGCCTTTGTCTTCGACACCACGGTCGGCGAGAAGGTGACGCTCCGCATCGAGCCCGAGGACTTGAACTTGAACGAGAACGAGAGCGACGGCCTATTCCCGCACAGGAAT
Source organism: Xylariaceae sp. FL0662B (assembly GCA_022376535.1). Lineage (NCBI taxonomy): Eukaryota > Fungi > Ascomycota > Sordariomycetes > Xylariales > Xylariaceae > Xylariaceae sp. FL0662B. Next base: position 136,812 of record JAJJKD010000071.1, read on the forward strand.
CCTAAGCGCAAATTCTTGGCCGACGAGGATTCACGGCCGCGCCAGAACAGCGGGAACTTCGGTAATAATAACAATAATAACGTCCGCGGATACCACACCTCGACCTATCAGGGACGCGGGGGCGGACCGGACAACCGCGGCCGGGGCGGCTTCAGGGGAGGCGGCGCGTCGAGTCGGGGTCACCGCGGCGGTGCTCGAGGCGGCTTTAAGGGACCTGGTCGAGGCGGCAAGGGCGGTCACTACCGGTCATTGGACGACGTGGAGACGCGCGAGAGCGGCCCTAGAGGCTTCGGATACAACAACCCGCCTGTTTCGTACGACGACGGCTTCCCCGCCCCGCCGCAGAACGGCGGACCGCCGTCTCAGCAGCCTCCGCCCCCGCCGCCGTCGCAGTTCGGTCAGCCATTCCCGCAGCAAGGTCAGTGGCAGCCTCCCGGCGGTGGTGGTCCGCCGTCGCAGGCACGGCCGATGGGTGGGGCCGGGCCGGATCTGCAGAATTTCTACTGATGTTCCTACCTATGGTCACCGCCTCGGGTTGGGTGATCGTATGAGCTAGCTAGCATCACGGATATCAAATTTCCGAACACATAGCATGTGTTTTCAAAACGACTTATGTCCAATTGGTCAAGATAATGACATCGACGGCCGAGATTATCGACCGGGAGGGACACACCCGAATTACAGTAGATACAATGTGCCTCGCCGGCTTACATTCTAGGAGCAGCCAGCCAGATGATAGACAGAGGAAAGAAAGGGGGCGGCAACTTTCCCAGTAGATGGGATTGTATCAAGATTTTATCAGTATTAAATCTACAGCATACCCACTCGTGTTTCGGTCTCACAAGTTAGCGGGATTGGGCGTTAGGCGTTAGGTACGTAGGTAGATCTGCGGATCCTAGCTAGAGAACTCTTGGGTGCCGGCTTGGCCAGGCACGAGCGAAGAAGAAGAATAAAAACAAATGAATTTAAATGAAATGCACTGTCGACGGCAAGCATACAGGAAGCATGTACAATGCGAGTAGTGTGTATGTGTGACCTAACGAAGATGGTTTTATGTGTTAGCCGAGTATCCCTTTTTCAAAAAATCGCAAGGGATTACAATGTATGTATTGCATCGTGCCGGATTATACCATCAGTATAGGATAGAACAATGTGGTGAGTTGGATGAATCATGCTCGTGAAGAGACACGAGTCATAAACAGCCTCTTAAGGAAAAAGAAATCATCATCATAGGAAAACCGGCAGCGGTTGTTGTTGGTATTGGGGTAGAAGAATGGAAGCAGGGGGTGTATTGGTTACTTACTGCCGTATGATCTAGGATCCGTGTCTTGGTTTTGGCTGGTGAGCAGAAGACACTGGTAGTTAGCATAGGGGCGTGGGGTCAGAGAATAAACAGACAAAACAGAACATTAGGAATTCTGTTATTATATGTACAAGGTCTGCTGCTGCCTCTTTGGGTGGTACGGCTCATCATCTTCTTCTACCGTGTATGGATGGGCACGACCATACATAGTCTTCATCGGCCTCTGCGGCACACGTCTGCGGCTTGGCTTGCCTTCGATGGTGGGAGGAACCTGCGCATAGGTAGTGTTTTACATACGCCCTCCGCTTTAATCAACAGTCGCCTTGACGGGATCGATCTCGTATCCGTACTTCTCCTTCAGGCGCTGTCGTCTCCGGTCCTCGTAGCCCGGCGGCCGGATATCTGCGGAATTCCTAGTTAGGAGATATATATGTCTTCTGTGTGTGTGAAACGGCCGCTAAGTGATAGACGGATGCAGGCATCGAACGTTACCTCTGCCCTCGCCAATGTCGGCAATGGTCTCCTCCAGCGGCCGCCGGCGGTTCTTCCGTAGGTACTCCTTCCGGTCGTACTCCTGTATCTCCGACGCCTCCGTCTTGTAGCCGCGTAGGTGGCCGCCCGTCATATCAAAGGCCGTCATGATGACGGAGAAGGCCGCCCCGAGGCCGAAGATGTGCGGCATCCGGCCGGCTGTATTACTCAGGTTAGCCAGGGGTTTAAATTGGATTTCGGCGGGACCGAGAGCGTGGGTAGGTAGGTAGGTAGGTAGGTAGGTAGGTAGAAGACCATACTTCGCAGACCAACGGTGGCGCCGCTGAGGAAAGCGGCGATCGAGACGTTCAGGGTGTCGTCCTTCTCTCGCAGGTTGGCCGACGCATCTTGGGCGAAGGCGTAGACGGCGGGGACGATGGCTGCGTGGCATGGCATGTTAGTCGATTGGCTGCTCTCACACAGTGGAATGCTCGAGTGGGAGAAGATCCCAAGCGGGCTCACTCATCGTAACGTACTGAAGGTCGCAATGGTGCCGCCGGTTCTGCTGAAGACGCCAAAGGCTCCGACGTTGCGCTTGGCGAGCGAATTCTGGACGGCGGATCCGATGAAGCCTGCTCCTGCGCCAAGCATCGCGCCTTTGACGCCGGACCTGATGGCATCCTTCTGATGGTAGGCATGCTCCTCCACCGGATACTGTATGGGGTGTGGATTCGCCATCTTGAAGTCGCAGAAAGCGATCGCAATGGCAGAAGAGGAGTTGGATATATATTTCGTAGTTAGGATACCTAGCTTCCTTAGGTAGTGGTGCTTGCAATTGGACTGAACTTTACTGGCTGACTGGCTCGATTGGGTCAGCTGGAGAGAGACCGGGTGGGTGGCTCGAGCTTCAACACCTAAAATGTAGGTTGATGTAAGGTTTGTTAGCGCCGGCGCCTGGATCATCTATAGCTCCGTGATGGCCTACCTACGTCACCTGCTGTCCGCCCTCGCACGGCTTGTCATAACTGGAGCTGAGCTAACCTAACCTAACATACATCTGACATCCCAAACTAACCAGCTGATAATCTCTCGATAATCCTGGCTGCCTGGAGAGTAGCCCCAAATTCTAGAACATTTGAACCAACTGCATTTCTAAGATTTTATTTCATCAGCCTCACCCAACCAAGACACCGTATACATCTTACTAGCATCTTATCCGGTCGAACTAGCATAACTGGCGCAACCTAGGCTTATTTGTTTTCTACTAGGAGACCCTGTTCTCTTTTCCTGTACGGTCTCTTTACTACGTACATTCAGACTTGTTGGGGGGGTGTCTTCCATCCAACGGTTGCAGTGCGGTGCTCGAGCTTCCATATCCATCCATCACATCCTCCGTTGCGATAACCCCTTGCGACCCGTTGGATCGCATACGTTATAGTCGCGGGTCTTATGTCCACCATGATGCTCCGATGAGAACATAATCTCATCTCACGGAAGGTCTGCAAGATTTCCTTCATCTAGCCAGTCCATCCTTGTCTTTGTCAGCCTTGCAGGGTGTCGCGGCTGCCAAGGGTGGCTTGCCCTCTTCATATATCTTTAGCATCGCTTGGATTTCTTTGAGGTTGGGGTTGGGATCATGTTTTCACTCACGGGAGAAGCCTCTCGTGAGTGAAGACAGCCACCAAGTATCAATGTGCCATTTGATATATTCACGCATGTGTCCACAGTATTTCTTGCCCTGATCACTGCCCCGAATTTGAAAATATCTGGATGTTGAGCAGCCTGTGCTGCCTATTCATGCCATCCCCTATATGACGGGTCTAGTCATATATGTTGTTGCAGAGTTGGCCAGGCTATCTTTGTTGTGTTGTACTGATAGTCAGTATACTCTAAGATCCGGAACTCGGATTCTTTCAGGGCAACAATGGGGTGGGTTGCCGTGGCACGCATCCCTATGGTCAACGCATCCTACTAGGAAGTCTGATTTGATATATGCCGTTCACCAGCAGGCTGACAAGACTGTAGGGAGAATGCAAAATCCTCCTTATAGGCTCATGTTCTGGCCAATGGGTTCGCCCATCTTGTTTGTTAATTTCATCTAATGAATATACTAATTTGTCTTCAGGGTCTACGAAACGATTAAACTACTTTCCCCGGTGCCTTTCTTGGTCAGATCAAGCCTTTTCGGGTGCTGATACCCCGTATAAACTCTTTTCACCGAGGTCCCTGCCGGTCTGTGCCTTTGGAGTTGCTCGGCTGATTCAAATACCAACTACAAAGCTTTGACCGGCCGGATTCCTGGATTGCAAACACAAGCTTTTCATCTTGAAGGCTGCCCTTTTCATTAAAAAAACCTACATCTCTGCCTTCATGTTCATCTCAACTTGAAGTGGACTGTATCCACCTTCCCTGCAAACAGTCTCTTTATCTCCGAATTTCTATACCTCCCCTCATTAAGGTAGGTTTCTGGTTTCCAATACCCACAGATCTGGGGTCCTTGCAGTTCTCGGCATGCATGTCCTACCCTTGTACTTTCCTACCACTATCTACCAAGTAAACGCGGGACTTTTGCTGAGTAAACCCGCACATGCTTCCCTCACCTTATTTCCCTGATTCTCTATTCGCTAACTATATATGCTAGAGCTCATGTACCTAGCCATCATATAGACTTACAACATGGCTCAAGGTACGGAACTCGAGGAATTGACTTCCTCAGCTCCATTCGACACCTTAGACGTGGGATCTCTCCGTAAGCGAAAAGCCCTAGCATTGCGCATCTTTCAAGCGCAGCCAACAATTTCTGGTGAGTATATTTATGCCCGATACCAGGACGGTCTCCTCGCGGAAATATGTTTAACAGGAGTGTGTAGCGTACACTTCCCCGCGAGCTCTTCGGCGATTCATTGAATCAGGGCTTCCGGAGCTTTCCTACGATACTGAGTGTCATAATCATGAGATGCTTTTAATCCCAACACAATCCTTCCAAGACCAGCATACATGCTTCGTTTCTGCAGTTTGCCGGCTCTGCCGGCACCATTTTCATGTGAAGAGCGATTCAAAACACGGTCGAGAGTATGGCAAAGACCACCCAAAACATATGCTCATCTCTTGCAATCAGAAGTCCACGAACGACTTGAGAGCGGAGCGGATGGGCTATAATGATACAGTGGGATATGCTCAGTTCATTTGCGCAGCTGACAACTGCCTATTCAATATTGAGATTTCCATCATGCGCCCAAAGCTTGCGAAATCTGAGATTGACATGCTCCTCGACGACAACCGAGTCTTCCGCAACCTACAGCGTGCACGTGCTGACGACGCCGCTCGGTACTCAGACGTTGGCGACAACTATGGTGCTGGATCTGCAGTCATCTTATTAAAGTACCTCACTGATGCCCTCGAGAATACCCGCGATCAACATCTGAGAATCAAGAAGCGCAACAAGAAATTCATGGTCTCTATTAGCACCGACTTAGATCCACTCCTGAGACTTTTGAAGTTCTATGAGGGCGAAGATGTGGACACTGGGGAGCCATGCTGGTTCATCACCACGCCTGAACCACAACAAAACCCGACACCTATCCGGACCCTCAGAGCCCGTATGGAAGACACAGCAGCGGAACTTAGGATTATCGTCCCGACCGAGGCAACAATACCCGCTTGGGACAAACTATTGGAAGTTTTCCAGGGGGATTACCCAAATACGGGATCAGATCCTAGCCACCTCGCCGGTATCTCGGAGAAGGACTTGTCGGTATTAGGCTGTTTAGTCGATTATCCACCCAACTATTTCAGTTGGGCCGCCATCCTACTAGCTAAGCTATGTCCTAATGACAGGGACCGCTTTCTTGATGCGGGTATACGCTGTACCCAACAACGCAGTGAACAGGCCTCGCTAGACATCATTATGTTCAAGTCTCAATTTGACCAAGCGCTGCCTGTGGATATAGCCGTGCAGGAGGCTTTCGCCGCCTTTGGCGCTTCTCCCACGGATGGGTTGACGTCGAGCTGGTTTCTGAATAAGTACTATGAAATGGCCCGAGCCAACCGGTCGGATGAATTTAAGGCCCAAGCCCAACAACATCTCGAAGCCATCGGAAACTACCTCGGACGGGATGTTGTGGGCGAGATCGATCCCAAAATCTTGGAAGACACAAGTACAGTAAGCCTTGTACAAACTGCTAATGGGGCGGACGGTAGAAGAATGAGCATCGCATCAGCAGCCAGACTGCTGAACGTAGATGCTGTTTTCACTGCTGAAATGGTCCGCGACTTTGCAGCTAACGTGGTAAGCCATTTTCAACCTTCCTCTTTACTTGCCCTATCTTAATTAATCTATTATAATAGGATGAGAAGGTGGATCGCATGAAGGTTGCAGAAGCCCTCGAAATATTGTCAGAGCTCAAACAGCAGCAAAACCTGCCCGAAGAAGCAGCTGCATTGCACGAGAATGCGGAATTCTACAAGGCAACTGGCACTATCACCAACGCTTACTCGGAAGCGCCATTATCGGTCACTCACCCTCAGTCATCGCCAGGACCTGCAGCTGTCGGGAACACGCCCCCTGGATTGAGGAATATTGGCAACACCTGCTACTTGAACAGCCTTCTTCAATACTTCTTTAATGTCAAAAGGGTTCGTCACCTTGTGCTGCGAGACTTTGAACAGTATAAGCTTGAACTCGATGAGGAGACGGTTAGGAAACGTCGAACTGGAGGCAATGGCACCAGTGTCAATCTTGGAGAAGCTATTATTGCCAGGCATTGTGAGTATCATTACATCTTACCGTCTATACTTGGGAATGCTAACGACTAGGAAGTCGTCATGATGCTTCAGGCCCTGTTTACCGAATTGCTGACAACTACTGAATTGGCCGCTCAACCATCACAGGAGCTTGCTAACACCGCGCTCTCTTCTGCTAAAGACATTCTGAGCGAACAAACCCAGCACAAACCTCCGCCCCTGCCAGCACGACCGTCTCCGGCACCGCCAACCCCCGCAAAGGAGAACGGCAACGGATTCAACGTCACTGTTGAACCAGTTAATGACTTGACTGAGACGAACAGTTCCGGTAGTTCAGAGACCTTGGTTAATGGGAGTGAAGATGGACCAATTGGGTCATCCACCGCCCAATCGAATAGCGAGGATAAGGATCACGAGGGTAATCCAGACAACCCGACGTCTCTGCAGCCGAATACAGATACTTCTGTTGTTCCTGAACCTGACGATTACGTCAAGATGGAAGAATCTACTGAGCTCTTATCTCTGGATGAGAAGATGGCAAGAGTAGCAAGCCGGTTGAAGGAGTCAGACCGATCGGGAACCGCACAACAGGATGTCGAAGAAATTATCGGAAATATCCTGGAGCATCTTATGCGGGCAATCCGTCCGTCCGGACCGATGCCTGAAAAGCCTGACCTACAAGCTGATAAGATTACGGAGACATTCTTCACTACAATTGTGAACTGCACTGTTCGAACTAAAAAGGACAGCCCCAACAGCGCCCTGAGTCCCCTTGAAGAAGAGGAAAGTACTCTTAATGAGGAAATTGTCCCAGAGAGATGGATCACGGCTTTCCCCCACCCAGATAAGCAAAACAAGGTCAAGAGCACCCTAGTTGCAGCACTTGATCGATACTTCTCCTACGAAGTACTTTCCGATGGAACCTTTGCTCGGTTCACAACTATTCGAGCCTTGCCACCAATCCTCCACATTTGCATCCAGCGCTCCGATGCCTCCGGGGTCAAAAATAAGAATCCTGTCATTATCCCGGAGACATTGTTTTTAGACCGCTACATGGAAACCCAGACAGGATCATGGCTCTGGAAAACTCGTAGACGCGTGTGGGCGGTTAAGGAACGCATAAAAGAGCTTGAGCATAGGTTAACATCAAACATCCAGAATAAGACGACACAGTCTGCATCCGACCCAAACGCCATGGATTGGGCGTCTGAAAATCAGGATCTTCTAGGGGGCAATTCCAACATCGAATCCCTCACGTTGCCGGACTTGGGCAAACTGTTCCAGGACGTAGCGCGGCCACGCAAACGCAAATTATCAGACCCCATTGACACCAGCCCGTCGAAAAAGTCCTCCAGAACAAATTCCCCAACAGGGCATGCCGCCAGTGATCAGTTCTCTGGCATGATCTGGGAAGCTAGTCAAGCTTCAGACGAGAAAGATTTATCAGAGCTTGCCCGCCTCCGCGAGTTCGAACAATCAGCTTTCGATGAGATTCAAAAAGAAAAGTACAGTCTCCATGCAATCATATGCCATGGTGGGGGCATGAATGCTGGTCACTATTGGGTCTGGATACGCGACTTCAAGAAGAACGTCTGGTACAAATACAATGACAGCATGGTCACCGAAGATAACCGAGAAACACAGTCTGTGCTGAAGGATTTGAACGACACCGGCGACCCCTACTACGTTGCTTACGTCCGGGATGAGATCAAGGACGACCTAGTCGACGTGCCCCAGCGTTTTCAACCCGACAGCGATGATATCCCGACCGTCGACCACGCAGAAGACGTGGATATGCAGACTATTGAGGGCGTAGCGCCCGAGCCGGGTCAGGAACTTCCCGGTGGTCAGATAGCGTTGATTACTAGTGAGAAAGCGGTAGACGATGATCTCCCGCCGTACGAGGTCCTGTGAAACCTTGTGGTTTGCTGCTGTTGAGGTGTGGTTCGTGTTGCCATGCTAGACAGATATTGTGTTGCATCGTCAGAGGAGTTCGGCGGGTTTGTAGGACTAGAATACCAAGACTAGGCAGGTATAGGCAAGCATGATAGTGTGAATGAAAAAAGACTCGGACGTTACGCGGCTGATCTTTACTTGCATTTGTGTAAGCTTGCACATATTGTCCTGAAGTGTATTTCTGCAGAATTAGCTGGGAATTCTTCTGAACCTTGTAGTCCACGATCGTTCTGAATTTATGCGAAATCGAATGCCTAAGTTATTAGCTGAGGGCACACCATAAGAAGGGTTGCTGGCATGAGCCACATCTGGCATACGACCGTTAAAGCTGAGGAAATACATACCTTCGCACAATATCTCAACTAAGGTTATGTGCTTTGATAGTGACTTCGCTACACCCCTCTCAACTGTATTGAATGATACGTAATATCTATGACATAGTTATGTCAGGCTTGGCTGCGATGTGGTGTTGTCGCATAGGTTATCTAATCAAAATAACTACCAATATCAATGTTACATACCTATCCTACCGGTTTTATAGTGACAAACCTTAAAACATGCAACTTAGATATCGCCCTGCCACAATAACCACTCTATAATCTAAGGAAGATGACTAGCCGCTACTACACCAACGACGTTGAGACCCTGGGCACGATCGATGCTCATCAGGAATTCTTGGCCAGTGTCACCCGAATCATCAAGCGCAACCCGCCAACGGTAGGGACGACGACCTGGTCCTTTCAGGGTTTCTACACCGGGCCCACGTCGATCGCCTACCTATTCTATCGGCTGTACCAGCTCTACCCCGAGTTGAATGTCAACGGCAAGTCAATGCACGAGTGGGCCGATGCCTACCTCGACCTCGGCATCGGGGCGGAACGGCGGCTGCGGGAGACGACGCCAAGCCACTGCGGCATCGGCAACGAGGAGCTGGCCCGCCTGGCGCTGACCGCGGTCATGCGCGAGGACTCCCACCCGGCCAAGGATCTCTGCTCCTACGCCGCCATCATCAACTCGTCCGCCGATGACGGCTCCAACGAGTGGCTCTACGGCCGCGCCGGGTACCTGTACCTGCTGCGGCTCTGCAGATGGGCCTTCGACGAGAAGGGCCACCACCCGTCGATGGTGGCGCAGCTCAACCACGCCATCAAGGCGACGGTCGACCGGATCCTGGCCGCGCCGCGGCCGTGGCGCTGGCACGGCACGCGCTATCTCGGCGCCGCGCACGGCGCCGTCGGCATCATTTGTCAAGTAGTCCTATCGCGGCCCGCGGCGGCGGCGAAGCTGGAACCCGAGCTCGCAGCCCCGCTCGACCTCCGGTTCGAGAGCGGCAACTTCCCGTCCTCGACCCCCGTCGGCGCCGACCGCCTCGTCCAGTTCTGCCACGGCGGGCCCGGCTTCGTGCTCTCGCTGCGCTCGCTGCTGCCGCACTTCCCGCGCCTCGGCGGTGCCGTCGGCGCCGCCATAGCCGCGGCCCAGGAGGATATCTGGAGACGGGGCCTGCTCACCAAGGAGCCGTGTCTGTGCCACGGCATCGCGGGCAACGCGCTGGCGCTCGGCGGCGACCGGCAGTTTGCCCACTTCCTGTCGTGTATGGGGAGGGTGCTGGATGCTGCGCACGCGGAAAGTCGTCCCGGGGAAGACCGCTCGAGTCTCTTCACGGGCGAGGCGGGCCGGACTTGGTGTTGGGCCGTCGCGGACACGGGGGCCCGGAGGACGTGTATTGCGTATAATGACTTGTGATCTTGAGGTCGGAAAACATGTGTAAGTCTTTTCGCATCAGTCAGGATGGGTGTAGGCTTTAATAACTTTAGCATCTCCCGTTGGTGCTCTCTACAGCCTCCAATAAGCTTGTTACTAGGTGGGAGTATACCTATCAGGACGTTCGATGACGAGGAGTTTCTAGGGATGATATTTCCCGAAACTACGTTCCGATCAGCGTAACGCGCCATACTCGGAGACGTTGCCATAGCTAAGCTCGACATGTGCTGCGTCTTTACATAATACCGTTGCTGATCTCATTGAACCAATCGGCGTATGACCCGGATCCATTGCTGAGACGACTACAAAAGTATGTTACCTAATAGCACGCGGAAACCCGGGATCAGACCTATTAGCTAGCGAGATCGTCGTTCTCTCCGTTACTAATACAAAAAGAATGACAGCACTCTGACTATGCCACGCTTAAGAGAGGTTCATGCTTCGTCAAAACAGATAAACAATGATAAATATCCACCATCGAGAAAGCGGCAAACTGTAGGAGCATCGGACCGGACGAGGAGAATTGCTAATTATATAGTTACCTTGGGTTGTTACGAAGTACGAGAGCTCCGCAAGCACTTAGGCTCGGGCCTTGAGCAGTACGGTGCTTGAGTAGATGGAAGCACTAGACACCCACTCGCGTTACGTGTATAGGTATTACAAGCTGGCGTGCGGTATTCTGTACGCACGCAAAGAAATGCGCAACTCGCCCTCACTCGAAGTCAATGATAATGATTCCTCTTACTCGCACTATAACCTGTTGCCTCTAGAACCTCGGTTTAAGCCACATAATGTAGAATTGTAGATGATAGCACATTCCTCAGCCGTGTGCGCCACGTCGTACATGCCCAGCTCCAGCCGCGACAAAGGGTATTTGCCCTGCTTCGGCGAGGTCCGGGGTAGCTGATGCCTTTCAATTAACTCTTACCGGTTTTCCCAGTCATGCGCTTCACAGCAGAAGAGCAGTGCCTTGGCCTCCGCATGCTAGGAGTAATGATGATATATCGCATCGCACTAGTAAGTCGATAGTAAGTAAGTATATGAGTTTCAATAAGCATGGACAAGCTGCTTGAAAACATGGGTAGGTTGGGATGAACTGTACGTAATTAAGTATTTTTCTAAGAAGAGGTGGTCAGTTTCCGCCTCAACCCATGGGCGATAAGTAATGGTATTCGAACGCGGGCGCCGTCCAAGAACCCCTAACTCCGGTGTCTCCCACTTACATATAATAATTACAATATTGATACGTAGTAGCAGGACCTGTCTGTCTCCCTCCCTCTTCTGGCCGAACGAACTCCGTAATAATATGAAAATGGTATCTAGAAAAAAGTGAATATCCCTCACCGCTCGTTCCCGTTCAAGGAGGGGCGGGGTCCTAAACCGATTGGAAAATAATCATGTGTGTTAAGGATTAGTGACTTTCATTCGATTCTTCTTCGTCTTCGTCTTCTCCTTCATCGCCTTCTTCTCCTTCTTCTCCCCCCTCTTCTCCTTCTTGTCCCTCTTCTGCTTCTCCCCCTTCTTCTTGCGTAACTACTTCAGAATCCGTGCTAAGAATCGGCAGCACCGCCGTCCGCGCCTTGCCAAACAGCTCAGGCAATCTGGCGTGGTCCTTGCAGTAGATTTTATCATGGTCTCGGTCCACCCATATGAACTTGACGGTCGAGCCCAGCGTCTTGATACCGATATCGGAACATACCGGTGTGAAGGTATCGAAGACAACTTGGCGTGCTTCGTGGTTAGTGTGGCTCAGTAGCCTCGTTGGACTACGGTATCCGGAGTTAGTGCTGGTCTGTTTCCAGATATGGACGAACTTATCGTGAGTTCTGAGATATGGTCCTGAGATCTAGCTCAGGCGTTTTCGCTTATGAACACGCCTCGAGAGAGCAGAATTGCATCTAAAACAGAACAGAAGGGGGAGCAGATAACTCGAGATGCTACTCACTATTGTCTGTGTTCTAAGTACAGTTCCCAGTTTTCCTTCATGTTGTCGGGGAAAACGCCCGCAACGAGCCACGGGGATTGCGGCAGCGCGTTGAACCACCAGGTGGTCGAAAACGGCGACTGCGGCGGCGCCCGCGTCAGAACCAGTTTCCAGATCCGGACCCTTAGGGCGAGGGGCAGATGGCTGAAGCCCGGGTATCCGGGCTGCGCATCCTGCTGCGTAATGGGCAAAAGGCTTGATGAGCTGGTCGTAGCTATAGACTGCTCATTATTCGACAAGCCGTGTAAGAGGCGCGGGGAGGGCAGCTCTGAGATGTCACGGCTCGACGAGATGAAAGAGGATTCCCCGTGCATGAAGGCTTGCGAGGGAGAGCGGTCCAGGTCTGCCTCGTGCGTGGCACCGGCAGCGGAATAGCCCTCTATGAGTCAGGTTAGGTCGTACCCCAGTGGGATATTCAAATAGCGTGGGGCGGATAGTACGCGTAGCTTGAATGAACCACTCACTTCTCGGGCGTCCAGTGCGCGGGGGGATGGCGGCGGACTTGGCCCGTATGGCGGTGCGGATCTGGCTGTCGGAGTAGCCAGTGATCTCCTGGATGCGGCGCTTGGTCATGCAGGCATCGTAGTACAGAGTGCGAACGCGAAAGCGCTCGAGCTCGGTGAGGTGTTTTGTGTGAATATCCCGAGGTCGTTGGCCGAGGGGCATTTTGGGCGCGGGCGGCGGTGAAAGCAAGTGAAAGCAGGTGAAAGCAGGTGAAAGCAGGTGAGGTTTGGGGGAAAAGTTTTCTTGCCGACGCCAGTTGCAGGATCCCCTCCCTTTTCACCGGGCTGGTCTGGAATTCGTGACACTATGCCTGTTTCAGCTTGATTACGTGATGCCCCGATACCTAGCAGGGATGTAATTCTTAAAACGCCACTATGCATCAGAGCTGTGTCCCTTCTAGTAGTGGTATAATAGGGACGACTAACAGCTTGATAATGAGTTGGCGCCACTTCCGGCCCCTTTTGCGGGCTCAACCTGTGCAACTTCTAACTTCTAAGTAATCTGACCGTCAGCTAACGGGAACAGCATGACATGGTAACTAAGCGCTGACATGCTACCTTAAGTAGATAAGGAAGGGCCTAAGGTTTGGGGGAATCAGTAAACTAGGCACTTCCTCAGGGACATCCGGAAAGAGTTGGTTAAGTATCTAACCTTAGCAACACATGGGCATGCATTTTCAATGTTCGCCCTTTCGTAGCTACATGTAGGCAGTCGAGTTTATAGGTAGTACTATCAACAACACCTACGTTAGCTCCCGTCTCTCACCATTTGTACTTCGTTGGTGCGCGTTCAAGACCGCTCACTCATTCATTTTCTCATACCTCCTCATCTGATCATGGATTCCTCAGATAGGACAAGGCAGCGTATCAAGATGCATCCTGCTGTGTTCATCAAGGTAACAGACCTGCAATACTTGTCTTATCACACCCGTTTTCTGCAAGCCGAGGTCCCAGTGACTGCTTAGAATGTCATCCTCCTCGGAAGCAGAGCGGAATCCATTACCTACGCGGGGTTTGCAATGATCCAAAACGGGATCTGGGACCTCTTCGTGGCTTGCAACGACGTCTACGGCAAACGTGGGCCTGGAAGTTTGGAAAAAGAATCGTTTTGGCAAGAAGGTAAGCAGGGAACGTCCGCAGTCATTTTCCCTTGCATGTGTTTCTAGGACTCAAGGGCCTCCCTCTTATGTCCCATATATCACCCATATATCAGAAGATGGAAAGCCGACTCTAAGAATGATAATAGTCTGGTGTGGCATCGTCTCGAACACCTCGGACGAACCGAGCGCTCATAAATACCTCCCAAGCATTGTCCATTTCTACGCCAAATCCAGGGAATGTTATACCAAGAATAACCCACCACCACCTGATTAGGAGTCAAACATCACCGACACATTCGTCCTACAGAGAATCATTGATCGATGGAACAATAATACCCATATGCAGAAATACTGGACACTGGAATATACCGAGGTGCCCGCTGCCGAGACGCAGGAGTCTTACTATCCCCGCAGCTGCTGTCATGTCAGTTAGGAAAAAATGGTTGCGAACGACTCTCGTAACTCTGGATTGAGCGTCGAACGAGGATCTCCGCGTCTCCGTCCCGAGGCTGACTACTTCCTGGAGTTACCGAGAATCTTCAACTGTTTGAGTCTGGGGACGGGAAGAGAGGATGACGACGAACTCCGGAGAGGAAGGACACGGGAACGACGACAGTGCTGAAGAATTTGAAACAGTATGAACATCCGAGAAAGCGGTCACTGATTGTACATTTCACCCATAGCTATTTGACAAACTACATGCATATGCTTATGGGATGTTATCCCTAGGTACAGCGTCGAATTTCAAGTTTACACTATGCACTACAATAGAGTCGAGCCGTGCGAATATAACGTGATTTGAACTCCAGCCTCGGATGTCTGTCTGCCTCATACTACCTGAGTCGTCTCCGACACGGTGTACCTGAGGACGAAGAAGAGGCCTATGAATATTTGTTGACATGCACCAGTACTTACTGTGACTTCGGTCGTATTATACAAGCAAGTCACGCGCGTGAGTCTTCAGTAAATGCTATATCAGTTCCATACATGCAACTATACACCTCCCCAGTAACGTACACCTCCGTAGTAGCGACGACGCATGTACTGGTCCCTCTAGTCTGCTACCCGGCAACGGCCTAGCCATGCACGCATCACCACTCCCCATTGCAAGCAAACCGTGAAATGTAATTCCCACCTTACCCTCCAGCACTGCATTCCACACTACCAGTACCCCCTTACACCAAAATACCAAACCATGGCGCTACGCGAGACCATGGAGCAGCTCGTCTCGCGCATCGAGGTCTGGCTCTCCGCCGTAACCGCGGACGAAGCCGACGCCGACGAGAACAACCAGAACCCGCCCAAGCACCACGACATCTTCATCGAGAGCGAAGCCTTCGACTTCTCAGCGACCGCCTCCTCCTCGATCCCAGCATCTACGCACGCCGCCTTCCGCGCCCTGATCCATGGACCCCAGTCCCAGCAGCCGCAGCCCCAGCAGCCGCAGCCCCAGCAGAAGCAGCAGCCCGAGGCAAGCGACAACGCGGCCGCGGTGGCGCGCGGCATGACGCGCGTCCTGCGGACGTGCCTCGAGCTCGTGGACCAGTGGGGCGGGCTCGAGCCCCGGTCGCCGCGCCTGTTCGACCTCGCCTACGTGTGCCTGCGCCACGCCGGCGTCGTCGACTACATCGACGACGGCGGGCGTTACCTGCGTCTGCTGGTCGGCGCGTACCGCGAGGCCTTCGACCGCGCGGTGCAGGAGTACGGGCACACCCACCACGACGCCGGAGACGGGGACGGGGAGGGGGGTGGGCCCACCATGCTGGTCTTGACCGAGACCGCCGACGACGCTTTCGCGCTCATCTGCTGCATGCGCGATTGGTCTCGGCTCTTCGCGGGCGGTGACCTTGAGATTGAGGTCGTGCGCGGGTGATGACGACGGTGGCGGCGAGGGCGAAGGAGAAGGACGATGAGGATAATGTGGGGCGGTTAATTAGGTGGTCATGGTTTTCTCCGTGGTATATATCGTGCCTGGATTGGGGGTGAAGTGAAAGAGAGAGAAAAGGGGCTGATGTGAGGCACAGTGATGAGCGGGAGATAAGACCGTGGGCTGAAGGTTGGCAATTCCTGTCTCGTTCGTCAGTGGACCAATGTATACAACATGAAAGTCCAGAATTGAATGTGATTCAATACGGGAGTGAAGCATGCTCGAGCGGACTGATCGTGACATTAGCCCTAGTTGCGGGAGTAGAATAGAGATCTGGACTTGCCCGTCTCAATGCCAAGCTTCATCAGAACGACATCCATCAGCAGCTTAGCCTAGCTTAGCCCAGAGCTAGCCAGCCAGGCAGTCTGATTAGCCGACTTGATGAGAGAGAAGTCGGAAGATGTGGATGGTGAAGAACATATGTACCCAGGTGGGTAGGACGCAAATCCGGACCCCGATCAACGTCTTAACTAGGCGCCGCCGGAACCGAAGATGGCGGATGTTCTTGCATACGTGGTTTAGTTATAATATATACGCTTACACGGAGCATCTCCGATGTACGCACATATATATACGCGCGCTTTGACACGGGAGTGTGGAAAGAAAAGACACCAATCGGGGCGCGCAGGGCGCTTAGGTAGTTTTGAAATAGACGTCGTATTGAGACGCCAGTGATACGAGGCGTAATATTTAGGGGGACAGGAAACCGATATATCACGTAACATGCCCGTCTCCGGCCACAGCAGAAAACGTCATACAAAGTAAATATGTCCACCAGGCACGATGGCGTTTTGAGATATTGATTCCAAAGTATGTCGTTGATTCTCGAGAAGACATGTCTATATCCTAAGCCTGATGATGACGCAAAGCAGAAGAGAAAAGGAGAAAGGAGAAAAAAAAGGAAGTCCGATGAGGTCGAGGAGACTCGTCAAATTCATGCATTTTATGCAATGGTGGTATCATGTCTTTCAGTACAAAAACAGAGTGACGATGGATAACAAAGGGAAAAAAAGAACCAGGCTGGAAAAAGATGCACTATGCTCGACTCAAAAACCACCGATGTTATAATAAGCCTTCTTTTGACTCCCTCGGTTCAAACGTAATTGCGGCCGTTGGGTTAAATAGAAAACCGCGTCTTCCATCTTTTCGCCGCCGCTCGTGCTGCCTGCCATCAATTGCTCAGCAAGCAGCCATATTTCTTTCTTTCTTTTTTCTTCCAGCTTTTTATCCAGCTTTCTATGTCGACGCCAGTCTAGATCCTCATTAGGGTTTGCCGTCGCTTCGATATTACCGTCCCGCGATGCTATTCGGGATACTCGAGCATCATTTACATGTGACCAACAACTCCATAGCGCCACGTACGAACGCCCGTTGGACCTCAATTATCGCAGACCTCGACTGCGTTTCATCGAGGAATTGGGGGCAGAGCCTTCTCAAGACTTTCTCGGCTGATCCTGTGTCTCAAGAATTTCTCTCCGGTGGTACTGCCACCACTGCTATCACTCCTCTTCCTAACTCCACCATGACCATTGTTAGATTCCGGGTAACTCGTCTTAGGCGGTGTCGGGGGCCCCCTACCCCCTATACCATGAGGACCCAAATCCGTGAAACCATCATGCCTTTCTGCAGGTGTGAAAGGTCTGGATCCGCTGGCACTATCACGCCGACTTCGCCCACCGATTGAGCCTGCCTCAGCCGTTTCCTCGACGACTGGCAAAACGGCGTGCGTGCTGGTCCTCCCATTGGACGGTGCTCCTGTCGTTGTTATCTTGCGTTCCGGTACTTGTTCCTCTTTAGCAACATCTTTCTCCTTCTTACATGCCTTCTTAAGAGCCTTTTCCACCGTAGGGTTCGGTTCTGGCGACTGCGGACTTCTCATACCTGGCGGCGGCGGAGGCAAATACGAAGGTGCAGGTGGTACACTGTCAGATCCTGGGGCCTGGGAACCCTCTGGGTGTGAGGGATCTACTTCTGCTGAGGCGGCAGCAGCAGCAGCAGCAGCCTCCCGCTCAAAGGCATCTCTGGCAGCTTCCTCCTGCGACATCGTGATACCGGACATGAACTTGATAAAACGGTCGCCATACTCCTCAGGGGGTAGAGCGGAGATCTGACTACGATCGCTAGATAGACCTTTCCAAAAATGCTCTATCTTTTTGATAATGCCGTACTATCGTCAATAATTAGCTTTGGGTACTAAATAGGGAAGGCAGGCCAGCAGATGGATAAGAAATCAAACTTACGTGTGTCAGACAGTCGATGACTCCTAGGTAATAGATTTCCTCAGCCGGGGTGTTATCCTCGTGAGTCGCCCGCAGACCGCCATCGTCATTGTAGAATAGTCCGCCCCGGCTCTGGCCTTCCTGTAATTCGTCCGGCATTCTACTGCTAGTTTGGCCCATAGGCACGGGCCGTTCAGCCTTGATCATATGTCTCAGCTCTCTTGCCTTGCGCGCATTTTCCAACTTCGATGGCGTCCTCATAAGGACTGAGCTAGGATCGAGCCCATCTTCAGTCGATCCATCCCCCCCTGGATTGAATACCTGCAGAGTTTTGTCCCGGAGATTCTCCTCATTTCCTTTTTGCAAGTCGTGAATGCCGATGAGAAGAGAATAGTCCATGATCTTCAGCTTCTGTAGCAACCGGACGTCGCGTTCCAGTTGCTGCAGAAATAGCCGTTTCTTTTGCAGTCCCAGCTCAAGGTGTCTTTTTCGTCTCAACCAGTTTAGATCCTTCAAGGTTGCCCGCGGGTTATTTTCCAGGTCATCCTCACGGTAGTCTCGCCCGACCGTAGAGCCCTTCAAATCAAACGTCGTGTGGATATCTCTATGAGGTGGGAAGAGATTATTCATGACGACAAAGTGAATTTTCTTGCCGTAGGGCATCTTCACCCGATGTAAGCCGTAGAATTGGGATAGGAGCGTGTTCGGATTGTCTGTGACATGGTCATAGTAGTCTTTCAAGATCCTTCGTAGGAATTTGTGCTCAGCGTGGTGGATCGTCTTGATGATGTACTTGTAGTCTCTGGAGAAGTAGAAGAAGCTACCACTCTTCCCAGGGGAGCCAAGTTCGGACAAGATGTATTTGCCAGTAAGCGACATCAGGTAGTCAGCAGGATCCAACCTAAAGAGAGCACGAAGATGTCGGAAGACCCAGGGTGCATAATCCTTGAACTTGAAGTCGTACTTTGCAGAAGGTACCAACTCGTTCCCAGCGCTGTCTATGTTAGCATGAAACGGGGAGGATAGGGCGAAGCAGAGGGCCTACATGTCAAACGTCGATTTCTGCTTAGCCTCGAAGTCGGCACCGGTTAAGGGACGGTCAAGCTTCGCGTTCGTGCGGGAGACAGACACCCGAATGCCAGTCAACATATTGTATGCCGTCGTCCAGTTCGCGTGATTCTCATCGACCTTGGTCCCAACCAAAACCCTGTCTTCATCCTCCTCCTCCCGCTTCTTCTTCTTAGCACGCTTCTGCCGGTATGCTTCTGCCCACCTCAGCGCGTCATCGTCAGGCATTATTTCGTCGCGAGGCATGTCGGAGTGCAGAGAACGCGTATTCCTCCTCCCTAAACTCAAAGAACCCCTACGTTGGCTAGCCCCAGGTGCGGTTGGAGAGAATCTACCGCTAGCATATGCAGTGTCACTGCCATCTTTCGAGCCTCGACCTTGGACCCGGGGTACCTCTAGAGTATGCCGTTGCTTGAGTCCCGCCGAGGGAGCCTGCAAGGCAGAAGTCGAGGCGGAGGCACCTACATTGTTGGATTGAAAATTGGCAGGCGGCGAAAATATATGTGGTGACGGAGTCTTATGTCGAACTGAGTCTGAATTAGGGGTTGACGGTGTCAGAGAAGGGCTAGTATGCAAGTGACTGGGAACTGCAGCATCAGAGGGTATGGGGCTTAGAGTGGCACCAGTTGACGAGTCCTGGTTTGACGTGTCACCATTAGTCAACGGCCTTCGGTACGATTCAGCAAGAGCGTGTTGCACAGAGGCACGGGACGACGATTCTACAGAGCTGCGCTTTGGCAGGGACTCGGATATGCTCTGGCGTTGGTGTTCACCCGTCGGAAAGATTCCATTGGCGAGGGCTTGGCGTTCGGTAGAAGTTCTCTCCGGGGCGTTAAGAGACTTGGGATTCGCGTCATTCGAAGCTCTATTCAACCTGCCGTTGGGCAGGCTCGTCATGCTTGAGGGGAGCGGTCCTTCGCCATTCATTCGCAGGCGCGGGTCGGAGCTACGGGAGGAATGCGAGGATGAATTGTCGTCGAAGTTTTCATTCGTATGGTCGATGGCTGTGGTCAGGGGCTGCCGAATGATTTGTTCCTTGTTGTCAATTAGTTTGGGGAAACCGGGCTCGTATTGACTTCCGAGGTGGACGACGCCAGCGTTAGGCGAATAGATGGGAGAGTTCTCGTCGTTCAGAAACGAGGGCATATTTTGGCTTGGCGAGTCGGAGACAATTTGAAGGAGGATTCCCCCGAACGAAACACCTGCAATCCTCGCCCGGTGATTAGAGTCGGCTACGTACGGGTCGGGCGAGGAATCGCGGCGCGTTCTGGTAGAATGGTAGAATTGACGTTTGAAAGAAAAAAGTGATAGGATAACTGTTGCTGTCGTCACTGGGGATTGTTATGGACTGGTGTCTGAAGATAGGGGATTGAAGATGCGGGAAGGTTAGAGCAGCTAGTATGGGAGTAATTGAGTACCTCGTCTTGTTGTGCAGACGGGAGAAAGTTGGCAACGGGTGGATCCGGATTGGAGGGGACGTGCGTGTGGTGGGTACATACCTACATGAATACGTGGGTTATGTATGCACACGAGAACATACGTCAAATTGCACAAGAATAGCCTCGTTCTACAGACTACATAAGGATCTACTCTACTTTGATTTTTCACATTCGCAAGAGAGAAGATACGTGCATGTAATATAGGTAGCAAAATCACCAAGATAAAACTTAAAGAAAGTTAAGAATAACATTTCTAAATGAACAATGCCTACCTGAGAATTGAGCTTGTTAACATGTGCATGATAAGTACGTGTAAGTATATACCTAAGTACTTAGGTACATGTATAGAACCATGTGAAGTTACAAAGTTCAGGCACCATGCCAGCTGATTCCATACATACCTCCTACATTAGCTACATGTAGTGCCTACCTGGTATACAATTTAGTAACTTAAGTTAGTGGTCCAGAACTTCGTCCAGAACTTCAGCACCAGTTTTTAGTGCCCTAGCAGCCTGAAAGGAGTACATAGATATTCATGCATACACACATACTTTAGAGGGATGCATAGGTGTGTGCACATGTGTGTGTATGTATCTACCTACAGGTTGAATTACGGTAGGTACATTCATACCAAGAATAGATACACATATTAGGTAGTGAGATGCAATAGCGGCTTAGGTCAGCTAGAACCTTACCTTGCATAAGACAGCGGGACGGAGGCCATGATGAGGCACAGCAACTGTGGCACCTAAAAGCCTGTCAGTTGCAATACCTAATAAAATGCACCTAATCAGGCAGTCAGGTACCAGCTCTTGGTCCACTTTGCCGAGCGGATGGGGGTCTATCCTTAGGTATTCAGGAACAAGAGGCGCCTAAAAGCCACGATTTAATATTCGATATCAATTTATCTGCATGACTTGTCCATTTTATATTTTATTCCATCAATCTTTTGAAAACTGATATTCAACCTTACCATTGAACCGTTTAACCCTACATAAGGGATACATACTATGTACTACCGTTCATAATATTTTATATTCTACACCGGCAGAGTTGAGTAACTAAGTACTTCTAAGAGGCGTGAGTTTCCTTACCTCTTCCTAAGCATCTCTTGCATATAGTCTTGAGTCGACGGTATTAGGGTATGAGAGCATTTAATATGCAGTTTACAACACATCTTATGTTGCCAGTATGCCGGATTTGCCGGATTCAAAGGGGAGACGGCAACGCGAACAGACGATTATCACTCCCGCCCCCCACTTATTCATCCCCTAAACTTCGCAGCAATTAAAAAGAAAAGTTCAGCTCGACAAGGTGTGTGTATACCCCTGTAGAGCTCCACTACGAACCATGACAGCATGATCGTCGGGACCTTTATGAGGAGGATCTCGTTGGTGGAAAGCCGCCCATAAAGATTTTTCAACAGCAATATCCTCTGCCGTGGTTCCGAGACTCTGTCTTGGGTATGTCTGCCTAGTAATCACCATAGGACGTCATATTAAATGCCAGGCACCGAGATAAAGCAAGACTAGATTTACAAGGTATTTTATGTCCTGTCGATCGACTTGGCTACGTATTGCGATAGGCATGGCAATCAATAAGCAAAGTAGAATTGACAGATTGCACGCGTATCCCCAAGTCCTCCTCGACGTATGCAAGGGAGTCGAGCCGTGTCATCGTCACACTAATAGCTACCCGTCCACATATTCGGCAATTGATATAAATCTAGCGAAACCCCCGGAACTGTCTGTCGTTGAAAAACCGGTCGGGGTTGCAGTGGCGAAACACGATAGCTCCGGGCGGACCCTCCGCCGTTAGTCTCGGTTAGATCCAGATATCCGGGACCGCGCCGCATTCTGCCCTTGCTACCTCGACCGGCCACCGGAACGCAGAACCCGGCACGTGGCCTCAACGTTCATGACTTTCGTCTTTGGGTCGCCCAGCCCAAACTATCTCGCGTATTTTAGTTTATTTAGTTGCAGACTATTCTATTTGAAGGCTTTAACCCCAGACCAAATTATTGATTGATTAGATTTCGCACTCGAGAAGCCCCAGTTGAGTTCATGCACATTTGTCCTGCGTAAAACTACGTCCTGTGAGCAGCATTTGCCGGTTGAAGTATGCCCTTGCTCGAAAGCAACCGGAGTCAATACCGTTTATATTAGCAAGCCTAAGGGAACCACGCGCTAGAGGAAAGGAAAGGCAAATAGAGGATTTGGTGAGATGTATAATCTTGAGGAATTATACCTATGACTCTATAGGTTTGTCAAAAGCCCTCCAGGTCATCGGTCTTGGGTGTGTTTCAGACAGTGTAATGGAATAGCGCATCAGTAACGATCTGGCAAGAATGCGGGTGCGGTACATTTCCTTACCCCCCATTCAGTTGTCGGGTTCAAGAAAACACGGCTAGCAGTGAAGCAAAACCAAAGGGTATCGTATACTCTACTAACTTTGTTGTGTAGTCAGTGGGAAATATTCTGGATAATATTCGGACACCGGGGACGGCCAAGCAACCTTAGGTTATCATCCATAGCAACGATGTCGAGCCGTCCTCGGCTTGACCGCCCTCCGCGTCCACAGTGCACACCGTTCCCAAGCTCCGCTGCCGATCATCCACCACAGGAGTTGGTTAATACGGAATAGTTAATGGAAGTAAGCAAAGTCTAATGTTTCTTGTATCGTTCGACGTCTAGTTATTCATCTAGGTATTGTTTTCTAAGCGAAGTCTACTAAGGAAGGTAGCTTAATTTATTCCTGCATTCGTCAATGCGTGTGGCACGACGGCCCTGCCACCAGTTGTCTTACAAATCACGAGACGTAAATAGGCAGTTGGAACGAATTATTCGTGTATATGCTTGTAGCTAACTTTGTGATTCCTCTTCAAGTACAAATACTTAGGATGAGATTCAGGACACGGTATGGGTTTATAGTTTCGTTAGACAGGCGACCCATCTTCGTCTGAGCACATCTGAAAGAACCGCTGCCGGTGGCTGTCCTTTGTCCGCAACATGTTACATTTTCGTGGGCAGCCATTAGCCTTCTAATACATACGGCTCGGCTACCGACACTTATCAATAATTCCTTGCCACTCCGGAGGTAGGTGATAGCAAGGGAGACCATTGCCATATTTATCTCTCGGTAGGTAAACTAGAATGATCGGATCTTATGAAACTGAAATAATACTCCTTTGCAGATGACCTTAGTATAGCTGTAGGTGCTTCAGCAATTAGAAACCGCCCTTAGAAGATTAGGAGTGGATTTGGAATAAATATTTTAACTGGTTGCGATTATCGGAGAGTATGCGTGAAGGGGACTTCTCACAGATTCTCACTGACGAATGTGGTTTGCTTATAGATTATCTATTGGGATAATCGGTAGCCCGTCTACCAGGACGTCGTATGTATTGGGAAGTTGTAGGACTAAGGACTGAGGGTAGAGATTCGGCCAGGCAAGGGAACAACGCAGCATAAGAAGGTAGTCACGTCGCTTTAGTTTCTCATAGTCGTCACGAGATGTCATGCGGCGGAACCGTTATTAAGGATAACATATTAGAAGCCACCCCTAGTACACGTCTATGATCTGTTGTGTGCGACGTGGATCGCCATACCCTCTAAAAGCAGATTTGGGCACCCAGTACTGCTCATACAACTGACAGGTAATACGAAGCATCATGAAATTAAATCTTTGCGATGCTCCAACACGCCTGACCCTGCTCTAAGAAAACCCTAGCTTCTCCAACGGAATTTTTCAACTCTTTTTCTGTCATTAGTGTCCCGCTAGCCAGCTTCCTCAGGCGAGGATCAACCTCAAAGATAGCTAACGCTAGCACTCCGTTCCCAAAGACGTTTTGGTTACGCGAAAAGCTCATAATCACAGTGGCGACAAAGAATGCCAAGCAAGCGATTAGAAGAGACAGTGGATAGGGGATCCAGGGCCAGGAAATCGGGATATACCTATGTCTGCTGTTCGTACACCCTTCCGGCATAAACGTTTTCATCAGCACGGGGTTTGTTTTGCAAGCGAATAACGTTGCTGAGGCTTTTGGTAACCCGATAGACCCAAACACTGCGGTCATTGATCGTATTGTTCCACATCTGGAAGAATGGCGCTTGGGGTTCTCAGCCCGCGGCGTAAACTCCGGACCCGTAGGAGGTGATACGGATAGAACAAGACTCCTTAAGAGCAATAACTCTGCGAAGTTTAGGAAATATGCGGTCTGTATTCCGCTGCGCGGAAAATTCTTGTCCTTTCATATTGAAGTATAATGTACCATCGGATAGCCCACGATCATAACTTGAATGTTTGTATTGAACTCCCTCCGGGCTAGGGAATCTGTGGACCCTTACAGGTCTGTAGAACTACTCATATAGACATTGTATCGTACTTGCACCTTAAGCGCCTCGCGGCTAATTTTCTATAAGAATTACGATTTATATACGTCCGAAATCGTCTTAATGCGTCACATATTCTAATTCCTCCCATCAACACCCACCAACCTCAATTATTTCGGTATGTAAAAATATATTATTCAGATACTCGCGCATATAATTCTCTATGGACTTTTGTTATATTAAGCTAATATTTGAGCTTACCTACTGGCTGACCTGTTGGATTAGTTCGTGACTGACTTGTTGACTGACTTGTTGACTGACCTGTTGACTGACCTGTTGGCTGACTCACTGGCTAACCTGCTGGCTGACTTGTTAGCTGATTGACGGCGAGAATAGAAACTAAATCATGGACGCTGTTCATCTATTCCAAGACGAGGCTAGGGAGCCGAGGCACCATCTAAAAGACAAATCTGCTCGATCAAGTTCGGCCGAAACACATGTACAAAGACGCGCGGAATAACATAAAGCACAGGCTTAGCCTACCATATGCGCCCACAAACAAGAGCCGGAAAGAGTACCCAGGCCGTCATGGTCCATGGTCCATCCCTATGGCCCATCTTGGTTCAAGTATGGCAAGCAACATGATGGTAACCAACTTGTCTCTGACCGGCTTGCAGTTGGCATGAAGGGCAGCTCAGGAGAGCTATCTATCTATTGAGTTGCTTATAAAAGGAGACGATTTCTCTCCCCTCAGTGATTATTTCTACCCATCGTCCAAGACATCCATCTCTAAAGAATATTCATCCTGAAATTATCCATGTAAGTAACAGAAATATATGCGACAACTTCTATATGAGCATGCTAACCTCTCTTCTAGATCGAAACGTGGCATTGCTTCCTTTCGGAATTCTTGTTCTGAAGCTTGCAACTGAATCACCATCAACTACCAAGTTCACCATGTGCTTCCGATACATTCAAGTCTATCGATGCGGACATGAAAAGCCTACAACCTATCAGCCCAGTGGTTCTGAGGCTCCAAACTGCAACGGTGGCGGGGATCGCTGCCCAGCTCGCATGGAAAAAAGGTCGCCTTCGGCAACTGAATGTTCCTCT
This sequence comes from Xylariaceae sp. FL0662B, assembly GCA_022376535.1. Classification (NCBI taxonomy): domain Eukaryota; kingdom Fungi; phylum Ascomycota; class Sordariomycetes; order Xylariales; family Xylariaceae; species Xylariaceae sp. FL0662B. The sequence goes on from JAJJKD010000071.1 coordinate 162,730, forward strand.
TGCGCGCTTGAGAGGTCCTCCGGCCGCTAGTGTTGACTAGGACGCTTTCGAAGACAGAAAATGCTAGTTTTGGGGGAAGCAGAGTCTGCAATTATGTCAGGGAGCGAGATGGTGGCTGGACCGCCATACTTGCATACTGGATGGACGGGGATAGACTGTCTTCACGACTCGTTTCGCTGATGTCATTCGTTTAGAATATGTCATAGCTATGCCACTCGTTTATTTATTTATTCAAAGTGGTTCACCACCCAGCCGATAGCTTTTTCATGATTCCCAACCACTTAAACCTTCGTTGCGTCCTAACTTTTAACCACAATGCCCGTTTATACACAAGAGGGAAAGGTTGTACTTGCTATTGATGCGGACCCATGGGCCATACCCCTAAACTTTCGACAACTATGGTATCTAGATTTTCAGGCCATCCACTTATACAGTGGTCGCGACCCGTCTCAGAAAGGCGAAAATTTAAAAATGTATTGTATATTATTATAGTAAAATCAACCTTCTTTGCCTCTGCACGCTATCCCACTTTTCTGGGAGGTTTAAAGTGAGACACAATCACCCTGCAGTCATCGCTACCAGTACATGTAACCGAATCAGTTAAAGCAACACACGTGACTGGCCGTGTATGGCCGGTAAGGGTTCTCACGCAGTCGCCTGTAACGACATCCCACACCTTAGCTACGGAATCTCCCGCACCAGATATAGCACGCAGGCTATCCACAGCAATACTCCATATACCCTCAGTATGGCCGAAGCTAATCCTTACGCAGACACCAGATGCAGTGTTCCAAAGCCGAAGCGTGTTATCTAGACTTCCGCTCATTACATATAGCGGCGGCAAGGGCCGCTCAGGATGGGCTGAAAAGCCGTTGCCATAGCTTGCTCGGAGATTAGGTCGGGGATTTCCCTCCAAACTTCTTTCACAGTCGGCCGAAAGGGTCTCAGCTAAGAAGCTCGACTCAAGTGAGTGTTCGTGCTCGATCTCCGGTAATAGAAACAAAGCATGTTGAACCTGTCCGCAATGTCCTTCGAAAACCCTAATGCATTGCCGCGTATCAAGGTCCCAAAGGCGCACGGTGAAATCATCTGACGCAGAGATGAGCGTACGTGACGCAGGGTCGAACTTAACAGAGTTGACGCCCCCCGTATGGCCTCTGAGTGTAAGACCTTCCTTCTTCTCGAAATCCCATATTTTTATAGTTTCATCCTTGGAGCCAGATGCCAGAGTGTTCCCAGCGACATCTAGCCCGATGACTCCTTCATCATGACTAAGAAGACTGAGTATACATTGGCCCGTTCGCCAATTCCAGACTTTGATGGTGCGATCTAAACTACCGCTGATAATCTTGTGATCATCAAAACGCAGCGCGCGAATACCAGCAGTATGACCGAGGAAGGTTCGAATGAGCTCTCCAGAATACAAGTTCCACAGACAAATTGTAGCGTCGTAGGATCCTGTTGCAAGAAAAGTATCGTAAATCTGGAGACACATAACGCTGTCGGTATGGCCTTGAAGCACGATCGTCTTGTACCTTCCGTACTTCCAATTCAGTCCAACCTCGAACCGCTCCTTGTAAACGTCCTTCCAAGGCCGAGAGGACTCGCTGATATACATATTCTGGGACTGCGCCAAGCGCTCTTGTTGTTGCAATAAAGGAAGACTCCACCCGCATCGAGAGCATTTCTTGTTGATGTGTTGCTCACACATTCGATACCATATAACATCGTCATTGGTCAGCTTTCTCCAATGCTGGCTAACCTGGGCGGCCCTACATAGGGACGTAGTATCAAGATACTGGAGGATGTGGTACGACAGCTCCTCTGGCAAAGCGGCCAAGAAATCTATCTTGATGAGTTCCTTGATAGACGTGGACATGTGTGACAACTGAGAGAAACAGCATCTTGCAAGAATTCCGTCAATCAGAATTCGGCGCTCTTTATCTGGAGTATCCGAGAAAAAGGTCCAAATTGAGGTTATGATTTCCTGGCTTTTTGGGGAAAGGGTTTGCAGTTCCTATTAAAGAAATTAGTGATTTGTAGTAAAAGTTCAGATTACAGAGGCTGAATGCACATGTTGTATTCCTTGTACGGAAGCTTCACTTGCAAGTCTCTGGTGTGGTAGGTCTGGTCGGTGTCGATAGCAGTGTGGACGATCGGGGACCCTTACGATGGCAGGGTCCTCGCGAGATGTGGACGGGAGCGAATTCATGGTCATACGGTTTCCCCTTCGCCATGAGATCCGCCAGATTATTTGCGATCAAAAAGGTACCTGGAGGTCGTCATACATATGTACTCTTGAGTTTGAAGATGCAATCGCGACCGACGTAATGGAAATCGATGCTTGAGAGACGTCGAAAGAAGTGGATCAAATTAGTAAGATTTCCTAATCCGGAGGGAGTTTAAAAAAGCCCTAGGGGAGTATCAGGGTTCGAGATCCCCCTGCTAGCGAAAAAGTAAGAAGGGAGTAGACTTAATAATTATTAAATAAATGTAATAAAATATCTTATTAATATCAATAAATACTTATTTAATAATAAATAATTAATACATCTTTCAAAGTTAATATATTTTATAATTTAAGCATTTACTTAGTAATTGCTAAGTCTACTTCTCTTAGTAATACCCGCTACCTATTGTCGGATGACTCTTATACTCCCCTGGGACTTTTTTTGAACTCCCTCCGGACTGAAACCCGGGCGCTAACAACTACCTAACTTACTTAAGGGCTTATTCGAATGACTTGGATACTATTTCAAAGAACTGAGAAACCACGTCCGATTAATTATTTCCAATCCTTAAGCACTGTCTCACCCTCTTTTAGCTGTGTATAGCGCACACTATCGTGCCAGATCATCTCCCGCTTCTTTGCATCCTGGGCCTCTGATGCCGTTTCTGCCGGCGCCGTGCCATCAAAGTAGGCCGCCTTGGCCACCGAAACGTCCATTACGCCGCGCATAACGTCGCAAGCAGACCGTGTAGTAGTGCGCAACTTCCCGTTGGATTCTGGCCACAGCCACATCACGACATACCCCATGATCGGCATAATGATGCCGTGTACAATGTTGCGCCCGAACCAGTTGGTGCGGCGGGCAATACCCTCGGGGCTGGCCATCGAGCCAGGGTCGACTCCGACCGTGGTAATACGATGAAGTAGGGGATCCAAGTTTAGACGTCGTTGCAGCTCACTTCTGTTTTGCCAGCCAGCTCGTCAGCATGGAACTAAACTAATGTGAAGGCGAGCAAGTAGGGGGATAACAAACATCATCGTGACCAGACAAAATTTGGCTGCCCCGTACCGACGCAGACCATTGCTTGTGCTCGGATCGTCCGTCCTAGTACTCCAAGTCCCGAAGGCGATCTGGTCAATGTTCTCGTCGTTGATGAACGGTCTCCATTTGTCGTCCGGGTGTTTTTATGTGCCAATGGTACTGGTCAGCCAGTCATCCGGGTTGTGATGATCACTCCCAACGATTGTTATCCGCCCGGTTTCAAGATCCATGCTCTGCAGCAGCATCACTGTGAGCAGCCAGTGGCCCAGGTAGCTTGCCACAAAGGCCATGTCGAAGCCACCCTCCTCGGCCCATGTCTGGGTCTCGAGCTCAATGAATGCGGCGTTGAGCACAAGCCCACGGATCTGGGGGATATTTCCAGCAGAAACGCGCCCGTTGATGGCCGTGGCCACTTGGCGGACGTTAGCGAGGCTCGCCAGATCCAAAGAAACGACCTCGTAGGACACTTTCTCACCCGCTACCTTCAAAGCGGACGTGAGTTTGGTGTTCGCCGCGGATCTGTCTCGGACTATGAAGATGGAATGGTAGGCTTGCGGCTCGGGTGACGAGACGATGTGCCGAACAATGGCGCTGCCGAGATGGCCATTTGCGCCAGTCACGATGATGGTACCTTTCTGGCTCGTCACCATTATGGGCCAATGCAAGCAGCGCGCAGAATCTCAATGATAGCTATCTTTGATGGTGAAACCGACTTGTTGAAAAATGGCGCGAAATGGCCAACAGCTCTTTGAGATGCCCAGGGATGCCAATTATGGGCGGCCAAACGATTCTCTGTCTACACTATCTACACGGCCTGCTCATACTGTTCCCTGCTTCCAGTATGAAGGTTGACATGCACTCAGGCGGCCATGAAGCAAGGGCGTAGCTTTGTTGTGCAACCAACTCCCAACTTAATTAAGATTCCAGCGCACCAACACCAATCTACCCAGCGTAACTATGTGCGTAGCATTGCAGATTACCGATCAATCACAGTAGATGATGCTCTTGAACTACTACAAACCCTTAATGCATGCCATCCAACGTGAATCTGAATTTGGGGGTCACAATTTAACGTGGGCGACCAGGTGCATCTACACCAGGCTACGTCTTCGGTACTTCATGGTACGGTCCCCAAGCAGCCGAGCCTAGATTGCCATCGATTTCATGACGTGAAGTCCCTTTCTCTCTCCCAGATAATCTAGCACAACACCGATATTATCTCTTGAGACCCCGTTAAGGCCTATATAGAGACAAGATTATGGGACGTCGTGTAAGTACCATAGGGCTCAGCGTAATGAAAGATTTTAGTAGTCCAGTCAAGAGCAGCACCGTCTAGAGACTAAGAAATACCATCTATCCTCTTATATTCCCAGGTCGGCCCACGCTTAACGAGCTGAACAGGACGGCCTTTCATGTTATGGCAGCGAGTGTAGAGGATTTGGCGGCCAAGGGCGTCACCATTTTAGGGCTCTACGCCTGGCTCCGTCACCAGCTTTTCGTTGCTTTCCTCGGTGCAGTTTACGAGCCGAAGAACCCGCTTATCAAACCCAAGACCGAGTCTGCTTGGGGGTGAGTCTATCTCATCTTGAACCCGAAAAAAAAAAAAAAAAAAAAAAAAAAAAAAGCGGGATACTAACTCCTCCCACGTTAGTGTATTTGAAAAGGGAACATTCATTCTTATGGCGGACGTCCTCCCACAGTTTTCTACTTGAAAGGTAATCCGTGCCCGCAGATGCTGGTTTGAGAACTGGAAGAATACCTCCGACGCGGTGGCCAGCAGGAAGCCTCTTCCTTCTCCCAAGGTATCTTGAATCACTCCGCCCAACACGGACTCGGCCATTCAGATCTCGCTCGGGGCGAACCCGGAGACATCGCGGGCATCGCTACGTCCACCATGCGTCCCGTTTTCTGGCTATTCTATCCCGTCGTCTCAGATCCCAGTCTCCTCGGCCTTTGCCGCAGCGAGGTTGCCCAACCGACCCGGAGTGACAGTAATCCCGAGGAAATTGACCTAGCCCACATCTCCACCGACCGTCCCGTCCCCCTTGCCGCCTGGCACGAAGTGTAGCGCGTTCATGATGACCCAATCTTCTCGCGCGTGGTCATGGGAGACTTCCTCCTCGACGGGCGCTATCTACTCAAGAAAGGTTCGTCGGCCTTGATCCCGGCTGGTGTGATCCACCAAGACAGTGGGATTTGGGGGTCCACGTCGTTAGAATTCGACTATGAGCGATTCCTTGTGGGATGAATAATGAAGAAGTCTTCCGGTGCTGTGCTAACGTTCGGGGCCGGAGCGACCATGTGCCCCGGGCGGCACTTCGTCAGCGTGGAGATCCTGTAGCTAGTGGCTATGCTGATCATGCGGCTTGATATCCAACCGGCGGGGGGCGGGAAATGGACAATGCCTAGTAAGTATCTGATGTTGAACGTGGCATTCCCGACGCCAATTCCTGATGTCGAGGTAGAGGTGCTGGAAAGGGCTGGCCCGGCATGGCAGTTCACGTTCACGAAGAGCCACTCGGCTCGCGATGCTAAAACTTGACTACCTGCCGAGACAGTAAAATTGGTCCGGTGGAAACAACCTCAAGTTTCCGGTGACTATCGGGTCGTGACAATCCGGACAGTTGACAGGACCGCGGCTCAGGGGGCAGTAGCTTAGTCTGCATGAGAAGAGAGTAGCAAATCACAACAAATATATTGATTGCCTTGCATGATGTGACAACCTCCCTGCTAAAGTTGGCAATTCGCGTGCTGCTCTCATAGCCCAGTTAGTACTAAGATACCTAAGCACGTAGTTGCATTCGCCTCCGCCGGGTGGGTTGTCAAACTGCAAGAGATTGTCTTCTACCCGACATGCATGTAACACCGAGGGATTCGAGCTGCCTGCTGTAACTAAATCCCTTAGAAACTTGTTATAACACTAGAAGGCTACCTGCATGGGGCAGCAAATCAAGCGAAAGATGGTGTCTGGTGGTCCGTCTGGAGTCTTACTGGCGCATGTCACTACCACTGATATTCAATGCATACTCCCTTACGCCACTCATCCAAAGAATCGCACATATCGCCGATTCCATAGTAGTCGTGTACTTAGAGTAGTACTTGCTATGTACATGTGAGATATTACGAATCGCAAATCTTTAGACCTAGCACTCTCAGGTCTTGCCATACTGAGGATCCCAATTTCATTGATAAAATCCCCATGCCTTTTGCAGTTGCACACGAATGCACATTGGCTTCCATGAAGCTCTGCAAGCTACGGCCTCTGAGCACGCAGCTAACATGTTCTCCATCTTCCCCATCATCGCAGGGACCGTTGCCGCGACCTACATCCTCCTCCTAGCTCTCCTTCGTTTCACTCAAGATGCGACCGAGCCGCCGTCAGTCAATGATGCTTTCCCCTTTATCACACCTGTTTTGAGCATGTTATCTAAGGGTACGAGGCTTCATCGTTTGATGAGGTGAGCTCACACCATCTTGCCTGTTGTCATGACAAGGCGTATTCGTGATAACATGAAAACCGTTAGGGATCAGTATAATCTGCCGATTCACACACTGCGACTGCCTGGTTCACGATTATATGTCATCAACTCCCCACCTCTCCTGACGTCGGCCCAAAGTCAAATCCGAACACTCTCTTTCACCGCTATACAGAGTGGCATCGCAGCCAATATTCTTGGTGTCAACAAAGCTACCAACGAGATCATTGGTCGAGGTGTGACGAGCCACGGGAGCTATTTGACAAGCTTCCCCAAGTACATCCATCCCACCTTGAGCACCGGCGCCGGCCTCGACGATATGAACAGGAGGTCAATCCAGGTTGTAGCCAAATCCTTGGACACATTGGTGGGAAAAGGAATTACGACTGTGAAGATGTTCCAATGGGTTCGCCATGAGCTTTTGGTAGCATCTACCGAAGGAGTCTATGGCCCTAAAAACCCCTTTCGTCATGCTAATATGGAACAGACTTGGTAGTAAGTTCAAAATAACCTCGCAACATACAACTAACAACTCACTGATTGCCCTAGTACCTTCGAGCCGGGGGTTATGATGTTTGCGTTGAACCTCTTCCCTCGCCTACTCGCTCGGGAGAGTTACCAAGCACGTGAGTATATGGTAAAAATCTGGGAAGATTATTTTGAAACAGGTTCATATTACCAAGGTTCCGAAATGATAAAAGCCCGCGTCAAGATTAATGATGACTTCCAGATCTCCTTAAAAGAGACGGCAAGATTGGAAGTAGGAGGTACTCATGGCATCCTCTCAAACACTCTGCATTTTGGACGGTGTACCACATCTTCTCAAACCCGGTAATCCTTGAAGATATTAGAAGTAAGCTCTCCAAAGGAATCCAGCGCGAGGCTGATGGTTTCTGCATTATTAACTTGGCCTATGTCAAATCTTCCTGTCCCATTTTGCTCTCAACATTCAAGGAGACGATACGCATGCATTCTACTGCGACTTCCACCCGTAAAGTTATGCAGGACTACCGACTGGACAATAAATACCTTCTTAAAAAAGGGAGCACCGTTATGATGCCGTCAGTGGTACAGCATACTAATCGTCCCGTGTGGGGTGACACGGTGGATGAACTCAACCACAAGCGATTCGTGCCGGGCGCGAAACGCGTCAATCCCATTGCATTCCGTGGGTTCGGGGGAGGATCGACTTTATGCCCAGGCCGACAATTCGCATCCACCGAGATTCTGATGTTTTCAGCTCTGCTCGTTTTGCGATTTGATCTTCATCCCGTAGGCGGCAAGTGGACTACACCTTCGACGGTCAATTCGTCTATGGCGAGCTCGCTTCCTGTGCCTGATTGGGACCTCGATATTGAGCTACATCCCAGGGATGATAAGACCTGGAAGATATCCTTCTCGGGTTACCATAAGGAAATGGAGATAGCAGCGGAGGACATCGAAGGCGCCACCCCTGAACTAGCTCATTAACCTTGAGATTTGGTGATGAAATAAAGTATGAAACGGTGAGAGGTATTGTATTGATAATGGAGATATCCCAAATGAGGGTTATCCTGGGTGAGGCTCAACCAGTTCAACAGTTTATTAACGTCGAAGCTTCACCCAAGCACACTTTGCTCCCAGTTGTTCCATTCTCTTAACGATTGGAAATCATATGTCTCTATAGTGTATAAGCCCGAAATAAAGGGTGAGAGATGCCAGTGGAGATTTGGCCGCTCTTACTTCGGCCCCAACGTACTAGATGAGAACTCAGAAGCGGAATCATTCTCGGTTCCTTTTTGATCGCCGTCCAGCCGCAGCATCACTCGATCCAAGCTGCCGTATGTAGTACACGGGCTGTGTCTATCGACGTCATTCGGCTCAGTACGTAACGGTTAATTCATTCTACACAATTACGAGTATCTTGGCTGGTTTAAGCCGTCGTGCTACCTACCTGGGTAGATCCTCTATGGCGGGTTTGTGAATGACGCTAGAGGTAGAATTTAGGTTAAACTTGCAGACCTCAACAGGCAAATCAGCTGTTCCTATACCCCAAGAAGCCCACATAAAAGAAGTCTTCGGAGCCGCAGGAGATCGATCTAGAATGGATGAGTGGTGAGTGGTCCACCCAACTAGGATTATGGCTTACGGGAGAGTCTTGAAACAAGTTTCTAGCCGCAGCTACACACCATCTCGGAACCCGCCACAAATGATGTGCTCTTATCGAGATTCTCGACTACATGGTATGATATCATGGAATTTATTACGTCACACCCGGCGGTTCGTTATTGGAATATAGCTTATATGTTGTATAGGGCAAACGGCATCTCAATGGTATATAGGCGTTGATATCTGTCCCAAGACAAATCTATTTCTCTGAAAAGACATCATCAACAATAAGTCAATCATCAAGTACTTATTCACTTGTTCAAATAATTAACTCCGACGACTAGAGACTCACTATCGTCCCCCCCCAAAAAAAAATTTACACTATTCTCACTTATACCACTTACACACCACAAACCGCAACAAAGCCACAATGTCGAACCAGAACGGCGGTCTCCTCGGTGGTGTTCTTGGCGGCGTCGACAATGTCCTCACCGGTGGTGAGAAGGCCCAAGGACAGGGCGGTCTACTCGGCGGCGTTACTGGTGCCGTCGGCAGCACGACAGAAGGAGTTGGCAAGGGCCTGAACTCGACGACACGCGGCGTCGGCAGCGCGGTGGGCCAGACTACTGAGGGTGTCGGCCGCGCGGCCGGAGGCGTGACGGACTCGGTTGGAAATACCGTCGGTGGCGCCACGGGAGGACAGAAGAAACAGGGTGACCAGGCGTTTAAGAGCTACGGAATTTAATGGAGGTGTTAAGAGGACAACAGGGCAATATAAATTTTTGATATGACGGCGATGACTGGAATGCGATATGGCTAATCAAATACGACTTTTTCTCTCTCTCCAAATCTCCGTACCACTTGAACTATGTTAGACTGCTATCATGAAAAAGGCAATGAAAACGAGCTTATATGGATGATAGTATTTTATTTAGATCTCATCTGAGTCGAAGGATGAACAAATACTCTCGGGAGAAGGCGTAAGACAGCTTTGAGGCAATGGGATGACTTATGAGCCATAGTTAAGAGTTGATTGAAGAGGTACATACCGATCGCCGATTACCTACTAACTAACTATGCCTACATCAGTAGATTCATCAAGAAATATAATGAATTGAAGACAATTTTAAGGCTAATAGACTGACTTGAAAATCAGATTCTTAGACGTATACCTACATGTCTATCTATTTGAGCAAGCGGTTTCATAAATACAGTACACGCATATCTACATTGTAGGTAGTGGCTAGAATACCTACGTAGGTATGTACCTGTGGCTTGACCTTTTCTGGGTCCTCACCTAGATGTACCTAGGTACCTGTATAAGCGGGTGTCGTCGTGGGGCTCGACGCTCTTAGCCGCGACAACATCATTAGGCCACCACTCCTATGCGCCTCAATTGCCCATAATGACTACTAACGAGGAAGATGCTTCATATGTTGATTATGATACCTTTCTCGACCCGTCCTTTCGTCCTTCCTCCTTCGCAAACAGCCTTGTCTTGGCTACGAATAACCCAAACGATAGCCCGCTAGATCTATCTACGCCCTTATCCAAAGTCTTGTTTGACGCCCAGGAGGTTGATTCTCATATCGACCTACTGACTACCCGTTCGGCGATCCCCCTCCTCACCCACACCAAGGATCAGACCGAAGCCAGCGGGAGGATAATATCCGAGATCGACAGCCAAGTCAAAAGCCTGAACGAGAGTTATAAGCAACTAGAGAAGGAGGTCATACAAAAACATGCCGAAGCTGACGAGGTGAGACAAGTAGCTGCACGGCTGTGGGAGACCTTGAAGCTAGGGAGGGCCGTCGGTCGTTGTCTTCAATTGGGGCGTCAGCTCGAGGTGCAGCACACCGAAATATCAGGCGCTGGGCCAAACAAGAAGGAAGACCACCGCGCCCTAGTGCGCTGTGCGTATACTCTCATATCACTACGGGAAATACTTGAAAAAAAGGCGCCGGGAGAAGAAGGACATGGGCTGGATAAAGTTGACGCCATCAGAAGTCTACAGGACAGCATAATAGCCCCCATTGAACGATCTGTCCGGAGCACCTCCGAGCAGATCATACGGGAATTCACTATTGGTTCGGCGTCAGGCACAGCGACCTTTGCCCAGAGCGAGGAAATCAAAGCGCGAACAATATCGGCTGCCATTACTCTTTATCTGATCTCTCCAACCGCTAGCACAAAGCCTGACAAATGGACGCCCATCCTACTTCTACAGGCTTTGGAGGTATACCTGCGCAATGCGCTACAGAGTTCAATTGCATCACTAGCAAGGTCACTTGCGGCACTGCCATCTCTGGACCGGACTCTCGCTGAGGTTTCGGCGCGATGTCAAAACATAGTCGCACTGGAAATCATCCTCGATACTACGAAAGCGCCAGCTCATCCACTGCTTCCACACCAGAAATCCGCCTCGGAAAAGTCAAATCTCCTGCAGTCTCTGCTAGCCTACCTCGAGACCGGCTCGCTCGCGTCGTACTTCTGGAGGACCATGGCAAGTAGCTTGGCGACGCGAGTACAGGAAATCGTGAACCGCGGGGGCGTGTCCGCCCGTACGCTCAAGACAAACCGTAACAGCGTGGGTGATGCTATTAGGGAGTGCGTCATCCGAGGCGGTCAACCTCCAAGCACCGTCGCGACTGTTAAAGGTCGTCCCGTAAAGGGGGATTCGGAAAAGAATGGCGGATGGGATCGAGAGGTAGCAGTCATGCTCGGAAGCGTTGTTGGAAACCTTGGTCGATGAGGATACAATATCGACCCTATTTCCCACCTAGATGATTCCCACCTAGATGAACGGATAGGGGTATCTCCTTGATTGCTGTAAAGCAGGCACCTCATCTACAGCTCCACGCCTCCCTCGCCTAATAACAGCTACCTGTAAGCACACCAAATTCTAGTACATGCTTATGTAACTATGTTAGGTTGAGTACGTCGTAGCTAAGGCGAATTTAGGTGATAGTAGATGTATTTTGGTCTACGCGTTTTTTGATCGGCCATTATCCTTGATATTTGTAGAAAGGCTGCTTTACAGCAGTTAAGGAGATAAGCAATGAGTTGCTTCCCAATCAACTCGATCAATATCACGCAATGGGAAGACCAATTTTTTTGACTGCTATATGCAAGAGAGCGTTACTATCCTTCTTGGACTTTATTATGACATCGACCGTTGAGTTAATAGGACCATCTCTGTACATGTAGTCTCTTTGGTAGGTGAATTAGATAAAGCTGTTTAGGACGGTAGCTCAGCGTTACATCCGGAATAGGTATGGAGCCTTGGGTACGGAGTAGTGTCGGCAGACTCCGACAAACCCATTTTTCTAGCGACCGTGGGTACCCAAATCACTAGCAGCCAGCAGCAGCTGTCCCTGGACATTTTCAAGCATTTCTAGGGTAGTCCGATTTCGCTAGCATGAGTTGTCTGGTTATTAAAAATTACTCTTCTGTGATAGGAGCTGCCATCATAACATGAGTCTGCCCTAGCTAAGAGTGGCTCGACGTTGTGACTCAACTAATCGTGTCGAAGAGCCGTTTTACCGAATACAACACATGCATCTCAGACCGTGAACTTGATTTGTTTTGCATGGCCATAATTAATAGAACTGATATTATGCAGCTACATGGGTATAAAATACGAGTTAAAATAGACGTTTATGTGGTCTGTCTGGGTACAGACCGGTCTCGAACTTACAGGCTTCGTTGGGGCTCTCAGGGGTTGAGGTTCCGAGGCAGGTCTAGCATTTGTACCGTGGCCATGGCGTATGTCTGCTGCTAAACCTCGTTAGACTCTGGCAGTCAAAAATTAAGCGTTATGGTCGGGAGACTCTAGTGGAGATGACCGGTAGCTGGTATTTCTACTAGTCGGCGCTATATATGCTGAAGCATCCCACTGTCACCTCTTCCTTTTCTCTCTCTCCTGTTCTTCTCCATACATATACATACACATATAATTATACCTAGGATTTCAAGAGGAGTTTTGACATTCTACCCCCCATCTCTGTTTGCGGGTTATACAAATTCTTTTGCATTTGCGGGATATACATAACAGCTATACTTAGGCTATTTTCCTGTGCGGGTGTTACTTACAGTACATTTTGACTACGTCATTTTTTTCTTACAAAGTACAAAAGGTACGTCGCTCACTGGCTGGCCAATGTTTTATTCCCCTGTTATCATGTGCACACTTTGTCATGTGGCAGCTTCACCAGCAGCCAATGTCCTCGCCTCCCCTACATGGGTGTCTCCCGCCTCCGGCCTCCCACCTCCCACATCTCCATCCCCCACCACAACACCACACACATACATACATAAAGTATAACACAAAAAAGTCTTTGTTTGTTCCATTCTGGTGAGATCATGAGCCCACCGAGAGGACCAAGAGATCGGAACACCCAGAAACACCTACATCTTACCTAACTCAATTGAGTCTCGGTGAACCAATGTTCTTTGCATCCATACAGCCATACCGCCGTACCGTCCCTACCTAAGGTAGTCCGCCCACCTGATATCGCAGGCTACCACAGACTTCCACAGCTGGATCAGAGTTCCGCCAAGCTGGGTAGGGTTTGGTAGCTGGCTGAAGCTGAGATGGTTGGCTGGCTATCATAGTGCTTAGCGCCCTATCCATTCATACCTATCCGTCATACCCAGCCATACCCCCAGGTACCCAGCCATATATCCGGCTACAGGAGCAAATCCTCCCGCTTGCATTGCCCTTATACGCAGTAATGCCAGTTAGATTCCAAAGCGATATCTGGGCATCATCCAAGTCCTTGTCTGCCCCACCTGCTCAAGCTAGAACGACTGTTGCGACGACCATAAGAAAGTTCTAGCTTTTTACCTAACCTATCTATTCCCGCTTGTTGTTTCAGCATCTACCCTCTGTTCCGTCCCTCTTTCTTGACCGCCTTCGTTCGTCATACATAATTCTACCACCTCGTCTTGCTTCTTTTACCTTCGTTGTTCATTTGTGCGCACATTATTATTACGACACGCTAGATTATATCCTTTGGAAACCAAGACTGAGTAGTAATGGCAGAAAATAATCCCCACCACCTCGTCGAAGCCGAACAGACACCTCGAGAGCCCATTGATCACCTCGAACCAGAGGCAGATTCATCAGAGCTGCCACCCCATGAGCGATCCTCCGTTACGCATGTTCCTGTGACACCAGGCATCCATCCCTCGACTTATAAGGCTCAATCAGGCTCGAGCTCGGACTCTAAGGGAATTCCTAGCCCTAGCTATTTTATACGGGACCCTAAACAGCAGGACCGGAGCACCGTCTCCCACGCGCCCCAGGTCCAGTCCCCTGCACAAGTAGGCGAGCCTGCGAGTCATTCCTCGCCAACGGATTTGGTTGGAGGCGCCATGTCACATCATGAGGTGTTGCGGAGAATGAGCCTGTCCGCCAAGGGGCGGCGAGAGTCCATCTCGGAGATAAGGGCGGCCGCACCTGATTTGGCTCTCAGCGGCAACATTATCTCGGCCACATTTACAATGTCGCACCACCTGAAGTACCGCAAGGGCGGCGAATGGGTAAGCCAAACCTATATACTGAGTTTTGTTGTGGTACTGACATGGGGTAGGAATTGGGTTATCGCCGCGGTCAATCCGCCTTGTTCGACGCCTTCTCGTACCTCTCCTCCGACGAAACACCTTGGAATCATACTGTCGTCGCATGGACCGGCGAGATAGAGGCACCTATCGAAACGTTATCGCCCACGACAACTCCGCTCGATACCACGGCTAATATCCCGGGTCTGAACCACCTCTCCGCACCCATACCGCTCGACGGTGAAGCACCTCCCACGCCACCTGAAGTCGATGGCTTATGGATTCCACGCGAACATCAACTGCAACTCGAAAAGCAGCTGTCGCATGACAAGGGCATTAAGACTGTCCCCGTGTGGCTCGCCGATGACAATGAATTCACCGATGAAGGCATTACGTTGAATGATCAGCCGCGATGGAGAAGATACGGTGAACACGAATTATATCCCCTATTCCACTACAAGCAACATGAGCCCACCGACGGCCGGTCAGAACGCGTCGAATGGGTCGACTTCTACCGCGCCAATATGAAGTTCGCAAACAAGATCATCGAAATCTACAAACCGGGCGACATTGTGGTTATTCATGATTACTATCTCCTACTGCTTCCTAGCATGCTTCGACAACGTGTCCCGAACATGTATATATCCTTCTTCCTCCACTGCCCGTTCCCGAGCAGCGAATTTCTGAGGTGTCTGCCCCGGCGGAAGGAGGTCCTAGAGGGTATGCTTGGGGCAAATCTCGTTGGCTTTCAGTCCTATAGCTACTCGCGTCATTTCGCAAGCTGCTGCACCCGCATTCTTGATTTCCCCTCAGATTCCATTGGGGTTGATGCTTACGGGGCTCGCGTTGAGGTTGGCGTTTTCCCCATTGGTATTCATGTTGCGAAAGTAGAAGAATTGGCGTGGTCGAAGGAAGTTTCCGATATGTATGTCGGTCTAAAGAAACTTTATAGGGGCAAAAAAATCATCGTGGGACGTGACCGGCTGGATAGTGTCCGCGGTGTCGCTCAAAAGCTCATGGCGTTTGAAAGATTCCTAGAGCTCTACCCTGAGTGGAGGGACAAGGTTGTCCTAATTCAAGTCACGTCGCCAACCACTATCGGGGATGATACAGAGGACTCAGAGAACAAGATATCGAGCCGGGTCAACGAACTTGTCATGAAAATCAATGGTACTTACGGCAACTTAGATTCTACACCAGTGCAACATTATCCTCAATATCTCTCTCCCGAGGAATACTTCGCTCTCATGAGAGCCGCTGACATCGGGCTGATCACATCAGTTCGGGATGGGATGAACACGACTAGTCTAGAGTACGTCGTGTGCCAACGTGATACCCATGGTCCCTTGATCCTATCGGAGTTTAGCGGGACTGCAGGAACCTTGCGAGATGCGATCCATATAAACCCATGGGATCTCACCGACGTCGCAAAACAAATAGAGCATGCGCTCACTATGTCTGATGAGAAGCGAATGACAATGCAATCGAACCTCTATCGCCACGTCACTTCACATACCGTCCAAAGCTGGATCGCAAAATTTCTTCGCAAGCTTGTTGGCACACTGGCATCGAATAAGACGGACAATTTGACACCGCTGCTTGATCGTACCCTTATGCTGAAGCACTACCGCGAGGCCAACAGACGGCTCTTCATGTATGACTATGACGGAACGCTCACACCCATTGTAAGAGATCCTCAGGCGGCTATTCCGTCGGAACGCGTTATTCAACACTTGAAGTCGTTGGCGGCGGATCACCGTAATGCCGTTTGGATTATATCAGGCAGGGATCAGGAGTTCCTGCAGCAACACCTCGGCCACATCTCAGAATTGGGCTTCAGCGCTGAACATGGAAGTTTCATTCGACATCCGGGTCAGACCACGTGGGAGAATCTGGCGGAAAAGTTTGATATGAGCTGGCAGGCGGAGGTTCTTGACCTTTTCCAGAAGTATACCGATCGCGTCCCTGGTTCGTTTGCCCCAGCTATCTAAATCATGAGTTTTGTTCCACCTTAGGCTAACTCATTTACAGGCTCATTCATAGAGCGTAAACGGTGTGCGCTCACCTGGCACTACCGCCAGGCTGATCCTGAACAAGGTCTTCATGCATCACACGAGCTGCACAAGGAACTCGAGGCAACCGTTGCCAAGAAATGGGATGTAGAGGTGATGAAAGGCAAAGCAAACCTTGAAGTTCGGCCAACCTTTATCAACAAGGGTGAGATTACGAAGCGTTTAGTTAGCAACTACAATTCCGACATCGCCCATGTTAGTGGATCGGCCACACCCGATTTGCAAAACGGGAACTCGTTGGGATTCGTGTTATGTATGGGAGATGACTTCACCGACGAGGACATGTTCCGAGCTCTGAACAGTCTAAGCGGCATGCACGTCGACGCCGATCACGTCTTCACCGTTACGGTCGGTGCTAGTACGAAGGTGACGCTAGCGAAGTGGCATGTGCTTGAGCCTAAGGACGTTATTGAGAGTATGGCTCTCCTTGCTAATGTCGGTAGTAGCGGGGAGACCGGCGAGCAGTTGAGCCAAGTCAACCTAGCCGCCGTCGCCAGCTTGGAAGGCCGGGTCCCCGAATGACCCCCCAGGGCGAAACTATGAAGGAAGCAGATGAGGAATTCAAACCCCTTAGAAATGACATAGACAAGCGCAGCGATAGATCAGGGGTCGCAAGGTTTATTCGATATACTAATAGGAGGAAGAGGTAAATCTTCACTTCGATAGACAAGACAACCAAGGGAGAACCGAGGCCGGCATACAGAAACGGTGGAAGCATGGTTCAAGGGGTACAAATTACTTTTTGTTTTTAGTCTTGCCCTGCGCAGCCAGGACGAGGGAGTAGAAGGTAGATGGAGCGTTTCTGGTGTTCAACAGTACGTGTGGGCCAGAGCAAAGAGAGGTTTCAGCCTCGCGTGTTGGGGAGGTATTAGGCGGGCGGTTAGTTTTCTTACTCGCCACTGTTGCTTCGTTCTAGAAGACAAGGGAATCGAAACACAGAAAGAAAGAACAAGAAAAAGTTAATACGGTTCGAAGAATATTATCTCAACCTGCTTTTTTTTCGTTTCAAGGTGATGTTGCATACAGTAGTCAGTGTTCCGCCCATGAAATAAACTACCCTTGGTAACTCGAGAGGCGCTCGGTGTAGGCACGCGTGATGGTCTTGGACACATGGGCTAGGCTATCTAGAGTTGCAATGCAATGTCCTGCCCTTACTGTCGTGACGATATACCGATCCATTGGCTTTTTGTCCCCCCCCTTCCCTTGTCCCCCCCCCTTTTCCCTGGGTCACTTGATTCATACATATTACGTGCGTACTTTCTAACGTAGGTATAATAGGTACGCTGCACTTTCGTTCACTATCTAGTATACACCCTATCTAGGACCTATTTACTTTTATCTACTCCTCTACCGCGTACCTAGTAGGCCCGGCGGCTACCTGTGCAATCGGAGTGCCCGTTGGACCCCGCGCAGCGGGGCGGAGGTCCAGGGTCAGTGATAGAGTTCAGGGGGTGTTCCGCCCGCCTTGCTTATTACTTATTACTTACAGATTAGGTAGGGTTGCGGTTCTTGAAACTTCAACGGCTTTCATGTTACGAGTACGCACCGTAGGCGAGGAAGTGTAAGCGTGGGAAATAGACACCGGGTAGGTGCGGTGCCGATGCGAACTCCTTGTGTGTGTGTGTGCGTGTTGCAGTGCAGCAGCTGCTGCAGCAGCACTACCTACGCATACTCGCTTCGTACGGCAGAGAACTGGAACTCATGCGGGATGGGGGGTTCTTGTAATATGATACATATGTATGTACTTCATGAAGTACACAGGAAAGTCGAATACATATGTGATACTCCCTCAGGGTATGCAGATATTCTATGTATTCGTGTCTACAGTCTACCCCCTGTACATATTCTCATAGCGTTCGCTTCCGCGGCGGAGAGGTATGTATGTATGTATGTTCCGCGAGAAAAGCCCGCGATTAAGGTAATGTTTCAGAATCAACAAGTCCACTCATATACAAAATATTTTGATGCCATGATTCTGTAAGAAAGTACAGTTTTATGAGATCGTGCTTGACCGTCCTAGGTAGGGAGTTTCAATAAACGCGTGTGTAAATTCACCACAACAGGTACTAACCTATTAACATTAACACGGCGAGTGGACTGTACATATGTATGTATGCAGGCTTCTGCCCTTGCTTGTTTTCTCTATGGGCGCGCTACTTCGTGGGGAAGGGCTTATTTTCAGAGGTATGTATGTATGTAGATAGGTAGATATCTACATATATATGTCACTGAGCGCGCATATCCAAACTCGGTATAATCGAGGTCAAGAGTATGTATGTATATATGTATATGTAAGACCGGGGTATGATACATATCTTTCTTCACCTGACACCGCTATAGACGTATGTATGTGGGCATATGTATGTATGATTGGGCACTTGACGCACCCACTCTTGTCTAGATCTATCCTCGACCGTGTGTTGAGTCGGTGTGTGTTGAGTACGGGGGCGGCGGGGAGATCGGAACCAGGAAAAAAGAGACTGTGTCTGTCTGTCTGTCTGTCTGTCTCACCGCTAGACTACAGTACACACGCGGTGATGATGTTGGCACTGGTGGTGGGGAACCGTAGATGATACATAGATCGCTAGATAAGTATACGTACATATAGGTACGGTAAGGTATGTAGGAGGTATACCTATTACCTACTTAATCTCGCTTCCTGCTACCTATGTAGGTACTCTTGCATGCATGACCCTAAAGTGCCACGTCTGAAAGGGAAAGGGAAGGGGAAAAGAAAAGGCGGTGATCCGTGGACCCTCAGGTACATATGTAGATCCGTGGGTAGGTGAGTCGTGAGTTTATGAGCTGTGATGAACGGGACGAAACGAGATGAGATGAGCTGCACAAGGGCAGGGAGTATTGGCAAAGTGCCGATGGCGTGAGGTGACGTGACTATCCTTGCACTTGCATACATGCATAGACACACACATATATACATACATAAGTACATGTATATGTAAATGATTTCTTGATATTGATGAGAGGCTGCCTATGGACGGCACCTATGTATACCTAAGGACATACATACTATAGGTGTGTAGTTGGGACGAAGTTCCTTGGCATCGGGCCGCGACTCGCGAAATGGGGAGGAGCTGCTGCGCCGCTGGATTGCACGCTTCATCAGATTAGACACTTTCCGCTGCGGAGCCAGCGGTGTCGTATACCATGACTCATTTTAATACTTATTAGAGTTGTTGGGGATTAGATGAGGACATGTGATGGTTGAAGTTTGGACATCTCGTCTTGACTGAAACTCTGGCGGTGGATCCGGAACCGAGTGAGTGAAAGAGCCGGATTGGATTGGGGTTTTTACACTTCACAGCACTATTAACTAGGTATCGTATGCCTATCTATGTAATCAACTGTCGTAAAGTAGGACTTTTATAAATATCAGGGATAGTAGCCGATCAGAAAACGCGTAGACTAGTATATGTTCAGTATTATCAAAATTCGACCGAGCTATGAGTTTCAAACCTAGCATCGTTATATGTATAGACATATGTTAGATATTCGGTAGGTGTATAAGTAGCTCCTATTAAGCAAGGGGACGCAGAGTTGTATATCGAGATGCTACTTTACAGCCGTCAATCAGATACATATACGTGATATACCCTATGTATCAGGGCGGCGTGGTAATCGTCGCGGGGGCGAACGAAACATCTGAAACAAACATAGATGTCGTATAAGTGGGAGCTTTAGATTATTCCTATACTTATACACCTGTGCTACGCCGCTTATAAAGTAACTCTCTTGCTCTCGTCGTACGGAGTATAGTGATCGCTCACTATAACTACTTACTTACCTAGACCTCAGCGCGGCGGCCACGGACCGGCGGACCACCGATAATACCGCCTACCGCGCCGTTTGTGTAGGATGGGCTATGTATGTACATCCATCTGCGAGGGGCTGAAAGCCAACGCTACTCTGTAAATATTTCGTCTATCTACGGAATAATCCGACTTCTGAAACTCCTCGTTCTTAGTTACTTGCAGTCGGCACCGAGTCTATAATAATGAGGATGCTATACCGCGTGTAATCTCGTATAAGTCCTACACACAGCGTCGTTTCGTTCAAAGAATAAGATTGGGGGCGGGTTTCAGATGTGTCTTCGGGGGTCCAGTTGCGACATAGCTATGTAGTAATACGCGAGATTGATAAGGATAGGTAGCCGATGAAGAACCGTGACAGATAATATAGGTATACTTAGTTATCGCAGACTCAGAACAGGGTTGTGTGCGCGTGTGAGATCCCTAGTTATCTGGGGGCTAGGCTCTCCATGTATGTATGTATGTAAGAGTTCCAAATGTCCACGCATTCATTCAGGACCTGTGAAGAACTTGGGGTCCGTGGCTGGGGTTATGCAGTTGGCTGAGATTATGTATACCTCTGAAAACCTCTCTCGTTTAGGAAAAACGCGATCATCAGCTAACCTACGTAGGGTTAGGTAAAAGACATCCGCTGTCCTATCTTCCTAGAATTGCGCGAATGGCCGCCTAACCAGTTACAGTAGATATTCTTTCGTCGGGATGCGACCGTTGATAGGGCGTTTTACGACTTGCAGTTGATCTTGCCCAAGGCGTAGTAGTTATGTATTGATTTCGAGTTTTCGCATGACGTAGATAGAACTTTTCTGGAACGGCTGGCTAGTGCCTGTCATGACAGCGTGGCGCGGCTTGGTATGTATGCATGGCTCAGGGGAAATATCTAGGTTACATAGTAACACTCTGCCAATGCCTCCTGCATATCAGAGCAAGGGACTGGTACTTGAGATGGGGCTGCAAGCAGGCATTCATTCTAGGAGGTCTGCCAATCTTGGAGGATAATTAAGTTGCCGATGTACGTATGAAGCGGTGGAGGGGTTAGATGATACCTAACCGCTCGTAGAGACAGCCTATGCGATGCTACATACATAGATAAGGCTCTGCAGGGTTTGATCTGTACGGACATACCTACATGCCAGACGAACCGGGTCGACCGTCTTTCTCAAGGAGGAGTGAAGGATGTACATAAGTATATTCCATGCGGCGTGTATATGGGGGTGATATTACGTACATACTGCGTAGGACAAAGTGCCTGTCTTGACCTGTCTATCTATCACCTTACGTATGTAGATATGTTCCTGACTAGCGGACGGTTTGGTTGACGGGTTGATTGGCAGATTAGTTAGTGGATGGCGCCATGAATCGGCTTGTGGGATAATGCCTGCATAGGTTACTGCCGAGAAAATCTGCATCGTCACCACGTGGTGCGTAGGGATTCAGGAGCAAGGGTACCCGCCCCCGGGCTGCGTGCCGAGAAACGTGGATAAAGTAGTACATACGGGGCACGTTGATCAAATACGAGGGGGAAGAAGATGTGAGGGGGGCAGATGAGATGGGTATTGCATACATACACATCTGCTACTACGTAGTATTATTCTCGGTGGTGAGAGAAACCCCTCTCCGGTCGCTGATGTCGTCTTGCTATACCCAAGTTTAGACCGAGAGGAAAGACACACTGTATGTTACCTATCCACTGATTTGTCGGTGCTGCTGCAACCGGGTGTTAGGCCATGAGACACGAACGCGTGTCCGTAGTCGTGTGTGCTTTTGGCAGGTATTAATATAGGAAGTGATCGTCACGCAGACGTCAAAGGCGTACTCGCACTCGCAAACGTTACAGAACCCAGCGGCGGAGTATAGTAATATCAAGCGCCTCGGCGGTTAGGTCGTGTCACCTTCTAGAAATAGTCGCGGTATGAGAATGGCTGATTTCCAGTTCCTTCAGCGGCATGTGTGGTAGGTTATTAGGTGGTAGAACAGCTGCGAGGGACGCGCAGACGTATCACGTAGGACAGTCCGGTGAGGCAGAGAAGAATGGTCACAGGTGACTGATAGGCATAATCCCCTAAGTAGTACTTACGGTGAACGATGTATGCTGTATGTAACCCCGTCCCTCCATCTTGTCCACGCTGCCACGGTCTGAGCACATGGCGATCGCCGAAAGAAAGAAATCCATGATCTACACGTGGCCGAACCCCAGTAGATGCATGGGCATTGCTCACACACCTCACACCTATGTACCTACCTAATGCTTATCCATGTGCAAGGGCCTCAGCAATGTCACCGATTCGTTGAAGGCCACGAGGCAGTTAGGCATGCGGTTCCGTGATGGGTTTAGCTGCACATGTTTTGTTTCAGGGGGATGCGTTTCCCTACAAGTCAATGCGAGCAAGGTAGCGCTTACATATTTATATATTGGTAAACCGTGCGGTCCAATAGGCGAACAGCAATTGATCTCTCGGGTTCTTACACAATCTATAACGGGGTGTACCTAGTCGTAATACTATAGAATCAGAAATATTGCCCAGGGCGAGGGTTCTTACTAAGGAGAAAGAAGGAAGGTCGACAAATGCCGGCAATCTCTCGTGAGCTAAATTAATCATCCATCTGTTGGGGGTCCACATAGGATTCCGCGTGGAAATAGAAGAGGCTTTCCCAGATGGAGAAGCTGAGAAGGTAAGAAAGAAAAGGCCTCGGCGAATGATGTTCAAGACCCTGGCCAAGCCTTAGATGACGTTCCCCTAACTAAGCCTTACAAGTACATACATACATGTACACACACATACAAGCCTCCTCCACATGTCCCGATGCCCTTGTAGCACACCGCAGCCAGTGCTTCATCGTTCAAGATACATATGTACCTACTGGGACTGTCAAATCAGCCTGCCTGCCTAACGTCGTAGTTTAATCAAGCTCTTGCACCGGCGGTCACCGGCCTTCCCGAACATCTGTGGGGCCTGCTGGGGGCCTTAGGCTACACACCTAACTACATACGTCCATACATACATGTCGTAGTGTGCTATAGTGAAGTTTAGTGGCTTATATTAGAGCAGAGAGACTAACCCTAGTAACTACATGTACCGTACATATGATTTAAGTACTAATCCCTCACGTGTAAGTCTTGTACTATTACTAATAAGTCTCGTACTATTACTTCTGTTGGTGTACAGTGTTCAACAATGCATACGCAGTACGTACTTACATGCGCACGAATGGCGGGCATCCATCATCGTGGATCGTGGGCCCTGAATCTAAAAAAGATTCGGCTTCCAGGTCCCCTTGTCACACGTGGCAAACTGTCAGGGGTGGTCGCAGGAGAGATTTCCAGCTTTTTGGGACTGGCGTCGTGCGGGGACGGGGGCTGGGGGGGTTAACCTGTCAGCAGCCTTCAGCCAGCCAGCGATCCTTCATCGCACGGATGGGTAAGTTGGGGCTGTGGCGATAGCAATTCTACTAATGTATGTACATACATGGATCGTCTTAAGAAGCATTAGTTATTAAGCGGCTGTCGTGTTGTATTGCGTTATGTTGTGTTTGCTTAATGTTTACATAATTAAATAAGGACGGTTAATTAACTTATAGATGGTGATAGGTTTGTATATTAGGGGTTAACGTGAAGTAGTCTGAAAGTCGTAAGGTAAAGTAATAGTGGAAAAACTAAGGAAAAAAAATAGATCTCTAATGTCCCATTACTCTTACATAAACGTACGCCCTCCCTTTCTATCCAATAGTGTTGTACATAACAGTGTAACAAGGAGTTAAGAAACCCGGCTGGGCAAAGCAAGGAATCGCCCTTTATAGTGGGAAATGTCAAGCGACAAAAAGGAAGTAGAACTCGAAATCGTTTCCATCTAACATCTTGATAGGAAAAAGGGGGAAAATCGTTGATATTTGTCGGATCCACCTCGTGACGCTGTCCCGTCTCTAATTAAGCGACCAAATAATTCGCCTAACGTATATAAAATCCATTACCGCCTTCAGCACGTCGAAGACGGGTGCCTTGAAGCTTAAGAATCGTTAAGTCGTAAAACAGCATTACTAATTCGTGTTGTTGCGACTACTCGTGGATGGTCCGTTGATTTTGGGCGTGAGGGCGGCAAGCGTGGCTCGCATTCTGGCTTCGTGGTCGTGGGAACTCGTCGAGTTGCCTACGAAACGGTCGATAACATCGCTAGTCCCCGGCGTCACGCGGCTCAGACGACTCGCTTGCATCTGAGCGATGTCGTGAGCGGTTGAGGGGGTGGTCGACGAGTGTCTGTTGTGACGACTATGTGTTAGAACTGAGCCTCAAGGTGTTGGTGTTGGCTGGCAGAATGGACTGACGGGTTAGAGTTACAGCCGTCTAAGTAGATACCGAGGGACGAAGAGACCATGTTGGCTGAGTACCTAGGCCTGTGCGGCACTTAGGGATGGAAGCTGGGGAAGTGTAATCTGAAGGATGACGAGAAGCGCAATAATGCGGCGTGAGACGGGGAGCGCGGAAGCGGCAGCAACGAAGGCAAAGTAACAGAAAGTCGAAGGATTTCTAAGTATTTAATAACTAGCCGTGTTTTGATTTTTTTGAGGATCGGGAGAGAGAATCGAGTGCGGGTGAGTAGGAATGATAGAATAGAGAGACTAGGATGCGAGTAGGTGGAGGACGATATATATATGAAATGAAAAGCCTCTAGTGAGGGCACCCCATTTCGTAACACCTCGTTTCTATATGAGCCTTGGACTTACACGTACCTTGACGGTCTATACGTAACGTCCAATACCCAATATGGTTTTGTAGTTCACCGGGCGTGAGAGTGCTCCTACATGTCAGCGGGAGGGCAAAGTTGGGGGAGCTAATTCCGGGGAAAGCGTGGTAAGGGTCCGCCGTATTCATGTCGGCATGAGCTTTTAGCGTAAAATGGGACCGACATTCTAGAAATATCATGTCTGGTAAATATTGAGTCGTAGCGGTCAGCTGAGAGGTTCGGTCGATGCCCCTGGGCTAGATTGTGACGGCAAAGTGTAGGTACCAGGAAGCCAGCGCAGGACAAGAGGGGTTGACGTATAGATTCGGCACGCATACGGCTATAGCTGCCATGGCTACTGTGATTCTGGGGGTTATAATAATCAAAAGGTATCTGCAGCAGGTAATCTTGTCGCTTGTACGAGTCCATATCGATTTCAGTGTAAAGAGCGCGACTAAAAATAAAGTTACTAGTAATATTCATCAAAGGACAGTGCGAATTGATCGACGTTTTGATCGACGTTGTACTCGACAGTGGAAATAAGAAGATCAACGGATAATTCTTTGTGCTCAAGAGGAACAATAGTACTTGGAGAGGGATTGGGGGCTGGTTCGCCAAGGCAAGATTCCTTTTCAGCCTTATCGACAGTAACGCATGATGTCGCGGCGATGTCGTTAGTGCAGTACGGTTCCTGAGAGAGTACTACGTATCTTGTACAAGTGGAATCGGTCTCGCGACGAGCTGATGTACTTCAGAGCTGTCCCAATGCTTGGCAGTTGTAAGTAGGTTTGCCTGGGCTGCAGTCGTTTTGTCCTGTTGCTGAAGGCTATTCGTACTGTTGTTGATCGCCAGCCCGTATTGGGCCTAGGAACGAAGAAGCAAGGTGACCTGCCCCCGGGTTGCGTTAATGGGCAAAAATAGATGAAACTTGAAACGAAAAGCCGTCGTTATCATGGCCAACACGAGCTATCCTAAAAGGAAGAATTTAGACGAATATAGTCTTCCGGGCCGGGTGGCGATAGTTCATCCCCCCGAAACAGAAACGAGATGCGACGATGCAACCCTCTGAAACCTGAGGAAATAAAGAATAGAGACGGAACTTTGGCACGCGGGCGTGAGCAGTGTGGTACTTCGTGGCGGCGATTCCAGGTCGCATTGGGGTAGGCCTCTCTGTTCGGTGCTTGTACTGGTCAGCTGGTAGTAGTTCATTAAACACATGCAGACACTCTGCATATCGACCCCTGTATCCTCATCACTTTCAAAATTGTGCAATTTCACAATTTGACTGCTGATAGATTCTTTGATTCTTCAATGTGCCCTATTCATTATATACGACGACAGTTTGCGTCAGCTACGCCACATGACAGACGAATAGAGCTTCATTGGATACGTAATTAGTCACTAGATTAGCTCTCTAGTATCTAGGTAATTTCTACCCTTGCAGGTTTGCCTAGACATTATAAGCGTGATCGGGATTTGGAAAAAAAAGTAAGCGTACCTGCTAAGTATCTTGCAGAGCCTCATTCCCCAGCATTCGTAGGTCTTCCATCTTTAGCTCCTCATTACGCAGTCCTTGAATCTGTCTGTCCATACGGAGAGATTCAGGACGCCTTGTAAGCCTTGTTTCGCTTGACCGCTAAAAATGCCAGACTCCAGAGTTGTCTGATATCGCTCTCTGTTGCTGTGTCAGTTTCTCCACGCATACTCTTCGGCATTTGGGTTACGAACCAACTTGGCTTTGTCCTTTTGGGCGTGATAAGGCCCCTAGAGGTATGTGTTGAAAGTCGCCATCTCTGTAAACCCAACTCCAAACTTCGCTGCTTAAATGTTCGCGATTGGCGTTAATCTGGTCCCATACGCGATTGTATGCTTTTAGAACACGTTTGTGTAAAGAATCGTCGGTGCAGAAGTTGAGCTGTTCGTGCTGACACCGTTCAAGCTGCCTCTCTAAACCTGCAGCCATCATCGCGAGTTGCCAACTCCAGACGACCGT
Source organism: Xylariaceae sp. FL0662B (assembly GCA_022376535.1). Taxonomy (NCBI): domain Eukaryota; kingdom Fungi; phylum Ascomycota; class Sordariomycetes; order Xylariales; family Xylariaceae; species Xylariaceae sp. FL0662B. The sequence goes on from JAJJKD010000071.1 coordinate 189,735, forward strand.
CCCGTGATATGAACTTTCCGCGAAGTCCTCTACGTTTACGGAGTCCTCCCCGTATGCAGGATTTGCGACAACCAGACCGACAGAGGTAGAGAGACCCAGAGGGAAGGGACGGAGGATGTTATCTGCTGCCTGAGAAATAAACGCAGAGAGCTGGTCTTGATTGGTACTGTTGAGGAAAAAGAGCCGGAAGCAATCGTCTGTGTTCATGACCTTCACCACTGGTTGGCCACCTTTGCCATCGAGAGCCAGGCCATGAAACACGACCGGGGAGGTTAACTCCCCTGTGTCGACTTCACCCGGAAAACTAGTCACGTCAACGTAATGCGCGACAAGATCCCGGGCTTTGTCTGCGGTGACGGTCACCTCGAAGAAAGAAAGTGTATTGTCTTCCCAGAACAATGCTCGTTTGTTTGCAACCGAAGCCCACTCCGGATGAGAAGGGAAGACACTATTGTTCGATAGCGACGCAATCGCCTTCAGCGCAGCAGGGACCAGAGCTGTGTTGACGTCGAAGGGGATCCGACCACCACCCAGACCACTATTACTGTCACGCCACTGGCCGACATCTTGACCTTGCTTCAGTCGTATTAGGTTCTCTTTCACAGGGGACTCCTCAAATTTAGCAGTAAGTCCCATGATCTTTTCCGCGGTCGCCGTTGCAAGGTCTTTATAAGTGAAGTTACGGTTCGACGAGAGTATAGATGCGTTTGTGGCTAAGAATGTATCCCGTCGTGTCTGGCCGACAGCGGACTTGACAAGGTATTCATTCATGGCAATGGGGAGAAAGAAATCGGTATCGATCATCTTGTAGTCGCACTGAGGATCCGTGCTGTCAATCCCCTGCTGCCCATTCAGGTATGATGCATAATCGCCAATCGTTTCCTCGTGACACACGCTCCCATCTTTCGAATCGATCCGCTCAATAGCTGCGCTTAGGATGGCCTCAACCGCCCCTCCATCACCCTCGCTGAGAATCGGCTGGAGAAGAAGTAGCGAGATCAAGCTATCGCGACCGAAGTATGTGAGGAATCGCCAGGCCCCAGCTAGAATTTTTGAGCTATAAGAGAGGAACGAGAGTGACTGTGTGTCAAGCGGGTTCTGCATAATAAGTGATTGTGACGCAGGATTGAGGACCTCTTCGGCATCCAGTTGATCAAGTTGTGGATAACTACACCAAGCATTGAAGATATATGTGCCGCGTGTGAGATGAGGCCGGCCATCATTAATAGAGATTGCTTGCTCGTCAACGTTCTCGAAAGTAAGGAATGTCTCGGTTGTCCTGTCAAGCCATATACGACTAAGTTGAATACCACCATTGGGCAATTGCTGAATCTTAATCGCATCCTGAATCGCCGGCACAAGGGTGCTTGGGCCTTCGATAAAGTCTCGAATTGTCCTGATGCTCCCTAGAATAGCTAGGTCAAGAGACGCAGATGAGTTGAGAGTCAGTTTGCCTGTTACTCCGCCCACAAGCAGACCTAGAGTTCGATCTGAGCCAATAATCTTTTCAAGGGATATGGCAAGTGTCCCATTAATACCATTGGTAGGCGAGAAGTATGCAACGATACCGCTATTACCAGCTGGCCAAGCAACCTAGGGAGTGCAGGTTAGTCTCTTAATTGGTATATGTTTAAGGAGCGACGAAGAGAGCTTTGCTTCTTACAAGTAGTCTAGGGCTAATGGCTTTGAGATCGCTATTGGCCACTGGGCTAGTGACAACTACTTGACTCGCAGTGCTGCAGTCTGAGATGAAATAATTCTCATAAGGACTGTCACTCAATTGGAAATAAGTCGAGGAACAGTCCTCCTGGTCCAAGTCTATGGGAGGGCTGGCAGATTCCGAATCTTGTATCTCGACTAATGTTCCATGGTTACAACTTCACATGTTTAGTAAAGGCGCAATGGAAGTGGTGAGAATCAACTTACGAAAATCGGCGAGGCGAGTAGCAATTGTCGCCACACCTTAAAGTGCGCTGTTTGCCCACAACGGGACAGAGAAAATTGCTATTATAGCATGTGTGCTAACATAGGTCAGAGCCGGAATCCTTACGTATGGGATTACGAGACGTCTCACATGATTGATAGAATATTTCGCGGTGCCACAAGGTAGTAGGTCGTCTTTAACTTGCGACAAGCCTGGCTTCACAAATAAAGCAGCTAGTAATACTAGTGCTAACAAGACAAAGATAATGCGACATTCGTTCATACTCCTAAAGATATCATAGCAGAAGCTCCTGCGTGACGTCCTGGGCGTTCCCTTCTGGTCAGTAGATTGTCCGGCAGTTGACTCAGGCACTGGCTCGTTGCTCTCCAGTGGGATGCTCAATGGGTCATCTTCTAGGAGATGCTGGTCATCGTCGGGTTGCTGGCGATCGGTATTTATCCAATCTTGAAGCTTGCCCGGAAGAGGCTGCTTCGTTAACGCAAACGCTTTCCAAATAGACATAATGCTCAGGTAGACATGATAGACGGCCAGGACATACGCGTCTCCAGCTTGGAGTCCAACGTCTAACTGCACGTGCTCTGGGCTAGTAAGACTGTGTAGGGACGCCTACTAGAGGCGTCTTGCCGTTCACGAAGCAGATACAGCGATTCGGGTGAGTAACGATGTAAAAAAGATGGAAATAAAAAACAATAAAATCCGTTAGATGCCGCCCTAGATGGGTTGATAATCTTATGGATGTCTTGAACCGCGTTGACTCCACTCAGAAAAGACCCAAATCCATTATTTCCCATAGGCTAGCTAGGTAGATCTTCAGGGGGCTGTGCAAGCCTCAATGCCCCTGGCCCGGAGCTATATTCCCCGACCCAGGCGGTCGGGTTAGGTACCTACATAGGGGGTATAGCATGATGTCTGAAGAAATTCGTCGGTCTTTTTAATAAAACCAGATGTTATCTAACAACCACTAGAACACTCGTGTCTAGCAAGTTGATGATGGGAAATGATGCATATCAAATGAATACGTAGGCCCTCTGAATCGTCCTTGCCGGCACCCGAGGATCCCGGAGGATCTCGCTACCAATTTCACTAGGCCGCTAAGTCCCGAGTAAATAGTCGAATTGAAGGGGGATGAAATTCGTGATAAGCGTTGGCTCGGAGTGAGCCCAGACGTCCTCAGATATGAGAGCTTTGTGATTTAATTACGGTTCTCACCACCTACTGCTTCTTGCAGCCGTGCCAGATGGCCATCGAGCCAAGCCTTCTGCCATGCCTCGACTTTTCCGCCAAGAATAGTGCAGGTAGCAGGCTCGAGCAAGATGACGCCGCGAGCGACCACGGCGCCCTTCCTCACCATGATCTTCTCGCCGATGTTCAGCGTGCCGATGCCAATCCTCTCGATGCGCTTGAGTTCTAGTCCGTACAGCCTCTGGCCCTTGCAGTCTTGCAGGACCAGGCGATGCGTCGAGGTTTTCGAAGCGGCGTTGCCGGCCGTAGTGCCGCCCCGCCCGGTAGCGCCCGATCTCTCGCCCGCCGCGGACTGAGTAGCAGAACTCTCACTTACGCCGTCGTCCTCCTCGTTGCCGGTGGGGAGGCGGATTATTTCCCTTCCTCTCGTTTGCTCGCCTCGAGCAATGGCCTCGAGCTCCTCGACCTGCTCCCACTTGCTCTTTGTGAGGTTGTCGATGTCTAGTACTTGCACCGGTACATCTCGGTCGAGTCTAATCTCCCTGACCTCCGGGTTGCTCAGGTTAGGTGGGAATGACGGCGCCGGCGACTCCAGCAGGGCCGGATTTGTTAAGTCGGCAGCCAATAGACGTGTTTTTACCGTAGCTATCAAGGCTGGTAGGGGAGGCAATGGGTTGCGGTTCGGCATTGCGCTCTGAATCCATGCCAACGACGGAGCCGGGTATCCTTGATTCTGAAGCCCGGTACGGATCTGCACAGTCAGGTCCATGACGAGAATGGCGCGTAACACATATATCTACTGCTCGGAGATGGCACAAACAGTATTAGTTTTGTGTCATCATCTTGCCTTACATTGATCCTCAGCAGAATTATAATAGTTGTAGGCGGGTCAACGGTAGTTAGCTTCTACATGTTAGGTAGTTGTTAAAGAGGCACCCCTTGTACGCTAGGGGTACATAGCTTCACTGGCGTGTTGGTAGGACCGCCTCTTCCACTGTAAGTTTCAGCGGGCCACAGCTACCGCCACAGTGGCTTAACAGCTACATTATGATAACTTACTATTAACCTACCTCCCTATGTACTTACAATTCAAGAGCTCACCAATGCCCTAACTGCACAGTCGATAAATCAACCCAGGTTCCGACGAACACTCTCGAGAAGACGTATCAATAAAGTACGATGTCTACAATTGCGTCCCCTCGCGAACCAGGGGCGCCTCTCCTGCGACGCATGAATTCGCAAACAGGAACGACACCGACCTCGTCCGCGCGGCCCAGCCTCGACACGGCGCGCTCGCCTCTGGGCTCACCGAACCCCAACAGCGGCAGCAACAGCAACAATGGCGGTGCTGCCCCTGCCGGCGCTAGTTATAATCCCAACCCGACCCAGAGCACGCGACGCAACCGCGCGGCCCTGCGCGAGTACTACAACCTGCGGAAGGGGCCGTCAGCAGCGGGGATGGCGACGCCGCCGCCGCAGGTCGAGGTGACGGACCCGTTCGGGGAGACGGGCCCGCACGAGCACTCCGAGGTGCCGCCCAGCGAGATGGACAAGGACGGCTTCGACGCCGACGCGTTCGTCAAGAAGGCGCTGGCCGACAACAGCCTCGAGGAGCTGCTGAGGCTGTACACCAAGGTGCTGGGCGAGACGCGGGCCCTGGATGCCGAGAAGAAGGCGCTGGTCTACGATAACTACAGCAAGCTGATCACCGCTACCGAGACGATACGCCAGGTTCGTTGGTTTCCTGTCATCCCCTTCTTTGTCTCTTGCCTGTCCCCGGAATAAACATAATAATTGGGGTTGTCCCCGTCGCTGACTGATATGTGCTGCCAGATGCGGGCGAATATGGACCCGTTAAACCCCATGGCCTCGACGCTAGATCCGGCAATCGCACAGATATATTCCCAGGCGACGGCGATACGGGAATCCCTACGTAAGTCCGTCCCGCCGCCCGACGCATCCAGACGCGAGGAAGAGGAGGCGGCCCGGAGGAGACTACGGACGAAGCAGCTAGCTATCCAGGCCCTGGATACGCCAGATAAACTACGGGCGCTTGTGAGCGAGGGGCGACTAGAGGATGCGAGGCAAGCATGGAAGATGCCACGGAGGCTTCTTCTGGTTTGGAAAGAGAAGGGACTCGGTGGCTCTGATGTGGATGTGTGCATACAGGATGGCGACGCAGCTCTCAGGGGTGAACCGAGCAAGGGCAACTGGCGAGATCTCAGTAATTCGAACGACGACGATTGAGCACATGCGAAATGGTGATTCAATCAGGGATGTTCACGCCGGTCTACTATCGTCAGATGTTGCTAACATCTAGCTGGACTGGGGCAAGGCTCTATGGACTATCAACCCCAAGCTCATCATCCAAACACAGTCCTCAGGCGAATCTGACCGTTCACTCCAGCTGCTTGATATCGATTATCTCGAAGGGGTCACGATCCGCCTTGCTCACTATCACGCGGGTGTTCCCATACGGCGTGGTCTCCAACTCGACGTCCAACATCGGCTTCAATCTGCTTTCCAAGTATCTCCGCTCGGAATTACTGTGGAATACAGTGATGACGATCTGGCCCAGCTGAGTATGTCGAAGTGCGTAATGGTGGGCCATCTCGCCTGTTACCAGAACCTGTGCGTCGGTATCCTTGAGGATATCGGCGCCCGAGCCCGCACATACGGCCACTTTCGATATTTCTAGCGTATTTGCGAGATCTCTGAATGCCGGTGGTAGAGCGACCATGGCGTACCGCTGGCCACCCAGGCCAACAGACAACCGCTTCAAGAGGGTTGGTAGATCGACAGGCTGGCTCAGCTCGACGGTTCGTCCGTAGCCTGTGCCTTGATGCCCTTCAGGCAGGGGCCGGGAAATAGGCTGCACAACCGTCCGCTTCACCTGAGTTTCGTGGGCTAGGATAATATCGCAAAGCCAGTCATTCAGACCTCCGCTCGCCGCATCCATAGCCGTATGGGGACAGTAGACGGACACCCTCTCGGCAGCCAGGCGTAGGAGAAGGGTCTGCATTGGGTCCTTAGTAGTGAGAGACTTCAAGGGTCTGAAAATGACCGGATCTATGGACATGTTAGCAATGATAGCCTCATCCCACAGCTAAGAGAGAACGCATCTTCATACGATAGCAAATAATCATCTTGGCCCCTTCCGCTAGAGCCTCATCCACCACCTCGGCAGTTAGGTCATTCGTGAGAAGGACGGTCCCTCTAGATTTACTTTCGACGTTTCCCGATGAAGATAGCGGCGCTTCCCCAAGGAGTACTATGTTCGCCGTTAGTGACATGATCATAATTGCTGTGTTTGAAATATAAGGAATGACTCCTCACGTCCAGTGTTATCCCATGCGCTATCAGCCAACTCCTCGGGAAAGCTATGATATGTCAGTAAGAAGAGTACGAATAAATTAAAATAAGCTGCACCGGAAGCTTACAGCGTTCTCATGGCAGTAACCACCGCCTCTGTAAGGGATGTAGGCGCGGCCATGGTGTTGAGCAATCTCAAACTCGTTAACGACGGTCTTATACCGCCTTTAAATACCGGCCTCTGGGATTCGAGAAGCCCGCCCCCGTTCTCGCGCGCGAAGTTGGGTAGAAAGCTTGGGGAGTAATAGTTTTTGACGGGATATCGGCTAGTTGACGAAAGTCTAGAAAGTTGTTTCGATATCCCCCTCAGATTATACCGTTGCCTACATGTAACGGACATTGCAATCCACCCTAGGTAAAATGCACCACCACTTGCACTCGCGAACGACGCAATCTTACTGGCTCTGTGTCTCTCTCAAGCATGCATACCTACTATGGATACCTCCTGAAAGACTTCAGGTGGGGGGTTAAATAGCTCCAGCCACACAAACATCCCACTACGTAGTACTTATCGATAAGCGAGTTTAGCGAGATCTAACCAACCAATTCCCGTCCCATTTACACAAGTATTTACATACATCATCATCGTCATCGCAGGGGGAGGACCCTCCTCCGATTATCGCTCCATCGAACACCACCAAGTAGCAGGTCGCGCCCGACAACACACACGAAGAAATCCACCCAACACGTACATATACACACAAACACACCCGCTCGCGCGCATGCAATGGCAACCGAGCCGACGATAACAGAGGCGACGCTCAAAGCGGCGCTGATCGAGCGTCTCCAGGCGACCCACGTTGAAGTCACCGATATGTCCGGTACGCAATACCCCTTTCTTCTTTCCCCTTCCCCCTTCCCCTTTCACCCGTTCCCCCTCACAACCCAGCTAACCCCATCCCACCATCCAGGCGGCTGCGGCCAATCCTTCACGTCCCTGATCGTGTCGCCCGCGTTCGCGGGCCAGAGCAGCCTGAAGCGCCACCGGGCCGTGAACGCGGCCCTCAAGGGCGAGATCGCCGCCATCCACGCGTGGAGCGCGCGGTGCCAGACCCCCGAGGAGTGGGAGCGCGAGTGCGCCAAGACGAAGGACACAGGGGATGCCGGGGAGGGGAAGGAAAACAAGAAGAATACGGGGCCGCCCTTGGACGGCACCGTCCAGGGGCGCGTCGACGGCGTGGATGCGTGAGAGGGGGCTGGGCTGGGCTGGGCTGGTGAGATTATACGTATATTTGTCTCGTGCGGCCCGCCGCTCGGACTGACTGACCGACCGACCGACCGACCGGCTCCCCCGTTTCGCTCGGCTCAGACTCGATAAGTACTTGCTAGGGGAGGGAATAGGAGGGATGCGGCGCGGGATAGCAGGCCAGGCTAGGTAAAACGGATGATTAGCGCCGGCGGCGATAATATCAGAGAAGCCTGGACGGGTAGGAAGGATGGTCATGGGCAAGAAAAGGCGGGATACCATATTATTACCCTACTTAAGTACATATAGAACCTAGCTGGAGTCCGGATGGCTGGTTCGATACCGAATACCTGGACTACATAAGGGGGGAAAGGAGGCAAGAGCACCGGGAATGGTAATTCGTCTCGTCTTCATATCATATCTTCTCTAAGCTGCCTATGTAGACTCTTTTAAAACCACGTCACTCGATCATCCCCGACGCGGCGCTGCACCGATATGGTAACGAGTTTTGTACCAACGGAGTCGCTTTTCCACCAACACCTGCTGCACACGCACCTTTAACGTTAGAGACCCGCCGCGACCTCTCTATTACAGATCCAATAGGTTCCTGTCATTCCCCTGGTTGTCAGACCAAGGGTCACGTTCCTCTGCCCGAGGCCGGTCCTGCTTCGCCTAGAATAGACCTAATAGATCCTCGTTGGCGCCCTTCTTCTGCTGCGCGTCTCCGTGGCCTAGCTGCACGGATGCCGGTGGAGGTTGGCTTGACCCGCTCAAGTCAAGCCCTTCAAACCCGTTCATAATATCATTCGCGCCGCCTGGGCTCATGGGATTGTTCTGAGGGGGCGGTGGAGCGTCGAAGAGACCCATCATATCCGCCATCCCGCTCGATGGACCAGTTGGGCTGGCCACACGCTCTGGTGTGGCCGAAGCTGAGTTCTGTTCTTGCGACGCTGGCGCGGCCCCGTCGAAGTCGATATCCAGTAGGTTTTCGATGTTGTTTTGCGTCGTAGTCCCATTCTGCGCGGCTGCTGCTGCGATAGACGCGGCGATAGGGTTGTCGGTGGCATTTTGTCGCTGTTCCTGAATAGCTGCACGCTGAATTTCATCTGTGCCAAAGCGACCTTTGCCGACGAAGGACTCGGGCGGTTTGTGATAAACTGAAGCTAGTGAGGACAGCTCGCCAAGAAGTTGCTCTAACAAAGCTGTGGGTAAGCTCGTCATGGTGGTCGTGATGGCTGGTTTCTGCGACAGAACGATGTTCTGGTCATGGTTAGCTTCATGGCAAAGAGTTTGTACAAGAAAAAGGTTACCTTCGCAACATCTAAATCCCCTGATAAAAGTCGCCAATAAACATACGCCCGATCTCGAATATCCGGGTTGTCATTCTCGCCGGTTGCTGCCTGTAGGACCTTTTGTACTAGGCCTTGGTTATTGCTGGGCTTCTTTAGGAATAGTTTGACGACTGCTGTTAGGATCTGCAACTGTGTTTGCGTAAATTCCTCCATGAAATCGTCCACAAAGCTGGCCAGAATTTCATCCGCATTGATGATCTTCTCGGCGTATTCGCCAACAATCCATATTAACGAGCCTCTCGCGTTGGCTTCATCTAGCTCGTCGATATGGCTGCAGAGAGTCGGTATGACCCCTTCGTACCCAGGATATTTCCGGAGGATGTCTTTGATGACCACGATAACTTCCTGGACCACATAATTGACCTTCGTGGCTATCAAATCTAATAGCGCATTGACACACTTCTCGCTCGCGCTCTCGATCTTAATGGCAACCTGGCCGATCGCCTTGACGGCTCTTCGAACGAAATCCATGTCTACCTCCAAAGCATATTCTTTCAACTCGGCCAATAATTGCTCGTAGTTCTTTTCGTTTGCTATTCTGACCATAATCTCGAGCTTCTGGAGCTTGACATAGGGTGGATCGTTATATTTGCAGAAGAACACTCTGAGTTCCTTGCTTAGAATATCCGGCTTGGCTTGTAAGAGGAGGTCGATGTTCCTTAAGGCGACATATTGAACTTCGGGGGCCGATGCGATAAGGGTAACTGTGCATGTTAGCAAGAGCTTTTGGGGCAACGTTCATAAGACTAACCTAGAGGGGGCGCCATTTTCTTCAAATATTGCCGTACGAGATCCCCATTGATAAGCCTCATGTGTATAAATACCACCTTCACCGCAGCTAAGACGACACTGGGGTTGACATGCTGAAATTGCGGCGCCACTCTCTCGCAGATGTGTTCCGACTCCTTCACATCCTGTGGCGGATAATCTGCCAGAGTGGACAGAATTGTTACCCTGCCCCATTCTGTGCACTCATTCAAAGCCATCAACAGTTTCTTAAGGGTTTGCGGCGATATCACTAAGGCCCTCGTCTCGGGGGCAGTCTCGGCTATCTCTGCCAAGGCTTGTACGGAGTTCGCAACGACCATCGGATTAGGGTCTCCAATCATCTCCTGTAGTATCTCAAGAAACCCGTTCTCTATGCACATGGATGGGTTTAAGTCGAAGAGTTTGGCGACGCAAATGGCGGCGGTTTTGCGTACGTAGGGCGATTCATCTCGTAGTGTTTTGCGCAGCGGTTCTTCCATATAATCCACCATCTTGTCTACCCTAATACAGCCCATCGTCCTAATAGCGAGGGCTCTTATAAGCGGATTTGGATCTTCCGAGTCTTGGACAAACGTATTGACTGCTAGGATACAAAGGTCCGGATGTGACTTCGCATAATTCCTACGTTTTCCGTGAGCATACTGTGGTGAGGAGATACTGGAGCACCTTGATGAGCCAAGCAAAGGTTGACAAGCCACTCACATCAGATATAAATAGACAAGCTTCTTCTGGTCCAGATCTGCCGTCGCAATATTCTTCAGCACATCGGGGAAGAGCTGTGATACATCCTTGCCCAGGGTCATGGCCATGATGGTCTTTTGGATCGACTCTTTCCGCTCCCAGGCATATTGAGATACCAAACCAGCTCGCAGCTCGAACGTCTCGCCCTTCCTAGGTACGGCGAAAGCGCCACGAATACGATTCACCGCCATGGTGTGATATTTGTCTATGTATGTGCGCAAGGAGGATTACGGGGTGGCGGTCATAGGATAAAGGCGTTGCGAAAGTCGCAGGAGACCCCTTCAGCCTTCAGGGCTGTTTTGAGTTCATGCAACCTCCTTTCTATCGGGTGTGTTCGTTCGTTTATGTGACGTACTTCTTGAAGAGCAAGCAAGGGACAGTCGAGGCTCTGCCAAGATGATCGTGGGTGATGTTTGATAGGTAAAGGAAGTATTAGAATAGACCCCTGGCGGCTTGGAAATTCTACGTTCAGCCCTGTGTCGTTGCATGTAGTTGACACATACCTGGAAAATGCCGTAGCCACATTTGAGGCTAGTGATGGGTCACGAGACTCTAAGATCAAACCGGAAGCTGTTGGCCTAAGCTCCTTTGAACATAAAGTTACGTCAAATTGAAATGTGGACACTCCATACCTCCATATAACTACATATATTTAACCACTTAACTTTAAATTGCAATTTAACAGCTAAAAATCATAAATATAAAAAAAAAAAAATACATGTAAATGCCCTGCTATTAGCCATTAGTATTTTATATATTAGCTATATACTTTATATAATATAGCGATTATTAAGTTAAGGTATTTTACCTTTAACTTTTTAACTAATTATTTTACGTAAAAACCTTTATAGCTAATTAGTTAATTAGTTTATTAGCTTTTAACTTTATAATATATTTAGTTTTTAGTTTTTAACGTTATTAATATGTATATTTTTTACTATATTTAACTTTTATTTAATAATTTTAAAAGCTTTAAATAAGTTACTTATAATAGTTATTATATACCTATTTATTTATTACTATATTTATAAATCCTTTTAATTATATTAATGAAACGTTATTAATACTTTTATAAACTGTTAGCGAATTATTATTTATATAATTACTTATTAAGGCCTTTATTTTATAAGCCCTTATAATAGCGGCTATTTAAAAAATAAAAAAACAGGTTTAATAGCTATAATAAATAGCTGACCTTTAGCAGTAATACTATAAATTATAGGGTTAAATAAATAATGGTAGTTTATTAGTTTTTTTCGCTATAAAAATGCCGCCGAAATAATTTCGATTTAAAGCTAAAATAAAACGTTAATTTAAATAAATTTATCGGAATTTTTACTTTAAAATTTACATTTAAATAATAAAATAAATGGTTGGCGGATTTTTAATAAGCCTTTAATAATACTTTTAAAAAATACCGTAAATTATATTATTAAATTAATTTAATAATATTAAAAATAAATTAATAATACCGGCCTTTATAAAATAGATATATTTAATATTTTAAAGCTAAAAACCCGATAAAAATATTACGTATTAAGGGTAATTAAAAAGCGTTTTTTTAATAAATTAATATATTTATATATAATACGGGTTATTATAAAATAACTATTACGGATTTATTTAAATAAGCCTATTAAAAACTTAATTAATACTTTAAGGATTTTAATAATTACCTATAATTTTTAAAAAATTAAAATACGGAACGTTATTTATAAATAGGTAATAATTAATACTATTTTATAAAACTATCGGAATTTTTTCGAAATAAATTTAAAATTTAACTATTAATATTATTATTAAACCACTATTATTAAACCACTGCAATTAAACCACTATAGTTAAATTTATAATAGGCTAGTTTAAATTAGGTTTAATATAATTACGTAA
>JAJJKD010000072.1:0-201657 GCA_022376535.1 Xylariaceae sp. FL0662B
GAAACCTGGCTCCAAGGTCTTTGGTCAAGTCGGGTTCAACTACGCAGCCCGGATCCGCGGCCTCGATTTCCAGCCTGGAAATTGGCCTCTTGTGAGTCTTATGGTTCCAGAAGTAGAAATTCTGCTTCAAGACAATTTCATAAGGATCTCGGGTGGGGACGACAGCATGGCGAAAGAGGTATATGAGATGTTGAGCAACGGTCTAGCCGCGGACAAGCATCCCGAGCCTCTGCGAATTGATATTAATGAGAATCAGCAGAACTACATGGATACAGTTGAACAGGTCGTCTCTGCAATTCATGAAGGCCAGTTCTCGAAAGTCATTGCATCACGCCCGGTTGGGGTTCCCGAAAAGGTGGATATGGCCGCCACGCTGGTTCGGGGTAGACGGTCAAACACGCCAAGACGAAGTTTCTCCTTGAATCATTCGGGCTGTCAAGCCACGGGATTCAGCCCGGAGCTGGTCTTCTCGGTGGAAAAAGGTAGGGTCACTACAGAGCCCTTGGCTGGCACCAGACGAAACCAAGGGACGGGTGTTCAACACACCAGGCTAGCGGATGAGTTGCAAAACGATCCCAAGGAGGTTTTTGAGCACGCTATCTCAGTCAAAGAGGCAATTTCAGAGTTGCACCAGATCTGTTCCCCGGGTACAGTGGTGGTAGAAGACTTCATGTCGGTCAGAGCCCGGGGTAGCGTGCAACACCTCGGATCCCGGGTTGCCGGGGGTCTGTTACCCGAGAAGGATGGATGGGACGCACTTGGCGTGTTGTTCCCTTCCATTACCGCATCTGGAATACCGAAGAAAGCGGCTTTGGCTGCCATTGAGCAGCACGAGAGCATGCCCAGGGAGCTCTACTCCGGCGCAGTCATAATGCTGGAGAACCCAGACTTTTTCGAAGCGGCGCTTGTTCTCCGTACTGTGTTCCAAGATCAGTATCGCAGCTGGATCCAGGCAGGAGCCGGGATCGTTTCTCCGTCTACGCCACAAAGGGAATTCACCGAGACTTGCGAGAAACTCGAGAGCATTGCTCCGCACATCATCGCAGAAGCTTAACAGGACCCACGACACCTAGAGCATGCTAAGAAAATTCGGAAAGTCTAGCGATGCCTTAGAGCCGGGAGAACGGTAGGAAATTTGTGTCTACAGCCCATTCAATCATACTATTTTGTTTGCTACTACAACGCTGGCGTACATCCTGTGACTTTGACTTGGATGGGTACGCTTGGATGTGCCACACATTGACTCTTAGACTATAACCTAGACGAATGTAGGACCGAATATCATTCTTTAGATAAGAGGCCCACACTAGGATTGACTTGAATTAGAGGTATAGAGAAGAAATTACTTACACTGACGGTACAGACTGTACATTTTCGCCCTAACCTCATCTCGAGGCGTCCGAGGTCTCTCGCGCCGAACCTGCGCCAGAACAACTACAATTCGACAAATTAGCACTACTGACAATCACAGTTCCAGGACCCTGCTTACTTTACACGATTAGCTATTGGCTCTTCACCATATACATATCCTTAACCTAGTATGGGTCCTTGACTTGGAGAGATTTTTTGCGCTTATCCCACTTTCGCATTCACATGCATTAATATCACGACGACCCTCGCCGACCTTCGAAACTCTTTTTGTGTGCAGATGCTGGAGTATTTGGTTGAGCTTTGGGGATGTTTCTCTAAACTCAACCCGGCAATCATCTCAACAACCACCAGCGTAACCTGGCCGATCTAGCTCGACCAATGAATGCCCATACTGCAGCCGTAGCAAGTATACGCGATGAGCCACCAGATCCGCGTTAGGGTCCGTTCGATACGACGGGAAAGAATATGATGTCTCGGTTTATCTCCACCTAGACAGGTCTATACGGAGCTAGGCAAGCAAAATCGGGTGGGCAAATCTCACATATGCAGTCTTAACTGTACTACTTCACCATTTTGTTGAAAGAATCTAGGAGCCGAGCGATATACACTTCGATATATGCTGCAGTCTAAACTGAAGCGCTTGGGTCTCCACGAAAGCCTAGCACGTCAGCCGAGAGCTAGGTCTACGGGAAGTATGTGTGTAGATGGATGAGATGGACTAGACGTTGGGCATTCATTGGCGGGCCTCTTGCAAGCCTTGTATCAATCTATGCCTACTCTGCTACCGTGCAGCTGCACTCACATGGGGGCACGTTGCCATACACATGCGGGTTGGGCTTCTTTCGGCGACGACTGCAGAAGCAATAAATCCAGAGCGTAGAGCGCCTTCACAGGTGCCACACGGGAGTCTCGCATCCGGAAGCCATGGTGCCAGATCCATGACTTCTCATGAATTGGTTCGTGGAATGTGGCGTGATCAAGAAAGCGCTTGAACACCTCCGTGGTCCAGACAGAATAGTCAGGGCCCGAGCTGTCGAGGTCGACAGTTTTGTTGGAGGTACGGAGGATTCGGAATCCGCCTCAACAATATCGAGGAATCCAACTGTCCAAGAGGTCAACCTTTCTACCTTATCGCTGTCGATACAATCAGGTAGTTCGCGAAGGGGGAGGTTACAATGAGAGAAAACTTGGCAGAAACTTCTCAGCCCAGTGGCCCTGATCGTCAATCGGGAGCAGCCCAAGAGCGGACCGGAGCTATCGATCGGCAATCGGCATAGATCTCTAGTCGATCAATCGATACATTTCCCTATCCACATCCTTAGGCAGGTTCGATATCATGTCGCGAGTAGATGAAGCCAAGCATTCAGGGGGGAAAGATACGTGGACTGTAGGTAAAGCAGAGACAATAGACTTGTATTGTCTACAATTATCTGTAAATTAGTACACTGAACCACTATGTACGCACGGTGGTAGCCAAGCGTAAATAGGGGTTGAGCAAGAAAACGAGCTAATTATGCTTTAGGTTCTTAAAAAGCGAAGAGCGGTGGCTCGGTTCGGTAGTAGGCCGTGTCGGCTGTCTCACCGAATCAACCATCTAGACATAGCCACAAATGAATGGAATCAAGGGACTCGGGGAAGGATTCTGAAATGTCGGACCCATCTTGAGCACATCGTCCCGCAAATGTATAGTCGGGCAGGACGGGAACTTGCGACAATCCTGCTTAAAGTGCTAGGCCCAGGTCAACCGCCGTAGGTCGGTATATGGTGAAGCCAGAAGGCTTGGCAAAGTCGACTGCATCAGCAGAGTCCCCTTCTAGTAACGATAGTGCAGTGTCGATGCTGGCATAATAGGCACGCCGATCCCAGAGATCGTCGTCATCGTTGATACAGGTGAGCGCGGACATGCTGAATGCTGTTAATGGCGTTTCTGAGTATGTGGTTAGGCCTCGCTTGAGATCCGATGGGAACGGGTGCATGATCTTACTACCAGCGGAGTCTGAAAGGGGACGCGTAGAGTGTCGGGCCCAATGATTTACCGGTAGTTTGCTTCGTATCCTCTTGACCGAGTCGGACGATACACGATTCCAGCACCTTGACGGTCTTCGAGGTGCGACTTGCGCTCTTTGATGGCACTCTCGTGAACCCTGTGGATATCTGCGAGGTAGAGCCATAATTCTGCTTCCGAACGACATACAACAGGAAGTTCCGGATGCGGGCATGCGAAATTGGTCAGGTCTGATAAACTCCGGAGGTAAGCCGGGATGCATGCGCTGATATGCCGCCTCCAGGCATCCAGGTCCAGGTATTGCTACGGCCGCTCTTCCGCAGGTAGGTCAGCTCGCCCAAGCTTTACAGGACAATATCCCGCGCAAGCAACGTCTTTGCGAGAGATGACAGGGTTCTCACCTTTCCATGTTCAAACACTGGGAGCAGACCGGGCATCAGCCGCCCACGGGTCGCAAGGCATCCTGGTATCCGACGGAGCGGTCGCTTGCGCGCAGAGCGATGAGATCTTGCAGAGGCGCGATGCCTTCAGGACTTCGCGGCGGTGCACTGAGGGGGATAAGCTTTGAACGAGGTGCTTATGTTCCGACATCATGTGCAAGATACGGGAGAGATGGGGCTCCGTCGCCAGTCGCCTTGCTCATGGCGTTCTTGTTCGGTTGGGTATTCGAGCGGATGATTCTGTTACCATTCTCGAAGTTTCTTCTCGAGTCTTCGCCGCTCAGCATAGGCTTGAGTTCGGTCGGCTTTGTGCTGCTCACATGCCGCCTCCGTGGCGCTTGTATCCTCAATCCGAGAGAGTGAGATCTTTGATACTCCTGCTGCTGCTCTAACTCTGTCCGCTTCTTGGCCGGAAGTCCCAGAGGCGAGATGAAATTCGTCAGCCAGAATAATATAGGGTGTGTATCAAGAGGGGGAAGGCCAAGGTTGTACGATATCTTCCCGGGCATGATGTGTTCCGAGCTAAAGGATTGTCAGCGGCGCAGGAAGGTTGCAGGTGCTGGCAACTTACTGTTTCTTGTCTTTCCCTTTGTATTACCTCCTCCTGAATTTTAGCTCGAGTTCCGGCTCGCCGTATTTCTACCCGACTAAGAGGACGAGATCCAATTAAAGATCAGCAGTGAGTCATCGTTAGCCCCTTTAAACGATTCCTACGCTGTACTTCGGTTTACATAGCTCCTCAAGACGAGCAGAAGGAAAACAATGGGAGTTCAAAAGGTTACCGTCATCCATGCGGTTCTCGTCGTGCACGTATTCGTGATGGTCACTAAACCATAGGAGCTCATGCAATTTGACGAAGTTGCCCGTAGTCAAAGTTGCCTGTTCTCGATACACATCCTTCATACCGATCTTCTCCGCCAACTCGCCTTCGATATGCATAGACTAATTAGAACCTCTAATGGATTTCTCGGCCGCAGAAGCTAGTAGATACTGATCACTAAAACCATTAAACGCTGAACATCCGAAAATATTAATAGATCGTATTATCATTCCCAGGCATTATAGAGCCTGGGGATCTTGCATCGCACGATGGAATGGGTCGGCAACTCGCCGTCCTCATCTACTTTGCCGATTAGCTTTTTCCGAGGGCCATAGCTTCGGCGAAATGCTTCACCACTCGTATATTCCGGGGATCTGAAGCTCATTTTGCGCGGACTTAGAACTTAAGGAAGACCTAAGTATAAGGCAGGTATACTTAGAAATGGGAAAGAAAGGTTGTTTGAAAGATAAGAGTATAAGACGCGATATTATAAATATATATATTGTTTACGGAAGACAGGAAATTGAAGTCCTAGAGAAAAGAGAAACAGGGGCGAGGGAAGAAGAGGACGCAGACAAGGAACAGACGGCATATACGGCACATTTATCGTCGGATAATGCATGCCATGAAGCGACGAGGGACAGCATTACTACAGGTGCCGCTTGGGATCGCCGGCCAGAATCATCATAGGTTACCAGGCGAAAAGGGGGGAGGGGGTGATCCATATTTGGCCCAACTCGGCTGCAGTTGAAGCAATTCCCACCCGGCTGCGGCACTGCCATGCTAGGCGGTTGTTTGGGGTGAGCAAAAGCAGCGATGGGTTACCCACCTAACTACGATGGCCCCGGAGTCTTCTTACGTGGTTAAGTATAATGCCCTTTCGATATTGGGCTGTGTCGAGAATGTTGAACTGTACGAACCTGGGGGCTTTTACCCATTGGATCCGGGAGCGACCAGAGGATACTAAGATTAGCTAGGTAAGCGTCGTATTACGAAAGTGTTACTATTAGCGGTTTAGCAATTATAGAGTTATGGCCGGATAATGGCGAGGTAGGTACTGAGGACTACACTACATAACACTGTGTCGTTATTAAGCTTGTACGGCTGCCAGTTCTTAACCTAGCTGTCCAAAGATCTTAGTCTATGAGGAAGTGCCATGTGCGAGAGACCTTGTGTGGTTGGAAAGCCGTTGTCTTGGAATCCGATCCCGATACTGAAGAAGTTACAGGGATTCCGAACGTCTGACGGTCAAAATTACCTACGGGACAACCACACAGAAACAAGGTCGGACTATTCATTCTCGTAAAAAAAAAAAAAAGTCCTGATATATAGCTCGGCCTTCGTTCGTTGGTCCCGGAAAACGAGTCAGGTAACTGAACATATTAAACTGACTGATTGGTTTACTCATTTGAAGTTACCCCTGATATTGATGGGCTCCGGCAATCCTGAGTGGGTTTAATCAAACAGTTTAGCGCCAAAATTGCCATATCTTAGATAGATCTGGTGCAATCGTTACACATTACCATATTATTCATCAATTGCTATTGGAAAGTTTCTATTTCTATGTGGTAAAGTAGACCTACACTTAACGATATAGCCTCAAGGACGCAATCATCCGATTATCGACATGAAACATAAGTTGGCATCGAGTTATACAATCGTTTTCATTCGGTATAGTTGAGAATGATATGCGTAGAGTATGCTGGCATTCTCATAGTTTAGGATGGTCTTGAAAAGTAGTCTAGCTTCACGTCAATCAGCATGATCCTTAAACGATGTTTCAGAAATACCGTGCAGACGGGGGTTACAATCAGTAGAGCTCAATGCATTTTATCAACAAAGGTGTTCAGAACAGGTCTGTGAATGCGTTGATTTCATCAGGTAGAAAGAAGTAGGGTTGTCGAGAAGGAAAAAAAATGCTTACCTCGTTGGATGATGCCTCTAGGTTGAGAATAATAAGTGCTTTCAACTCGACCACACATTGCATTATTACAAATCTTTTGTTAGTATAAGAAGGCGATGACTCGACCAACAGCACATCAAAAGAGGTGTTAGAGACCCATGTAGTGTTGGTGGGTTATCTAGAGCAGATAACTACTAGCACGTTATTTCCATTGCGGTGATTGCCGGTTAGTAAAGCGGTTGAAGACGAATGATGGACATAGCAAACAGCCTTAGGCATCATGAGTTAGGTGTTAAAGATGAACTCTCGAGTGAGTGTGCATGTAGTAGAACAAAGTGCAGATTGCAGATATGAAACTCGGGATAGATACTCGACAGTATGATATCGTTCGACTCGTGGGCAGGATTGTTGTATTGATTAGAGTTGGGGCCGTAAGAAATGTTGAGTTGAAGCGAGTTTTTTTCAAGAATAGATCTAATTATCAACCCACGTGACTAACTTATTAGTAACACATGGTTGCTGTCCTAGGAAGAAATTAGCGATCATATGGTGGCCCGAGCTCGTGCACTCATTGCCCAAACTTCCAAGGTTCCCCGCCATCCAACGGAGGTAGGTACGTAATGAAGTACAGTATGGACGAAGGATATAAAGTTTAGCCGGTTTCCGTCGTAAGGGTCCATTGGAGGTGCCCGTACCCGTGCTACGCCCCACTTTAGAGGAATTCGCTAAGGCTCACCATCTAAAGATGTGAAGTAGAACCTTGGAACCTTAAGTTAGATTCGTCTGTATTCAACAAACATCAATACATGTATGTATCTAGAACGGCCATTGGTCGCTACGGCCGACCTCGCATTGTTATATTGGAACTTCTCTCACTTGGTCTGTACCTAGGAGTGGTTGCTTGGGGAAAAGACACCATTTGATCTTGTCAGCGTTAGAGGATCTGAACATTCGTATATGTATGTGTTGCTCCTATTCATATCAGCCAATAGGCACAGCTAAACTTGCATTACAGTAGGTACGTAATCCGTCCATACGTTCTTTATGTATGCATGTATACGTACGTATGTATGTACATACATTGATCGATACAGTACCTCCTATAACGCCCGAATACCTAATCACTAATAAGGTCGCACTAATAAACCACATCCAGTCCCAGTCCAGTCCCAGTCCAGTCCCAACCCAGTCCGATCCAGTCCAGTTCAGCCCAGTTCAGTCCAGTCTAGGTTACTACGTACCTAGTTCCGCTTGGTCGGTATTCCAGATTTGACATCGACAACCGAATCATCATCGTCCCTCTTCTTTTTCCTCCGAGTCCCTCAAAATAATACCAGACATACATACTTCCATACCCCCATACCTCCGTACTTACACACCGGAGCTGTCGAACCACCGTCCTACGCTTGTCATGATACCCCAAGGTGCTTACTCGAACTATTATTGACTGGATCATTCCGCCATTTTCATCGGTCCGCCCGACATTTGACGTCACAGGTTTTGGTGGTAGACCGGTAGGGCTTGTTCGCTTTCGAGCTTGGCTTTTGACCCTATTACTCGGATCCATGTCGAGCGTCTAACTTGCGACTCTCTTCCTTTTTCTTTTTCTTTTCCTCTGTCGACCTTTTTACCACCCGCCATGGCGCAATTAAGTCCAGAGTTGCAGGAGAAGCTGAACGAGTTGGAGAGGGAGTTGGAGGTAGGCTTTCATTATTTGCTTGCTGTTGTCGGTGTGGGTTCGCGAACCGGATACCCGACGGACAAGGACCGTGGGGTACATCATGGTCGTCGACATATAATAGCAACCCTTCATGCCTTTGAAGCACCTTCAGACTCTTGTCCAGAGCTAACTTGCTTCTTCCTTGATCTAGGAAGGTGATATAACAGAAAAGGGGTAAGACCTCACCGACCTCACCGACCTCATCAACATCATCGACTTCCTCGGAAGTCTGCCGTCGCATCCTATCGTCCTCCCACCCGTGGGCCTGCTAACCCATCTTACAACTTACAGTTTTCAGAAACGGCGGACCCAAATCCTCTCGCAGTATATGGGACCTGGCTCGTTGACCGATGCGACTGGCGGTTTACGAATACACTCGCCCGACAATGCAAGCCCTACCACAGGCGAAGGTAGTCGAGATGCCGCATTGCTCACTCTAAGCGCCACCAATCCCGACCTGAACGAACCGTACTCACCTACGACAGCCATATCCCCTGTGGATTGGCGACCCCAATCGTCTGGCTTGCCGGGCTCTCATGGAGTCGATCACCCAGCCGGCATACTACGGCCTGGTGGTCCTATGGCTGAGTCCCGTCCGGCCCTGAGCCAACGTGATTCCCTCTTCCTCACTCCGACCGCGAACTACGCTCAAACGATGGGATCCGACGACCCGCCTACACGATCGGGAACCATGGTCTCGGGAGACTATGCCTTCAAGCCAGAGTATCAGCATCAGGGAGGCTATGGGCCGCAATCACCCAACCTTTATAATAGCCGCACTGGCACAATGATGGATTCACAGGGATACTTCTCGGATTTTGCCGGTCAACAGTCGCACGATCAGGGACCTGCACAAGGCGGCGAGTACGGTGGAGGGGCACATAGATACTCGTCAAGCGACGCATTCTCGCCTACCGTCGCAGTGGCTCCGCCGATGCTCACTGCGAACGACCTGCCTCCACCAGAGGCGCTAGAGTACCAGATGCCCCTAGAGCCGCGTGAGGTACCATTCGCCATCTACGACCCGCATGATGGAAATACAGCCATGTCGAATTTCGAGAATATTGCTGCTGTTTTAAGGCATCGAGGACGGACTACCGCGAAGCTCCCGGCATACTGGGTACTTGATAGCAAGGGAAAGGAGATCGCATCCATTATGTGGGACAAGTTGGCATCTCGAGCCGAGAAAGTGGCCCAGGTCATCCGTGACAAGAGTTCGCTATACCGTGGTGATCGCGTAGCTCTCATTTATAGAGACTCGGAGATCATCGACTTTGCGATAGCTCTACTGGGCTGTTTCATTGCCGGCGTGGTGGCTGTGCCGATCAACGACTTACAAGATTACCCCAAACTAAACCTGATATTGACCTCTACACAAGCGCATCTTGCCTTAACCACTGATAATAACTTGAAATCTTTTCAAAGGGATATCACCACGCAGAAGCTGAACTGGCCCAAGGGAGTCGAATGGTGGAAGACGAATGAGTTTGGAAGTTATCACCCGAAGAAAAAGGACGACGCACCCCCTTTGTCGGTACCGGACCTAGCGTATATCGAATTCTCTAGAGCCCCGACAGGAGACCTTCGGGGTGTTGTGCTAAGCCACCGTACCGTAATGCATCAGATGGCCTGTCTCAGCGCCATTGTTTCCGCGGTACCGGGCCCAGGTCCTGGTGACACTTTTAACCGTAATCTTCGCGACAAAAACGGACGTGCGATAGGAGGGGCAGCCGGAAGCGAGATCCTACTGTCGTATCTAGATCCCCGACAAGGCATCGGAATGATTCTGGGTGTGCTGCTCAACGTTTATAGTGGTCATACTACCGTATGGGTTGAGAACAAGGCTGTAAACACGCCCGGCCTCTATGCTCACCTTATCACCAAATATAAGGCTACGTTGATGATTGCCGACTACCCTGGCCTGAGGACTGCTGCCTTTAATTATCAACAAGATCCGATGACGACGCGGAACTTTAAGAAGGGCATGGAGCCGAATTTCCAGCATGTCAAGCTTTGTCTGATCGATACCCTGACTGTGGATAGCGAGTTTCATGAGTTGCTAGCCGACCGATGGCTACGGCCGTTACGGAATCCGAGGGCCCGAGAAGTTGTGGCCCCGATGCTCTGCCTACCCGAACATGGCGGTATGGTGATCGCCGTCCGGGACTGGCTTGGCGGTGAAGAGCGCATGGGATGTCCATTAAAATTGGATCTCGATGCCGAGTCCGAGTCAGAAACTGGCAAGGAAGAAGAGAAGGACAAAGAAAAGCCAGGAGCATCCAATGGGTTTGGAAGTCTTCTCGGTGGCGGTACCACCACTAGGAAGGAAAGCAATGAAAAGAATGATCTTGGTGAAGTCTTACTAGATCGAGAAGCACTGAAGACTAATGAAGTGGTCGTACTTGCCATTGGGGAAGATGCACGAAAAAGGGCAACGATCGAGCCGGGTACCGTTCGAGTCGGTGCATTCGGCTATCCCATCCCTGATGCTACCCTAGCTGTGGTTGACCCCGAGACTGGATTACTGGCTTCACCGCATTCCGTTGGAGAAATCTGGGTTGATTCGCCATCCTTATCTGGAGGATTTTGGGCCTTGCCTAAGCACACAGAGCAAATATTCCATGCCAGACCTTACAAATTCGAGCCCGGGGATCCGACCCCTACCCCGGTAGAACCCGAGTTTCTTCGGACCGGTCTTCTTGGGACGGTCATCGAAGGAAAGCTCTTCGTTCTTGGGCTCTACGAGGATCGGATCAGACAGAAGGTCGAATGGGTTGAGCATGGTCATGAGGTCGCGGAGCATCGATATTTCTTCGTACAACACATAGTTGTCAGCATTCTTCGGAGCCTAAATAAGCAGGTATATGATTGCTCGGCATTCGATGTTTTCGTCAACGACGAGCACCTACCGATAGTAGTTCTAGAGTCGTCGGCAGCATCGACAGCTCCAGCAACATCAGGTGCTCCGCCTAGGCAGCTAGACACCGCGTTATTGGAATCCATATCAGAGCGATGCATGGAAGTGCTCATACAAGAACACCATTTGAGAGTCTACTGCATCCTAATTACGGCACCGAATTCACTACCCCGTGTCACCAAAAATGGTCGGCGGGAAATAGGAAACATGCTCTGTCGCAGAGAGTTCGACCTCGGAAACTTACCCTGCGTTCATATCAAATTCAGTATCGAACATACGGTATTGAATTTGCCTATTGGTATCGACCCCATGGGTGGTATCTGGTCAAACATGGCATCGGACTCCCGGATAGACATTCTTGGGCCGACAGAAATGCAATATTCAGGAATTGATAGACGCGAGGTCGTTATTGACGATCGTACGTCCACCCCACTGAATAACTTTTCCAGCATCACCGACCTCATCCAATGGCGGGTAGCACGTCAGCCGGAAGAACTGTCCTACTGTACCATCGACGGCAGGGGCAAGGAAGGAAAAGGCATCACGTGGAAGAAGTTCGATACCAGAGTAGCCGCAGTCGCCCTGTATCTCCGTAACAAGGTTAAGGTACAGCCGCGCGACCACGTTATGCTCATGTATACGCACTCGGAAGATTTTGTCTTCGCCGTCCATGCATGCATCAACCTCGGCGCCGTCATTATCCCGACCGCCCCGATGGATGAGCGACGCCTGAACGAAGACGTGCCGGCTTTTCTACACCTCATTAATGATTATGGCATTAAGGCTGTCCTGGTCAATCATGAGGTGGATCATCTGCTCAAGTCAAAGCCAGTAGCCCAGCACATCAAACAATCTGCGCAGGTCCTCAAGATCGGTGTTCCCAGCGTCTTCAACACTTCGAAGCCTCCGAAGCAGAACAGTGGGCTTCGTGACCTCGGTATTACTGTAGATCCCGCATGGGTACAACCGGGATATCCAGTCATCATCTGGGCGTACTGGACGCCGGACCAGCGCAGAATATCGGTACAACTGGGTCATGAAACCATCTTGGGGATGTGCAAAGTTCAGAAGGAAACCTGTCAGATGACAAGCTCCAGACCAGTTCTCGGCTGCGTTCGGAGTACCACGGGCCTAGGTTTTATTCATTCCTGTTTAATGGGTATCTACTTAGGCACGCCAACCTACATGTTGTCGCCCGTCGAGTTTGCACAGAATCCCATTTCACTCTTCCTAACCCTAAGTCGGTACAAAATCAAGGACACCTACGCAACCCCCCAAATGCTTGACCACGCTATGAACACAATGCCGGGCAAGGGTTTCACGATGCACGAACTAAAGAACTTGATGATTTCGGCTGAAAGCAGACCCCGCGTCGACGTATTCCAGAAGGTCCGACTCCATTTCGCCGCTACTGGCCTCGACAGGACGGCCATCAACACGGTATACTCGCACGTGCTTAATCCGATGGTCGCGTCACGGTCGTACATGTGCATTGAACCTATCGAGCTTTGGCTTGACCAGCGGGCTCTCCGGAGAGGTCTGATCATCCCCGTAGATCCCGACAGCGACCCCAAGGCTCTTTTAGTGCAGGATTCCGGTATGGTACCCGTCTCGACCCAGATCGCCATTGTCAACCCCGAGAGCCGGTTCATTTGCAGAGACGGCGAATATGGTGAGATTTGGGTTGATTCCGAGGCTTGCGTCAAGGGGTTCTATGGGTCAAGAGATCCGTTCGATGCCGAACGCTTTGACGGACGTACCATCGACGGCGATCCGAATATCAGCTATGTCAGGACTGGTGACCTCGGTTTTCTGCATAGTGTGAGTCGACCTATTGGACCCGGTGGAGCTCAAGTGGATATGCAAGTTCTTTTCGTATTAGGCAATATCGGTGAGACGTTCGAGATTAACGGGTTGAGCCATTTCCCCATGGATATTGAGGCTTCCGTGGAGAGATGTCATCGGAACATCGTCCCTGGCGGCAGGTAGGTTCAGCGCATCGACAATGTTAACTAAGACTAACAAAGAATATAGCGCTGTCTTCCAAGCAGGTGGCCTTGTGGTTGTTTTGGTGGAAGTATCTCGCAAGGCGTACCTGGCTTCCATCGTCCCAGTCATCGTAAACGCCATCCTCAACGAGCACCAGATTATAGTTGACATTGTCGCTTTCGTCAATAAAGGCGACTTCCCTCGCAGCCGGCTTAACGAAAAACAACGCGGCAAAATACTAGCCGGTTGGGTTACCCGCAAGATGCGGACGGTTGCTCAGTTCGCAATCCGCGACCCTGAATCTATCGGTATGGAAGGTAACGACGGTACCGGGGAGAACCGTCGTGCCAGCGTGGGCAGCATCCGAAGCACCAATGTACCAGGCACAAGCTCCCTACGGAATATGGAACACGCGCCGCAAATACTGGAGCAAGAAGAGCTAGATCACCAAATGAACAAGATGTCGGAGCTGCCGCGACGGGTCGAGCTCTCGACTAACAGCGAGAAGTCCTCGGGCCCGCCGTTCAATTTCGACAGCCCGTCGTCAGCTCAGGCAGGCCCGCCCAACCACGACTTCGGGCTCGCCAACTTCAACCAGCAGGCGAACGCGCCGCAGATCCGCCTCCCGAGCGTCGACGGCCGCGAGACCCTGAAAGAGCACGCGTGGGTGCAGCAGGGCCGAGGAGGTCCTCTGCCCCAACCGCCCCCGGGCGCGGCCGCCGACGAGGACGAGTGGCAGCGCGACGCGCTCATCCACATGAACCTGGCCGGCCAGATGCCCAAGCAAGACTAGTGGTCTTCTGCGTCTGATCGCCGGGCCTTCTACCAGATGATGAGGACCGGCGTCACCTACGCCCTGGGGCCTCACTGATGATGACGACGATGACGACCATCGTCGGCGTTGATGAACCCTTGAAGAGGATGATGATATTCGCGAGCCCTCCTAAAACGCGCCATGGGGAAGTTAGTTAGTCTTACTTGGTCTATCTGTCTATCTGTCTATCTGTCTATCTGTCCGTCTGTCTGTCTGTCTGTCTACTACGAATGCCGCTGCTGCTGCTAGCAACGCGTTGGGTTATATGCTTTTCGTTCTTTTGTATGTCTCTGGCGGCTCCCCCACCGCTTTTTTTTTTTTTTTTTTTTTTAAGAAAGAAAGAAAGAAATGAAAAGAAATGAAACAATCCAGACCCCAGATGAGAGGGGAAGCGGCCGGGTGGCCGGGTATATGGACGTCGAGTTTGGATTATTCTGCGTATCGACGGCGGCAGCGGCGGCGGCGGCGGCGGGAAACCCGGATAGGCAGGTGGTGGGGATTTTGCCGCGGGCTGTTTTATTTTATTTATTTGTTTGTTTGCTTTTGTGTTGTTCGCTTACTTAGAGAAGACGGACGGAGAGATGGACGGACAGACAGATGGACAGAGAGAGAGGTGGTGTTTGTGGAAAGGGCTCTCTGCGCGCGTATACACCATAAGACACACATATACACATATACACACACGTGTTACAAGGCACAGCACCGATGGGGGTGGTGGGTGAGGGTGAGGGTGAGGGCGAGGGTGAGGGTGGTTGTAAGCAAGCAAGCAAGCAATGAATGTATTATAGTTGGTGAGATATCATGGAATGCCATTGAATGGAATGGAATGAATTCAGTTGAATCGATTTGACTTGAGGATTCGTACTTCATACATGCATTTATAGGATGGTTAGATAGGTTAGGTAGGTCATGTTTGTTGCCCCCGAGTTGCTCTCATGTGATAGATATGTAGTAGATATATATCTAACTATTTGCTGCGTGGCGGTTAGGTAAGGGGGTCATTTGGGGTTAGGTGTTTCGAGGCGCCCTATGCTGACTACCTACCTACTTAGGTTGTGTAAGTGTATATGATTGTGCTGGGGTCGATGGACACAGACGATTGTAGACTCACCGGCGGTTTTTCCTCCTAAGCATCCAGCGGCTTCGCCTACTTGGGTAGCAAACTGGTGTGGTGTTTTATCGCTTAGAGTACTTGAGATTGTTGGTTTATTTACCCGGATAGATACGCTGGCGTCTGCGGGTTATTTGCCCGGGATGAGACTGATTCGTTCGTTGTTGAATTGGTAGACAAGCGGTATTCAAGATTAGTATGTACTCGAGTTTACCAATTTACCGCCCTTGCTGTTGTTATACGCTTTAATTACTAGTTAGCGTGTTTTTCCGAGTTTATGAAGGCGATTGATGATTCGGGATTTAGAGGTTTTCATGTCGACTGATATAACAGTGGGGGGAATGTAGGCATGTACCCCTATATCCTATCTTGGATCTATTTACCTACCGTTACCGGACATAGGACTTAGGCTTATTAACCTAGGTGTAATGTCATATTTTAGTCGAGACATATATATATATATATAGCCTTGTATACGATACAGACGATAATCCTTTTTCTTGCTTTTCTATTCATACGCACCCACGACATGGTGGCTTCGACTTCGACTATTCCCTCCGAGCCTGTCTGTGCCTCCACATATCATTACAAATGCACATACCAGACCATCCATTACAGTAATATCTAGCAATACTCAATACATTCGTATCTCAATATACATAGTACTCTACAATTTGTCTATAAAATATAAGGTGTTGTTCTACCCGCCTACCTACCCGCAGGTAAACCGAAATGAAAGAAACGCGACAAATGCCTGGGAGTGGGGGATGAGGGAACTCGGTAGTCACTGAGTCATTTGAAGAAACGTACCGGGTAAAATATATCATCAAGTTCACCGAAGGCGGCGAAGCTGATGGGTGGTATAAAGGAGAGGTTCATTCAGGGGGAAAGGGCAAGGTTGGAAAAAAAAGAGAGGGGGGGGGAGGGGTGAGAAATTGGGGGGTGGTTAGTAATCTGGTATAACTGCAAAAAGGGACACGAAATGAGAAGATGGAATAATACGAAAAAAAAGAAGTGATATCTATTAGTTTAATGGAAAAGAGTACCGTGGATGGGGTTTTCATACTGATATATATACCTGCTTCCTATGACAGTATGTATGTACCTTAAGTGCTTCTAGTTATAAACATAAATTAGTAGGTATAAATAATCTCGCTTTATGACCGAGACGACATATTTCTAATATACCCAGACGTAAAGAAGGGCAGATGGCATGCTCGCAATTTCATACCGTGATATACACAAAATGATACTGATACTTTGAAAGAAATAGTCTACCTGTCTACCGTATCAGCAGGAATGACATTACCGCCCCGGCAGTATTCTCACGGCAAGGTATGAAAAATTGCAGACCAATGTATAAGTGTCGATTATAATGCTTCTCATTTTGATTCGATAGCATGAATTACCTTAGTAGATACAGCGTGTTTTCGTTTTTCTCGTAGTACATCACGAAATGCAATATGTGTACAGGTCTGTTTTGCCCCAGAGCTCTGCAGCAGACTAGATCAAATCTTAGCGTTCTTCTCAGTAGCAGCCTTGATCGCAGCACCCAACCCCGGATTGACCTGGGCGAACATCTCGTACGTTCTCGACCGGGTGTCGACGTGCGCGTCACACAGGTGGCCCGCGACGTTGTTGATGAAGTTATCCTGCTGGCCGGGCGTGCGGCCGAGAATCTCCCAGAGGCCGTTGGCCTGCACGTAGTCACGGGGCTTGACCTCGTCGAACAGGTCGTTGACGGCGCGGCCGGTCCACTCTTCGTGGGCGTTGGTCGGCTTGACGGCCTGGTACGTCAGCGGGCGGTAGCTGCTGGGGTAGTTGGGGTTGGCGCCGTAGTTGCCGTTGACCGACATGAAGCCGTCGCGCTGGAAGGGGTTGAAGGCCTTGAGGGGGGCGTTGACGGGGATCTGCTGATAGTTGACCCCGAGCCTGTGTCTGTGGGTGTCGGGGTAGGAGAACAGACGGGACTGGAGCACGGGGTCTGCCGAGGGCTCGACCCCGGGAACGAGGTGGGACGGGGAGAAGGCGACTTGCTCGATCTCGGCGAAGTAGTTCTCGACATTTCTGTTGAGGGTCAACTTGCCGAAACGCCGAAGAGGCACCTGTCTCTTCGGCCAGACCTTGGTCAGATCGAAGATATTCCACTCGAACTTCTCGGCCTGCTCGGGGGTTAAGGTCTGCACGTAGACGGTCCAGCTCGGATATTCGCCCCTTTGGATAGCCTCGAATAAATCCTGGGTTGAGAAATCCGGATTGTCCGAGGCCATCTTGGCCGCCTCGGCATTGGTGAACGTCTTACTTCCTTGGTCGGTGTGTAGGTGGATTTGAACATAGACGAAAGAACCGTCGGGCTTCACGAACTTGTGGGTATGGCCAGAGTAGCCATTCATGAAGCGGTAGGAATAGGGGGTTCCCCTATCAGAAAATAAATGCATGACCTGGTGAATACTTTCCTGGTGAGTAGAAAGGTAGTCCCAGAACATCGTTGCATCTTTCAGGTTGGTCTGAGGATTCCGCTTCTGGGTGTGGATGAACAAGGGGAAATTGGTGGGGTCTCGGAGGAAGAAGATGGGAGTGTTGTTGTAGACCCAATCCCAGTTGCCCTCTTGCGTGTAAAACTTCAGGGCAAATCCTATAGATTGTTATTAGTATTATGAAAAGGGACTAACTCGAATGGAAGCCCGAGGGCTTATGCCGTACCTCGAGGATCTCTAGCACTGTCCGCGGAGCCTTTCTCGCCACCAACAGTCGAGAATCTCGCAATGCAAGGAGTTTTCTTGCCAACGCCAGTCAACATATCAACAGAGCAGATATCACTGATATCGTCAGTAACCTCGAACTCTCCATAGGCACCAGCTCCCTTGGCATGGACGACTCGCTCGGGGATCCGTTCCCGGTCGAAGTGGGCAAGGAGGTCGATTAGGTGGAAGTCCTGAAGCAAAAGAGGTCCATGGGTGCCGATACGTTGCCACTTGGAGGGATTCTCGACAGGACAGCCATTGGAAGTGGTGTAGACTGGCCTCTCATTATACTTAAAGGTGGATGCGGGCTTCTCATTGGCAGCCATATTTGTTTGTATTTGGAGACTTCAGAATATAATACAACAGGACTGAATTGGGTTACGGTACTTCGAAAAAAAGGATTATAGAATCAAAGCTCGAAGGTGAGGAAGATACTATTGTGTTAGACAAAGAACATAGGCAATACGTGTGTCAAGACAAAGAGAGCCTCTTGTACGTATAAGTCTCGTGGTACGAATCAGAGAAGAACAGAAGAAGCGTAGTAGGTATACAAACGAATTCCCAGGGATACGTAGAAAGGAAAGTAGATATAAAGAGTAGAAAGCACACCTTACTTATAGAAGGGAAAGTAGACATAAATAAGAGTAGAAATACATCACATACCTTACTTACGCTATTATTCCCGACATAACCTAAAGGAGAATCCCCTCATTGCAAGTCGAACGATGCCCACTTACACATCAGATGCCTCCTTACTGCCTACCTACATGTAGGTGTCATGTTCACCTTGCTGCAGCCAATGGTATATTAATCCATGCGTTACGTACTGCATAGGTAGGTATGTTAAGATGTATTATGTAGGAGGGAAGACGGCCGATTCATCATTTGAGGGCAAACCTACGAAATATGTACTTAAGTACCTATGTATGTAGCTGGGTAGGGCGAGGTGGAGCTCACTAACACAGCCAATCACATAACTCCTAATTGTGAGCTTAGCAGCTTTAGCAGGTACTTTATGTCTAGGTCTTACCCCTCTATCTCACACATCTCCAGGATACAGATTACCTACAGTTCTGGTATCTTATTAGGTACCGTCTATTCGCCGTCTTTGACTGCATATTGAGCCTCTTTCTGTATCTTGATTCGAGATTGCGTTGCCACTTACACATAGATGCAAATTCTACCTAGGTATCTAAGAAGCTCCCCCTCCTCATAAAGCCGAAGCTTCTCCGGATTTATCTACTACAATCCTTATACCGCAATTACCAATACAAGCACCAACGTGACTGACCATACATGCCTATTGTAATCAATACACATTACATTCGCCGTGAAGTATATTTCCTTCGCCCTTGCAATGATCTCATTTCTGCAGCTTTTGGCGAGATTCTTACCTAATGGCCCGGCCGTCGCAGTCCCGCCGATTTCCGCTTATCCCAAATACGATCGAGTTGTGGTCCATAGTTATATGTCATAGGTACGTCTATATTTATACGGTAGGCCGAGTTCTGTTTCCGCCTTTACATCATCTTGGTCGATTATCGGACTACCTCCTAACCTGCCTTGGATAACACTAATGCCAAGTAAACTTGAAAGTTGAAACGCCACCACCCTAGATAATTACGATCTATATAGTACGGATATCTTTCTCGGTAGTCAGATACTCCCCTGCGAGCTTCGACAACCTAATACATACTGTAGGAGCGGAGTTAAAACAGACATTGAGGACAGAGTTCACTAGTGAACCCCTTAGATAGGACCAATGCCCACTAACCCAGGTTCTACCTAATACTGTTGCGGCGACTCTCATGTCCCCCTGAACTCAATCTCGCCCGAACACAACGGTCTCATACTTAAGTAGTC
Source organism: Xylariaceae sp. FL0662B (assembly GCA_022376535.1). NCBI lineage: Eukaryota > Fungi > Ascomycota > Sordariomycetes > Xylariales > Xylariaceae > Xylariaceae sp. FL0662B. The sequence goes on from JAJJKD010000072.1 coordinate 19,698, forward strand.
TACCTAGGTAATGTACCTTTCGGCAACTTTGGCATAATCATTAAGCCTTTCATTGCCATACCTCATAAGCATCAAAGTTATCTCTCAATTCAAGGTAGACATATATTATACATACGTCAATTTGACACCTACCCCAGATACTCCGACTTAAACCCATGTGGGCCAAGTGGGGGCCGTTAAGAAAGCCGCGATAACTCGTTCTTATAATACAGTAGATATGGAGATAGATACATCACATGTACCTATGCGGTATCCGGGACCATTTTTTTTTCTCTTTCTTTTTCTTCTTTGCGCCATGGAACTTCCAACCTTCCATCACGGGTTCTGAGGCTCCATGCACGATCGGCCGCATGGCATACTTACTTACCTACTGTATCTCCAGAAACTAGGTAGACTAGACCAGACTAGACTAGACTACCTCGTGTATTACTCCTCATGTATGCAACTCATGTAGCTAGCTAGGCTCCCGCGTGAAGCCGGTTACTAGTTACAGGATAATACTTGCATAGCCGTACCTACATAGGCGTATACGAGCCGGCGATGATAACAACTCGCGGGTATATCCATAAGTCTGCCTGTCTAGTCCGCAACAAGAGCGGACCGTACGGGCATATCTTGGCTACTATATATATATATATATATATATGACGCTACATTTCAAATATTTCCAAGGTAACGACTGTTCAGCCCGCTGCGTAGGAACGCACAACATACATACATACACACATACACATATACATCCATAATACATTCTGGCCCGCACTGCTGCTGCTGCTGCTGCTCGCCGGAACCTTCTCTCTTTCTTTCCAAGACGACCACAAGAAAGCTTATAAGGGTGATTAAGAGAGCGAGCCTTCCTTTGATTCGAATACGGGACTCGCTCGGTTGTACATATATCTGTATATATAGGTATAGGTATAGGTATAGGTATAGGTAGTAGATAATGCAACGAGGCCAGTAATCCGCACACACACGCACCGATGATTCTAGATGCCTGCTCCGTCCGTCTGCCCTCCTGCCTGCTTGCCTTGATGCAACACTTATCTTACGTGATCTCTGGCTGATGGACTCGATATCAATCGCCGCCCTGCCGCCCCCGCTGCTTCTTCCTTCCTTTCTCCTATCTTCGAGACCCCCGTCCTTGTAGAACTCCGTTTGTTCCTCCCCGTTCCCGGCAGCGGCCATGAATACGACGAGATCCTTCCCGTGTCCTAGCCGTCGACTTCCTGGAGGGGAGCTGCCTAGCCAAGACGGCACGGACGCGATATCGGCCAAAGAAGAAGAAAAAGATGTGTGTGTGTGTGAAGTCGTGAGATCATGGCTGGTGTTTTTGGTTATTCGTTGGGAGGGAGGTGTGTCGTACAAGGATGCTGTTTTGTATATATGTATGTATGTGGGCAGGGGGATTCTTTCATTCCTGCGACACGGTTTGCTGCATGGGCATTGTTAGCCGACTTCAACTTCGATTTCGACAACACCCCCTGGGAGGGAGGGAAATTCGTAGGGGAAAACTAAACTAAAACTCACCACCAGCCAGTCCATGCCCTCGCTGACGCCGCTGCCGTCGACGGCCGAGCAGGCGACGATGCTCCAGTTGCGGTCGCGCAGCTCGCCGAGGCGCAGGGCCTCGGAGATCTCGCCGGCGCCCTTGGCGCCGGGCTGGTCCTGCTTGTTGGCGAAGACGAGGAGGGCGGCGTCCTTAAGCTCCTCCTCGTTGAGCATGGCGGCCAGCTCCTCGGCGGCCGTCTGCAGGCGCTCGATGTCGGTGCTGTCGACGACGAAGATGACGGCCGCCGTGTTCGCGTAGTAGCACCGCCAGTACGGCCGGATCGACGTCTGCCCGCCCAGGTCCCACACGTTGAAGTTCAGGTTCTTGTACGTCACCGATTCCACGTTGAATCCTATCGTCGGGATCGTCGTTACTACCTCGCCTATCTGTGGCGGGTGGTTAGCTTGCTTTCGTCTATCTGCACATCGGCGGGAGGGGGCGTGGATGAGAAGAGGCGCCGAGATAGGAGAGACGAACCTTGAGTCTGTATAATAGCGTTGTCTTTCCGGCGTTATCCTGCATGAGAAGGTCGACATGTTAGCTCTAGCACTCGGGCACGGAAGCGCGGCTCGAACGGGGCAAGGGGGCGGAGCGGCGTACAAGACCTAGGATCAGAATTCTGATCTCCTTCTTTGCCCATAGCAGGCTGGACAGCCACGACATGCTCTGACCCATCTTGCCGTGTATGCGGTCGTCCTTCTCGAAGGGCTCGGCGGTCTCTTGGTCACCTCAGGGGTTGGAAAAGCAGTACGTAAGGTTATGTATCCACCCCTTCCTTAGCCGTAGTAGATCTGTCCAGAACGACGAAGGAAGTCGGATAAATCGGCGGAATTCAAGCTTCTTTATGTCTTTCTTTCTCCCGATCGTTTTTCTAAGAAAAGAGCCACGCGTGGGACAGATTGACAAGTGGTCGTAATTAGAAAGAAAGCATGCTTCTTCTCTTGTCTTCGCCTCGGGAATATGTACTGTGTGTAAACCGAATAAGGGTGTAGGTTAATTAGTACCCGTAGTGAATTGCTCGGTGGTAAGTTGTCGATCTTGCAGTACAACACATCAATCAATGTTCAGCCAAGAATTGGCTTTCTAAGCAAGCAAGTCAGGGTTTCTGAGGCCGCCGCGACCAAGCCCGATTGGATTAGACCTGTTTTCGTGCATGGCCCAGTTCTAATCTTAAAGCCGGATTGGGATTTTATCTTATCTCTTATCGGTACTTAGGGGCTTGGCTTCAGTATGTACTCCGGCTATGTAACTCTGTATTTTTGTTAAGTCACGTGCAAGATCTGGTGACTCCGGAGCTGACCCTCCTGTCTCCCACACAATTTCGCAATTGGGGCTGGAAAACCCTCGCATCTAACCAAAATTTCAGCCCGCTTGCCACTCCACCTCCTTCAACGAAGACAACTACCACAAACCATCTCGACATTTTCGTCAGCACAAGCAGTCAAAATGCCGGTACGTCTTGCAATCATTCGTGATAGTGTATTCTCTCGTTCGATGGTTGAGCTGCATCATTTGAATGCAGCCTTCTTTGCCTGGATGCCATAAACTTGGCTATTCGGCTGGCGAGAGAAACTACACATATATATTATATACATGGCTGAAGCAGTGCGACGGGCTAACAATCATCTTCAACCACAGAGCCACAAGTCTTTCCGAACGAAGAAGAAGCTCGCCAAGGCGCAGAAGCAGAACAGACCCATCCCGCAATGGATTCGCCTGCGGACTGGTAACACCATCAGGTACGATTGACCCCGAACGACTCCTCGCTCTTCCCATACCACATACACCTCCGAACCTCCCCAACAATGGACGATCACGCGCGCGTGTTCGGCAGTTGCAAATAAGCAGAAAGAGCTAACAGACTGCCAGATACAATGCCAAGAGAAGGCACTGGCGCAAGACCCGTCTCGGCATCTAGATGCCTCCCTCGTTCCATCTCTATCGGCCACATCTGTCTTTGGGAAGCCACCGAATGCGACTTGCCGTCATGGCGTTAGACAGGGAAAGAGATCTTCTCTACAGGAGCATGAACCTAGAAGCAGTGGATGATACGATGATCGGGAGGCAGTGCTTCGGTGGGCAAGACGTAGTCGATTGGGGGGTAATCAGTTTGCTGCAGGCGAATTCGGTTTTCTTCAGGGCTCATCGTTTAAGATCCGCATGGTACCGGTCATAGGGAAATGAACAGCAAGACTTCACGAAACAAGAATAACGACTGCAGACGTGCTTGATGCTATGATGACACAGTCTGAGGGTGTGTGGACAAACGTAACTGATGACCATGTGTGATACGTTTGATGTAGTCGTGGTTCGACATGCAGCTCAGTGTGCTCGTAAACAACTACAAGGGTAGAACGCGGTATTCGAGTCGTTATTCATTGCCATGCTGGTGCCGCTGTCTCCATTTCCCCAGCGTAGTGTTATCAGTGCCAATATGTTTCTCCTGGCCATCGTCCAAACGTTAGGAAAGCCCAGGAATTTGAGAGCATGTGATGAGATTCGACAAGAGCAAAACCCCAAGAAGTCCCATGTAATCCTAGATCCTAGGACCTAGGACCTACACGGTAGCAACACCCACCCTCTTTACCCACGACGAATAGATATAGTAAAATGAACCTCCAACCCGACCTTAGATATATGACAAAACCCACCGCAATGCTATGCTATGCTATGCTTGCTATCTACACTCCAGTCTATCTACACCCTTCTCAACTCCATAGACCCACACATCGATCCATCGCCGCCGAGTCCGGGACAGCCTCCGAAGTGAAGAAACAAGCAGTGCTTTATTTGACTCGTAAACAGCGCAGATGAGACGCCTCGCCGAGTCCCGATCCATACATACACATATATATATATCCATACATACATCGTAGCTCCTAAGGAACCTAACCTCCGTTCCCTCTTTCCCATCAGGACCCAACGCAACACAACACACTATTACCCCGAGGCCTCTTCCCTTCTCTTCACACCCCTCCTACTACAACACATTCCCCCCTCACTTTCAAGAAAGAAAGAAAGGCAGCAGCGACACACGGAGCCGAAGCACTTTCACGTGAGCCAAAGCCCGAGTAAGAAAGGCAAGTACGTTAGTCAGTTAATAAGTTAGTAAGAGGGGGGGGGGGGCGGTTTGCTGGTGCTGGACAACCGTCTCGACTCTACATATGGTATCAACTACCTTGCCTAATAGCTAGACAACCTAAGTAACTAGCCCGCGAGAACGAGCCGGTAGGAGGAGGACTGTACGAGTATGAGGCATACCTGCTAGCCAGATAGATAAACATACGGCTTATCGACGTACACGGGACCGGCAGTTCAAGGATGACAAGCGATATTCACTAGTAGTGGCGTTTACTGCGTATTACGAGTCGCTGCTTGGTGAAATCTATGATTTTGTATCGCGATATCCTGTGGGTGTTGGCAGGATTCTGCACAAGATATTAGAGAAACGGTCAAGTAAGAAAATCAAGACAACGGTCCATGAGGGATATGGAACGATTTCCTCATCTTCGAACGCGGTTTGGGACATGAAAATGCATATGTATTGTGGGCGGTCGGTCTGCTACCGAAATACTGGAATCCCGAGGTCCCAAGCCTCTGTAATATGCATGCTTGCCAAACCGGCCAAGCCTATGCAATACGTAGTATCTAAGCTGGTTGGGAGTAACGACGGTTGCCGATGGCCATGTTCCAATTACGAATCATTTCAGAATACCCGTGCCACACGGTCACTGCCAGCCATCGTGAGAATACCACCGCCTTCATCACAAAACCATAAACAACGCCAATATCATGCATGATGTGCCGCGACCAAGTCTAGCCGTCCCCAGTCCATTAGAGGCCAACCAAGAGATCGTACGAGGGACTGTGTGCTATCCACAGTTGTGGGAGCGGGGGTGCTTAGCGGTCCTCGGCCCATTCGTTCTCGCGGCGAATCTGCTCCTCCTCCTCGGGAGTAAAGTCGTTGGTGATGTTGAAGGTCTTGCGAATCTCTTCAGGAGATTTACCCTTAATCATGTTGGCAACGGTCTTGCATCCAACATCGAGAAGGGCCTTGATGTCGAGATAGTTGGAAGCCTACGGAGGAAATCAAGTCAGCCATGATGTCGCGGAGGTGATGACTGAGCGAACAAAGAGTGAAACCTACAAGAATAATCTCAAACAACATCTCTTGGTCGACCTGCATGAACTTCTGGTCCCATTCATCAATGTCGGTCGTCTTCTTACGGTGATCGGACTCGTCCTCGTTGGTAGCGGGAGGGTCATGACGGTGGTGCTCACACCACTCAATCACTTTGCGAAGAACCGACTCAGTGACCTAGTCTAGTCAGTATTGCAGTCATGGGCGATGGGTGACATCAGGATGGGAGGGAACGGGAAGAGTAGTAATAGCTTACATTGGGAATAGGAATGGTCTGACCCTCGGCATTAGGGCCAAGATCCTCGAGCATGTTCTTGATCAAGAGTGACCGCTCGGCAACGATCTTCTCTGCGATGATCGTGAGCCATTTGTCATTCGTCAGCTAGGATGGCAGCAGTGGTGACCTACCAACATCAATTTTAACGTCATCATTGGACTGGAGGCGAACGTGGCCAGGTGGAGGGGCACTAGTATCAGCCATTATGACGATGAGTTAAAATCTAGAAGGAAGAGTGAGAAATGATGTTATCAAGAAGCAGAAGCTTGACAAAAGTATTGGTCGGCGATGGCAAAGTTGCAAATGATGTTGGGGGACAGATGTGATATGGGGTGTGTGGATGTTGATGTTGGAGAAAAATAGTGATGGTGGAAGGTCAGATTTATGTGATGTGATGGATGGTAGAGATGGGTGAAAGAGAAAGAGCCGTTGATTGGAGGGGTAGATTTCTTAAGTACAGCAATAAGACGGCGCGAACAATGGGATCCTCATCGTGCCTGTGAAACACGACAATAAGGCAGCTCAAACTTACCAAAACCTGCTACCTTAACTAAGTAGGAAGTATACGGTACCTAACCAAACACCTTGGGGATAGAAGGTTAGGTACGATTCAAAGAAGGGCTGTGCAGGCTGAAGACTGTGGAAGCTACCTCTTCATTAAGGTAACTGAGTCTGTTGAGGCAGGAAAAACGAATTTGATCCACGTACAGATTACTTATGTAAAGAAACCAGTAGGTACCTCTACAGTGTGGGGAAGTTACTTCTTACAGTGTCACAATAGGCCCAACCACATAACCTACAGGTAACACCCTTCCTCCAAGGCTGGTCTAACCACGGTAGGTGTACCTTATGTGCCTACCTAGGTAGTAGGTACGTACGCAGATGCAAGCTGCACAGCATGCTGAAACTTTAAGAGGTGAACTGCTGCCTGTCTGCCTGCCCGTTATTCACTGGACTTAGTTATTACTTAACTAGTCCATTCACAGAGTCTCTGGTCTTATATGCATGCATTTTCTCAAACAAACATGCCATGTAAATGCTGTATTCCTTGCTTCTACTTGGTGAATGTCTAAGAGTATTGTACTATATGACTCTTTGTTGTTCTATATAGCACTGAAGTTCTTGTTAATTACTTACTTAGTCATTACACCTAACTCTGAGACACTCAACAGAGCGAATATATACAGCATCAGTGAATGGACCATAGTATGTACAGTTAACATCAACCTCCTTCTCATGGACGCTCGTTGCCTGCCGAAAGACCATGTATGCAAGGCTGCTAATCTGTCTCCTCTATCCTATCATGGGAACTAACCGAGAAGCTAAGTTAGAAAGGTATATCTCTTTCATGCCGTATGACACATTGCGCTTTTCGACAGCCAGAATCCACAATCTTTTTCCTGATCTTGCATATTGTACTACTACCTAGATTCTCTAACAAAAAAAAAAGTTTTCTCTTAGCTGTCTCCTGAACACAGATTCATTCAACTTTCTTTCGTTTTCCAAGCTTCTAACTCTAGGCATTTGGGAGCCTGCCACCGAGCAAGAGAGGTCGACTAGGTACTGCTGCAGCCCGTGATATATCGAGATTATTCCCACAGATGTGAGCAGCTGTGCAACCTCCCTCAGGCACACTAGGTATCCGGGCGGCTTCCTACAGCATCTGCGGCGTATGGTATTCCACAGCCGACTCTCATGCATGGAAGCCTTTCTAAGCAGACAGACGGACGGACGGACGGACGGGTAGGACCAGAAAGCGCTTTTGTTCATCTGCATGATAACCTTATACATGCATACATATATGGAGCAGCTGAGCCGAAGGTGGGAGAATTACTAACGTTGATAGGAATGGCACCTATCTACACCTACAGTATAAGCCTGCCCTGGAGAGAGATAACATATACAAAGAGTTCGACTTCGCTACATCATACATACATATACACACATATACATACGCAGCAGCATCTCAGACCATCATTATATTCACATATACTTGTCATTTATATTTTATTTTATCCTATTCTTTGTCCTGCCACATCTTCCCTCTTGATATGGTTCTCCAACCAAGCCTTCAGATCCAGGAGATCTCTCCCTGTCTCTCGTTGGCGTTTTTGTGTGTATCCATTATATACCCCATCCCATCCCATCCCTGCCCAAGCCCAGGCCCAAGCATTTCCGGAGCCGCCGCCCCGATCGATTTCCATGGATGATTATAGATTAGATAACTAGTAGGTGAATAAACATCATAGGCCCGTGTGTGTGTGCGTGAAACGTATGTAGGTGAATATAGGTAGTACCGTATGTGTATGTGATGGGACAGAACGCATGTCTTCGTCATGTGTAAGAAATGCCCGCCGTGTGAAAGACATGCGCGGAAACAAACATGGAACAAACAGACGAGCAAACCAACAGAGAGATAGACAGACAGGCATAAAAAACGAATGTAAAAGGAAGGGTATCAAAAGGGTTTCCCACGAAGTCTCCCTTCCCCCGTCCCTCTTACCCCCCAGCCCGCTCGCCTATGTACCCCGACACCACGAAAAGCAAAGAAAGGGGAAACCGGAAAACCTCATCACAGCCCACGACCTCACCGATCCCTAACGCCCCCCTGCAGTTTCCGCATCGCCTCACGGTGCGCATCCAGGAGCTCGCCGCTGCGCATGCGCTCCTCGAACGCGCGGTCCGCGCGCGCCTTCTCGCAGCGCTCGTGCTCGCGGCGCTGCGCCTCGTGGTCGCGCTGCGACAGCATCAGCGACCGCTGGTGGTCGATGGTGCGCTGGACGTCGGCCCGCGAGCCCCCCCGTAGGTGGTGGTTCGTCGGGGTCGGGGTCGGGGTCGGGGTTGGGGACGTGATCTTCTCGCGCGAGGCCCCGGCCCGCAGGTCCACGGCCACCGATTGCCGGAAGCTGGCGAGCTGCGCCTCGCGCTGGACCTGCGGCGCCGCCGTGGACCGCCGCTGCGGCTGGTGCGAGTTGAAGGGCGTGGTGTCCGCGCCCACAGATGGGAGCTGGACCGGCGATGGTGCGCTCGGGCTGCTGGCGTACGCCATGCTGGTGTGGCCTGGGTGCATGCTGCTGCTGCTCTGGCGCATGAGCTCGCGCCGCTTGCTGAGGGGGATGTCGTCGGCGTCTTGGCTGGCGAGGGGTGGCGGCGACGGGGACATCGGTTGCGCGTAGTGCGTCATCTGGCTGACCGATCGGGGGACGCTTTGCGCGGCCTCGGGTATCTGCGGCGCGAGCAGCATCGACTGGGATTTGCTGCGTATGTACATTTCTCGCTTGCCCAGGAGCGTCTGCGGGTTCGGATACGAGACGATCCCGGGTACGGGAGAACGGCTTATGGGTCCCTGCTCAACACTGGTAGGTGAGGACGGGCCTGAGGTGGAGGATCTGTACCCTTCTTCCGGCGGGGGACTAGCTCGGATGCCGTTGTGTTCGTCGACGCGCTCTTCCAAGATCGGTTGATTGAGGATGTCACCCGACTGTCGACGGTTTTTCACCCGGAAGATGTGGCCCGTAGGGGCAGGTTTCGCTGGTTGCCCCTTTACGGGACCTGCTTGGTTGTTGGTATCTTGTATCTGGTCCGTTGCTATGGGGAGAGATGGCGCAGCTTCTGCGAGTACCGATAGCCTTGATGATGAACGATTGAAGAGTGTATTCGATGGTACGTTTGAAAGCGAGGAAGCAGATCTCACCGCATTAGCCGGTGGTATGCCACTTTCAGGTGTCTGCTGGAGTTCCTCGACATTGACAGGCGCAGGAGTTTCTTTCAACTCCTTTGAAGTCTTCTCGGGAGCTCGAGGTTCATTCAACTGCAGCAACTCCGGCTCTGGTGTCTCTGCGAGGCTCAGATGCTTCGCCCACTCGTTCGTCCGATACGACAGCGCCACACGGGATAGGCCGGAGGGAAGCCGGTCTTTTGTAAGGCTAGCCGAAGACGCAACTGATGGCGCTGCGGACTTTGGGACCCTCGAAGTTTCAGAAGGGGTATTAATCCCTGACGTATCTGTGGGATTGCTACTCTCATTCGTCTCCTCTGTCTTCCCTACTGCATTTGTTGTGCTAGATCCCTTCGGCATGCTACTTGTGTCTTCGCTTACGATGGGCGGGTTCGAGATCTCTGTTGCGACAATGTCTGCCGTTGATTGCAGTTTTGTTTCGAGCTTGTCAGCTTCTGGTTCTGCGACCGTCTTCTCTCCTGAACCAATTCCGCCTTGGCATGGTTTGTCCGCCAATTCCGCGTTGATTTCCTTAGTCCACCCTGACTCTTCATCATTGACCGAGTCTATTTTGTTGTCTCCATCGACACTCATGCCGTCGACGGTAGCAGCGATTGACCCGACATCCGCAGATCTCCTCTTGTCAACGATCAAACCCTCACGGCTCTCTCCCCAGTTTGGTGATTGCTGCGGTGGTTCAAGCTCTCCTGTATTCCGGTTGGACTGGTGAGACCGCTGGGATAGACTTCGTATCAAATTGCCTGAGTCCGCGGAAAGTCTATTAGCTGCGGACACTCTCGACGCCCTCTTGTTGAATTCATCTTCATCCGCGAAGGTCGCCAATGATGATCGATCCCCATCGTCTTCACCATCTTGCTCGTCTACTCTGGGCACTCTAAACGGCAGCGGTACAACCTCAGGAGCCGTCACATTCGATATCCTTTGCAAGTTACGTAGTGATGCGCGGAGTGATGTCGCCGATGACCTTTTGCTCTCCGATCCAGCCATCCAGGCCTTTTCATCCGGTTCGGGCATCGGCGCATCGCCGTCATCCTCGGGTCCATCATCCGCCGCCACCCTGATCGTCACCTTACTGTCTTCGTTCTCATTTACGGCAAGCAACTCATTACCGGGTTGTATTGCCCTCTGAGCGGGTTCAGGATCTCTCGAAGCTAGGGGCTCGGCCATCTCAATCGCATCGTCTTCGCTTTCCCTCGACGACACGGACTCGACCGTGGCATGACTAAGCCGGTCTTTCTTCTCGGTGTCGACATCCCCTACTCCGGAGTCGCGAGAAGCGGACTCGACAGGGAGCGGTCGATCCCCGTAGGTGGCCTCCCATTGCCGTATTTCGCGCGCATTGTTCTCCTCAATCTGGCGCCCCACGTTTGCCTCCTCTTCGTCGCGCATTCGTTGAATCTCCGCCCGTTCCTCGGCTCGTTTCGCTCGATGCTGCTGGACCACGCGCCAAAGTTTGAGTTGCGATATTATACCCAGGACGGTGAACACGATGATTATCGCGATCTCGACCCTGATACCCTTGGTCACCGGGTATGTGGTGGCGCTAAGAGGAAACAGCTTGTCATTGAGGTTCCAGATGTAAGCCCAGAATTCCTTCAGTCCTGCCCTGCTGAAGCAATCAATGCCCAGAACTGTCACGGTGGCCCCGGCAAAAGACATCAGTCCCATGAGTGCGTATGGTCGTGTGTAGTGGCTGAAATACAACGCAAAACCAACAGCCGTGAAGACGCCGATGAAGATGGCTTTGCCAGTCGTCGTGGGGAGTAAGCCGCCATCGCGAAGAGTCAGCAGCAACATCGAAAGACAGAAGCCACCAAGCAGACACCCGAGACCCTCCGTGAGCTCGTTGAAAAACGTGGCAGCTCCGCCGAGGATCAGACCCGAGCAAACAACCGCCACAACGTATGCGCCTTGGATCGCATCGGGTACGGGCGTCGTCATAACGTAGACGATCAACACGGTTACGCACAGGCCTGCGAGGTAGGCGGTCGAGAAGAACGTATGTAACCATGGGTTCTTTATGCCTATCAAAGTGTATACAACTCCAGTAATGAGGAGAATCGCACCGGCCACGCCCCATCCAGGCGTGAGGCGCGGCGGAAGAGGCAGCTGGCCTTTCGTAATAGGGGCTGCTTCTTGGGAGTTAGAGCCAACACAGAAGAGATTTTAGGCGCATAGAGTGATGAAGAACTTACAGTTGTTAGAGTCGGCAACATCATCCGATTCGTTCCCATTGATGGCGGAGGGGATCGCAGTCGCCATCAAGCCGCCGGATGTAGTTGTCCTAGCCTGAGTAGTAGACGATTCCTTCAAGGCAGTGGTTGCGGTTCCCGAATGTTCAGCACGGTCCGTCGTCTGCGCTCCCTCTCCTTCCTGAGTCGTCTTCGGAGGCTCAGCCGTCGTAGGCGAAGCATCTTGCCGTCGATACGGTCCCAGTGGACCCGCGGCCACCAGATTCAAGTACAGGACCAAACAGAGCAAAGCCCAAACGCGAGACCACCTAGGCAGCATCTTTGCGGGAGTGTCTAGACGTTCCAAGGCGATATACAAATCACTGAATCCCCGCGGAGTTATTTATCGAGAGCCTTGCTGTCTGTCGAAGAGGCATCACTGGCGGGGTAACGTCGTAGAGTCAGTAATAATGACACCATCTGCAGGCTTTGAGGTTATCAACACCCAGGCAGAGTTTTAGATGGAGAAAACTCTGAGCAGTGGCACCGACAGCAACGAGTACGAGGAGGATCAGAACTCTGGTGACCTGCAAGGGATAGCGAGAAAGAGAGAGAGAGGAAGAGAGAGAAGTAAACTGGACAGGTGAAGCCGCAAAAAACGGTGATAGGCGACCGGGTTAGCCTCTGGAACGAAAACGAGGGTCTGGAAGCCAACTTCAGCAACCGGCTGGGGTGGAAGGTCCCGGCAGAAAGGCACATAAATCAGACTTGTTCATTAGGTGTGCCGCTAAAGCGGGAGAGCCATCAATAGGGCCAAAGACCGTTCGTCCATGTACCGACGATCTGCATGAACCATGGGAGAAGATGGGTTGGGAGAGAGTCAAGACTACGTTCAGACGACGAGAAGACCGACCTTCCGGTCTGAGTTGTTGTAAGCTTGCCCACTTATCCGCCTACCCAACCAGCTACCTACCCAGCTACCCCAGCTACGTAGATAGCCAACCACTAACCTCCCATGTCTACCATTGAATCTGCCGTTTCTTTTTTTTCACGCCCAGCCGGCCACCCTTGGCGGTTCTGGCTCTCGGGGTCATCTCTCTCATCGAAAGGCTGGGTTTAGCTGCTGTGTGATGGATCATGCGCGGATGACGAAGGTATGACCCGGATGATGCATATAGCTTCGTAGTCAGGGAGATTAGCAGAGACAATTGGACCTGAGCCTAGCTCGCTCAGACTCTGGTAGGAAAATTGAGTTGCAAGGGGTAAGTACACTATGTAAAAAGTCACCCCAGACCGGGAACTAATACCCAAACCGGCAGACGATAGGGCCACTAGTTGATCCAGCCGGGATATTATTGGTTGTTAGCCTCTTACCCCTGACCCTAGTCACTACCTAGGTAGGCAGTTGGCCTGCATGGTCCTCTTCTTTTTTATCTTTTTTATCTTTTCTTTTTCCTTTTCGTCCTGTTCTCGAAAAGTAAAAAATTGAGACGTGTTTTATATAGGCGCGGGGCCTCTGTACATTGCTTCATTACCACCGTCTGACCTATCGAGATCTCGTCTGAAACAAGCAAGATCTCACTTCTAATAAAGCCTATCTATCTATCATCTGGTGGAGCTGCTATAGTGAATAGTGGCGCGCGGTACGGACCCGTAGGGTTTAGTCTGTTAGATTTAGATAGTATCACATACTCCGTTCATAGACCGTAATTATAAGTGTATGTACCACGAGACGGCCTAAGGAAGCGTCTGGCGGTCCGTCCCTTTTCGTATTGGGTGCTACAGGAAAAGCAAACGTTGCGGTATAGAAGGTTTTTTTTGCGTGCTGCCTGAAGAGAGCCAATCCATCGAGTCGACAAGGCGGTGATCCACCTTATCCACGATCTCCAATCTGGCATTGGATAGAGTGATCCTGTACGTTATGTATGAAGGATGCGCGTTCGGGGTCGTAACGGAACGCGATGGTACGACTCTGCAGTAGCAAGGTTCTGTCTGTATGTCTATGTATGTATGTATGTATGTATGTATGTACATCCCCTCCGACAGGAACCAGCACAGCAGCCAGGTCACAGACTAGACCCTACCACGACCGCACGCGTCTTTCGGGGCTTGGGTCAAATAGCCCAATTTTCGTCGATCGCCAACTCACCGACTGGCCAACCGGTACGATTGGCTTCACAGATAGGCTGGCACGTCTCAAACTATGAGAAACCCAGGGGCTGGTCACAACGATATTCCCCATTAATGGATTTGGACAGCTTACATACTTCAGCGTGTTCCGTTTGTTGGAGGAAGGTTTTCTTCTCATGCACGAACAACGCGGAGTAGGTATACATATGCGCACATACATACGTATATGATACGATGACACGAACAGAATCTAATATTGAAATTAGGGGTCCCCACCACCAACCACGAGCTGCCTAGAGTCAACGTGCAGCACAATACATAATACATACATATATACATACGCACACACGTACATGATAGATTGTATGCAGTAGGTATCGAGAGAACGCCTCGGGCATTCTTCCCTCCCTTTTCTTCCCGCCCGTCGTGCATAGACGAGGAGGGTAGTATAAGTCAAAAGCAGCAGCGGCTGGATCTGGTTCATCTCCCATCACCTGCGTCCCGATGGAACGCCATCCAGCCCTCACGAAATTGACGGGACAGGCCCGGTTGGGATGTACACACCATTCATTATTCCCATTGCCGTTTTCGTCCCCCTCCCTCTGCCCCTTTCGCTCGACATGTCGTGCGATGCCGGGATTGTGCGTCCACCAGACTTCAGCTTCTAGTTACCTACTTAACTCTCCGGTATGACAATACCTACTGTGTAGATAGATAGCACAAAACGAGCTCGGGCTTATAATGCGATCATATAGATATAGTCTCTAGATAGGTGTGACAAAAAAGAAGGGGCATAAAGGCGCACACGCATGTTCATTTCCCGGTGCCGCGTGATCACCCAATGCCGACGTACATACATACATACATAACCTACATATGTACATATATGCTGCCGCGCTGCCGCGGTTCAGGAACTGGAGATTGGATGCTACCAGCTAGCGATCAAAGCGCGACAATATTACATACAATCGTACCTAATCGCGCGCAATTCCAAATTCGCACCTATTCGGTCCCATCATCATGAGTGCCTTACAGATCTACCAATTAACTACTATAATATATAATTTATGTAATAGCATATAGATAGGTCGACATGATATATTAGAAAAGAGTTGAAACTCAATAAATGAAGAAAAACCACATGTGATATTCCAACCGACTGACTCACTGACTGACTGACTGACTGACACACTGCCGGTCGTTCTCAGGCTCCATGATCACCGCCAGGAACACCCCCACAAGGACCCATGCAGGAACTTCACTTCCTCGCCCTATGAAAAATCCGCTAGCGCGAAGAGAGGAGGCTTGGCCTCTCTTCTGTCCACGTAAATACAAATAAACGGTGACAGCCTCGCATACCACCACCACATACCGTAGTATGGGGAATATTGCGATAGACAGACAACACAATCTCAGCCTCCTCCTAAATCGAGATTTCCCTAGTTCAGCATGTAATATACACACCTGTGCCCGGTGCTCCCCGCAACGAAAGAGCATGCATACATATATACGCGTATCATGACGTATGTAATGTAGAAAGAACGCAAGCCCTTAAAGAGAAAAAGCTGGAGGTTGCGTTGCGTCCGTGTTTTCCATAGCTCCACCGCAGGGCACCGACGGTATGGATTTCCACTTAGTCTCTACATAGATCGGCATACACACGTAAGCGGTTAAGCGGCACGGCAAAGCTACGGTACCGGGTCGCGATCGTTGCCATAGCCACACGTACAGAGGTAGCGGTCAAACATGATTGATATCCACGAGGCAGGTCAGGTTGGCGGGAGGTTGGATTTCGAAACTAAACCTTCCTACCTACGTACCCACGATGTCCGGCGGTGGAGGGAGGATAGGATCTTAAGAGAATAAGTAGTATTTTGATGTGTTACCGCTACTCAAAGCAACGGTGAGCAGACTCCGGACCATCCGACCAACAAAAAAAAAAAAAAAAAAAAAAAAAAAAAACAGCAAGTAGTGCCCGTAGCCCCCCTGATCATAGCATCCATTCCGTACTCAAGCAAAAAGAAGTCTTCATTAGGTAACACGGGTATAGGTATCGCGAACTTATAATACACGCCACCACCACCGGCATCCCAATCGCACACGTAACTCGTAGTCATACAATTTTCTTAAGAAAAAAAAAATTCATCTCTTGGACATGCGCGTAGGCACACGATCGGTGCCGCTCCTGGACTGAGCCGGCGCTTTCCCGTTCCGAGCGGTCCTGGGCGTCTTGTCGGGCGACGCACCACCACCACCGCCGCCTTTTTTGCGGCTCAGCAACCCCGACGCCGTCCGGAAAGGAAAGGTAAGCACGGCTGCGGTCGCCTGGAACGGCGCCACGGCTAGGCTAGCCGTCTTCTCGGCTACCCAAGAAACGAGGCTCCACTGAGAGTTACTGTTCTTGGCGGCGACGGCGGCGAGGGCGATCGCGTCGTTGAGCCGGTAATCCACGTACTCGATCCGGTTATCGGTCTGGGCGGCGAGGAGGGAGAGCCTCTTCTCATAGCGACGCATGGCGCGGTTCAAGGCATCCAGCTCCGGTTGGATGGTACTGTGCATCTCTCGATTGACAGCCGTCTCTACCGCCTTGGCCTGCGGCACATCAGGTGGCGACCTGACACTCGGCGTAGTAGAGGTCGCGCGTGCCTCCAGGTGCTCTACTCTGCTAGCAAGGGCTTGGAACTGCTCGATTGTGCAACTTTGTTTTTCGTAAGGATTCCGCGCGATGATTTGCTGGCAGTGCAGGGTCCGGTTCCGGACCATCCTCATCAGGTGCGAGACGGGACGGACTTCGGCCGCGCACAGGAATATGGTGAGATTGTAATTGGAAACTAGACCCTCGGAAGGCCGCGTCAATTGGCCGCGGATCGTGTGCAGAAGATAGGCGCCGAGCATGGGAAAGAGGAAGCACATCGCTAGAGCGAACATCTCGTGGAAGCGTAGCTCGAGTTTTGCCGCGGCTTGTCGCGACTCCCATTCTTTCCCCCGCTGACTGAGCGGCGCTTCCGACGCCGGTTTAAGTTCCTGCTGTTTCTCCGTCTCTTCAGGGACGTTCTCAAGGGCTGTGGTTGCAGACGCGGTCGGGGAGAGCTCGAGGTCGCTATCGGTCTCGAAGACAGGCTGGGTCATGATTTCGTCTTGCATGATGCGGACCTCCTGCGCCGTATAATACCAGTCCCATGGCTGCGTGACGGACCAGTGCAGGAATATCGCGGCCAAGCTGAGTAGAATCAAATCCGTAAAGAATGCGCTTCCATTCTCGAAGAACACGCCGGCCACTGCGGGCAACAAGGCAAGCGTAAGCGGAAGATAGGAAAACGGAGATTTCTTGGTCTCCCGAGAGCCGGATCTGCTCGGATTAAAGAGGCCGTCCGCGCTTGTCTCTAGGTCTCTCCTGGCATCGTTCAGACTGAAATCGGAGTACGTGGAACTTCGTCTTCGAAAATCAACAGAGGAGCCCTCGGGGCTACTCATGGTCGGGCGGCGACGTAGTTGAGCAGTCTGGCCGACGGTGGCAGCTCGACGCAAGCCAGGCACCGGGGGCGGATTGCTCGGTGAGGATGATGGCCGAGTGGTCATGTTGACGTCGACGTCGAGGCTGAAGCGTAGCTTTCATTGGCCGTGGCGGGGGCATAGAGAGTGTAACGACGGCATGGGATCCCAGCCCTAGCAGGTCCTAATTAATTTGAAGCAACAGTAGGAAACATATCAAGCTGGTTGAGCTTGAATAGATAGCTGCCAAGTGGTCTCCTGAGCCCATTGAGCTACTGTGAGGTAAGCGGCAGGCAGCAGCAGGTATGTGATGAATGGTTGATCGGTTGAATGGGGTGATGGAAGAAGAGCTACGATGTCATCACATTGCTGCAGGGGTTTTAGGTATGGATCGTAGTATGGGGAAACCGGGCCACCAGCTGGCCGATGTAGTTACGTAGTACATATGTATCTAACCCTTTTACGCAATGCATATTGTACATCCGTACATAAATGTATAGAGTAGGTGTGAATGTATTTCAGGTACCTGTAAGCAATACAGCCGTACATAAGCCACCAGGATATGTACAGGATACCCCCTGTATTAATGTTCAATTCCGCGGTGGGGAGGTAGAGCGGGTTATTCCCGCTATAAGGGAGTGTGGCTAATACATACGTAGAGTGAGTTATGTAGGTTCGATTCCTCACAGCAATGTTGGTATTCGCTCTATTAGCTCATTTAAGGGAATGTTTTCTCATGAACAACTTCAATAAACTATTTTGAAAGCATAAATCTAAGAAACGGGTTATATTTTCAAGATCGTACTTGACCGTTATGTGATTTTTGACAAATGTACAAATTTACTCTAAGAGCTACTGAATCATATTAGGCATTGCAAGGAGCGTCCTGTATTGTCCGGCGGCGTTAACCTCGACTAATAACGTTATCCAGACAGCTAACCTCCTAACAACGCCAGACTATATTATATTATTTTCGAATTGAACCAGTAAGAAGAGACAATAAATTCATCGCTTGTCATATAATAAGTGAATATCTTCTCATTTTCGATCTTGTGCTAACAGCTATCTAATTACTTTCTCCCTGGTTTTTTCGTGGCCAGCGCTGACATCTCATTCTATCTTTTCATTGAGACTGGTTAGGCGGCCTGCGGATGAGGTACTATAGTCGCGACATCCCAACTCTTCCGCCGGCCATCGTGAAAAGTGAGTGTCCCGTAGTGGGTGACAGAAAATACTTTGCGAGACACGGTGCAGTTTTTCCTTGTTATGGTGCAGATAGCAAATCGAGCTCTTCTCGAAAACCATGGTCTTCCTCCCGAACCCCTCAGCTACTTCTACCAAAAGAGCTGCGATTTGACTGAGGCATATGTCCTTTGTGCTTTCAGTACAGGATATATTTATCCAGTTTCGAGGTCCGATGGGAACTTCTTTGGCAATGGGAATCTCTACCTGTAGACCTGAAGGGGAACGCTAGCAGGTACCGTCCAGTCTGGCACCCATGAGGGTAGGTCATACTTTCGGTTAGCATGGCAAGCATAGTTAATGTCTAATATAGAGTCGTTGACATAGAAACTTGCCTTGTTATATTTATGTTCCATCAGGTATGATCCAGTAATGCTATATCAAGAATTTAACTTGGATATAATGGCATTCCATCCTCAGCCGGTCAGTAGACCTCTTTGACATATCAATCTGCAGACTGCACCTATGCGGGTTGGAGTCTCCATGACCAATCAATCAAGCATATCTCACCACACTCCGTACAGACCCTCACATATCGTACTGGTCCATAAACCGTTCAACTAGATCGCGCAATCAACCGCGGTCGTCGGCCGATTAATCTGCGAATAAGCCATACTAGAGACTCCCTCAGACGAGTTAGGTACATACCCTCCTTTCGAAGATCATTCCACAGCTCCAGAACCTTGTCCTTCTCCACCCCGAGAAGCACAGAGTCGTCCGGGTGCGCATCCTCCTCGATAGTTTGGCGCAGGTTACTCAGATCGGCTGTGATAGCGGCAATGCCGCCTGAAAGTACACATTCATTCGTTAGCTACGCAGTTGTTTCTGCTCGAACGGGCTAGGTATTCTATAGGCTCACCGAGAAGGGTCTCGAGGTTGCTTAGCGAAGGCCCCGACTGGTCCTTCATGTTTACGCCTGATATCATGGCCTTCCATTTAGGTGGTCGGTTAGTTTCAATGTGGTCAATAGGCCAATGAGAGGAAAAGTAGGTATGGAAGGGGAAAGGGGGGGAGGGGATGCGAGGGAGAAAGAAAAGTGATAAAATCCTTGTTAGCAGCACCCTAATCCAGAGACTAACCTGGATTCTAGTCACCGCCACGAGGTCATCTTGGACATCCGTCTCATCTTCACCACCTTCCCGCAGCAGCCCGGGGACATCAGGACCATCGAGCGCCTTTGAAAGTTTTTCCAGCTTATCCTGGTATTCAATCATTTCTTTGGTGGAATCGTTTATGAACTGCGTCGTCATCTCGGCCTTATCCTTGAGGTTTCCAATGGCGTATAGGCGCGAGTCGATCGTCTGGTTCACTTTATCGCGCAGTGTTTCGTTTGTTGGGTCGGAGAATAGCTCGTAGAGGGCGGCGAACAGAGCATCTGAGCGAGCGGCCCCATGGGATTTCGGTTAGTTGCTGATGAGAGGAGACAATGGCAGTTTGTAGATAACAAGAACAATGCAGATGGGAAAGGATGGGTATCGTTCACCATAGTCCTCCTTCGCAGCTTTAGAAAGATCCAACGTCTTGCCACAGATATCCTTGACATTGACGC
The DNA here is from genome assembly GCA_022376535.1 of Xylariaceae sp. FL0662B. Taxonomy (NCBI): domain Eukaryota; kingdom Fungi; phylum Ascomycota; class Sordariomycetes; order Xylariales; family Xylariaceae; species Xylariaceae sp. FL0662B. Next base: position 39,988 of record JAJJKD010000072.1, read on the forward strand.
AACCAATCTATGAGTGTGGATGAGATCTGCGTTAGGTTCGGATCTGATCTTAATATGTTAACAGGCTACCTATATTGAGATGGGCACAAGCCTTTTGGGTCTATTCACTAATGGTAAGCTCTCGAAGATTTCAGGGGTAACATTATCGCGTCTCATACGTCCTGGAACTTCTCTAGAATAGGCCACGTGATGTCGTCGAGCTGCTACCAGTTAGTCACTACACTCAACCACAGGCTCTTTAGGACCAAACGGTGATATCTTACTGCTTGGAATCCCCTGTCCGTTAGCCCGCTCAGCTCACAAAAGTAGAGCTGACCAGAAGCGGGGAGATTCTGAGCTCTTGAAAGTACGCCAACTAGTTGGTTGAAGGAGGGTCCATCGCAGCAGAAGGCGCCATGGACGAGCAGCTGGCGAGGCGAAAGGAAGCCTTTGTCGGGTGCCATTGAATCCGGTGGTGATTGGTATACCAAAAAGAAAGAATTAATGTCAGTCTATTTGACGAATCTAATGTGAGGACCGTATTGGGGGGGGGGGGGGGGGCTAAGTTTAAGTGTCTGCTTTTATATCTGGTTTAGGGAAGTGAGGTTTAGGAGTAACTAGATATTCACAAGTGCCTGAGGTCTCATTATATTGCAAAATAATGGAGAGTATAGTACAAGAACCACGGTACACCTGGGAAGAGAAAAACATTATCGTAGCCTTGAGTAAGAGTCCAAGATGATGTCAACCTGTCACCAATTTGTACACCTCGCATAGCACTCACTATGTCTGGTTTACATGAAATAACCGCGCACTCTCGGCTGAAACAACAAGAAGGGAAAGATCTATCCAATATATTATTGGCCCTCCGTCAGGTTGCGAGGTATTACTCGATTCCGGATGCAGCACACCCAGGTAATACGAATTGTGTTGGTCGTGATGGGTAGCTAAGTGACATAGATTAAGCGAAGGGCAATTTATGAGTCGAATCAGAAATGCTGTAACACTCTGTCTCACTACATTGTTCGTTAATCATTTTAGTCGAATAATAAATGTTCTTGTGGTTATTTTCTCCGAAGCTAACCTCGTACGTAAATCACTCCTGAAGCTGGCCTAAGAAGTCAGGGGTTTAGAACTAACGAGAGAGCTGAGAGAGCGGCTCTGGTCATGGCAACAGGCGCCTAGACACATTACAGAAGATGTCTGTACAATCATCTCTGAGATGCCCTCCCGCGTCTCCGAGCCTCACGATACCTACAATGGCCCGCCCACCTTAACTGCAAACTTGTGAGCTTGTCTAAGTTGACCTTCTCAGGAGTCAACAGCTTGATCGTCCAGTGGGTGAAAGGCGTCGGCTCGGCGTGCTCCTTAGTCTCGAAGATAGCGTGCACCGTTACCTCGCCTTGCGAACCGTCCTTCAGGAGCTCGTATCCGAACCGCTTCTGCTGGGGCAGACTCGCGAACTGGAAGGTCTTGTGGTCCTCCGATATGTCCGAATACGCACCCGACGTCGTAATCTGGAGCATGACTTCGACTGAGCCATCCTGCTGAAGTTTGGAAGGCTTGGTCATGGCTCCTGTCAGGGTGACTTCTAGCCCATCTAGCCGGTAGTGGTAGCCGTCCTTGAACACGCTGGCGAAGCTCGGCGGATCGGGGGCAAGGGTGAAAGTAGCGCTGTGGGATGAGGACTTAAGGCCGCTGAGAAGTATTTCATGGTAGTTTAAGGGGAGCTGTTGCATGTTAACTTTCCGGGTTTTATTTCATGATGAGGCCGAGAAGGAAAGTACATTCTCACCTCAGAAGACTGGATCGTGTGATTGAAGGCTACACCCCAATCGTCAGCTTCGTTCCATTCCATACAGACCAATAAATAAGCCTCTTACGCTGAGAATCCGTAGAATATCTCGAATCCGCATCATCAATTTCTTGTTTAATGGCCACAATATCAGATCTTAACTCGGCCGCAGTCTTCAACGAGTCCAGAACGACGTCGCTATCCTCGAGCGCATAGTATCTATAAGCCTAAGCTACGTTCTGCAGCTCGATGACAAGGCTCGTCCTTACCGCCATAAAGCGATCATAGAACCTCGTCTCGGCCGCCTCGTAGATCGCGTCTTCGCCCTTATACTTACTTTGCAGGTCCTTGATGTGCTGGATATCCTGGTCGCAGAGAATCACCTCGGTTGCTAGCTGTACGAACTGCTCCCCAGTCTTTACGGCCTCCGCCTGCGCCTGAGCTAGGGCCTTCCCGTTGATGGCATGCTTGCGCAGGGCTAGCCGGTAGTCGCTGGCCCCATCGATGCCTTGGCTTACGGCGAACTCGAGCTGGTCGTCGGACTCCAGAATCCATTTGTCCCACGCGGCGAGAGTCACGATAGCCGCTGAGTCGGCGTCGCCCTTCCTGGATCCGGAAATAGAATCTGCCGTGGGGATGTCGACGGTTGGGTCGTCTTCCAGCGCCTCGACCGCATTGACTAGGACGTCGATTGCCGGAAATATCGCCCCTAGGGCTGCCATGCAGTCTTTGAGCTTTGCTAGTGTGTCTGACGAGAGCAACTTGTGTATCTGGCCGGCGATCGTTTCTGCTTCTTCTACCACCTTAACCGCCTCGCCTGCCTCTTTGAGGGCACTCACAGCGCCAGCACCCGCGATGCAAACATCGCCGATGGCCGAGGCAAAGTCCGGTATTCAGTCAGCAGGCCGCTTCTGACTAGCAGAACTGTCAACTCCAGTCGACTCGCGCTTAGAATACTCACTAAAGATAGCCCCTAGTATTCGAAAAACCGCCTGCAGCTGCTGATCGTGCTTCCACTGCTCGATTCCCTCCTGAAATGCTTTCTTCGTCTCCGCCATTTCATCGCCATCCTTCTTCAACAACTCCTTACAGCTCTCCACCGTCTTCTTCGCGGACTTGTATTTCGCATCCGCGGTGTTCCTCTGCCCCACTGTCGCAGCCCTCTGATCTGCGGCCTGTTTCAACATGGCATCCCACGCTGCCAGCTGGTCCTTCAGCGCCTGCTCCTTATCCTGGAACCTTTCGTACTCGTCCTCGAACACCTGCACGGACTCGAGCATCATCTTCAGCGTGTCGAGATACGTTTCCAGAATCAGCACCGGCGCCCAGCTCGTGTCCGGCCCCGTCATGGTCTGCGCCGCCAGCTGTCGTCCCAGCGCTGCCGCCTAGTCGTAAAATGAGAGCCAGTAATTGCCTTCTTCAGCAAGAATTATGGGTATGTCTCGGGAGCAGAACTCTCCATCGGGAAAAATCGACTCCTAAGACACACAAAGGGTAAAAAAACGACTCCCAAATACTGACCTGCGCGTCGATCAGGGCGAACCCGCGCTCATTCGCTATTAGGGCTGCCACGTGCGCGCAGATCGCCATGGCGAGCGCCGTCTGCCTCCAGAACAGCACTTGCGCGATGCGGAGCTGGGTTTGCAGGCTTGCCGTGAAGTCCGCGTGCGAGATGCTGGGGTAGGCCTTCAGGGGCTCGACTGTGATGGACCCGTCGGCCTGGACGACCACGGAGGCTCCCGCATTCTCCGTCTCCGGGCCTAGGGATAGGGGTATGGGGGCCGATGAGGAGGAGGAAGAAGAACACACCGAGATCGGCTGGTCAACCACGGGTGCATAAATCGAGATCGCGAACTGGCCGGAAGGAGGCGGATTGATTTTCAGAAGCGCTGGGGCGTCAGCCGTCAGAACCCTTGCTATGATTTAGGTGTGGCCGTTGGAGGGCGGTGATATTGTGGTTTCGGCCTCTGTCAACCCTAGCACGTCGACGTAGACGTAGAGTCTCTTTATGCCCTTCTGGAGAAGCGCGGTTCCGTCGAGGTAGACATCGCGGTACGTTACAATTACCTACGCCACTCGCTCTCAGCTGGGCAATTCATAGGAACTTGTATTATCGAGGAGGAAAAGAAAATAGCTTATAATCTAGTAGACTTCAAGCTTACCGCATGATCATCAGGATGGGACTGCTTCAGGGGGATGCCGGCCAATGCTTCCGAGTTAGCATATTGCTTCCACTCAGCTGGGCATCTGGGTTGCTGGGGAGAGTTTTTCATCTTGGTAGAGTAATTTGGAGTATCTGCAATGAATGAGTTTTACTTCACGTAATGATGCTGAGATTATCACTTGTTTATACTCTTTCGCCAGTTTTCCCTACTTCCACTTCGTCCTTCAAAACTACCCATTCAAGTTAGCCTATCTGTCAGTATTAAATTTTTTTCTTCCATTTTCCAAGGGGAAAAAACCGAGACAATTTTCTTTCCGTTGTTGATCAGGGCATTTTCCCATGCTGCTACGCAACGTTAAACCCTCAACTCCTTTACGTTACAGTGATATTGGTTGTGCTACTCCAGAGGTCACTCAATCTCTCCTAGATGCAACCTATTTCCCCAGAATCCCTACCTAGATGGTTAGACAATGTCCCTTGGAAGCTGAATTATGCTACATATCGACTGATCAGAGATTTTGACAGGTTCCGGAACCTCACACCCGGGAATGATGACAAGGCCAGGCCATTGCTCCGTAGGATAACTTGGTGACATCCGGAGCTGAGTACGTAGGCGTCTCGGCTGTCCTCCTATCGGCTAGGAAGTACTATGTATACAGGCTTATAGGCGAACCCCGTAGCCTGGTCGACCGCGCGTTCTGTAGCCTTAACTACAGCATATATTGGGTTGGGCGCATCGTGTATCTGAATCGTGCATGTGGTTGTCGTCGGTCGCATCCAAGTGCTATCACGGCGACACACGAATCAGTCACGATCGTTGAAACTCAGGATAAATCGTTGCTCGGAATAGCCTTCGTGATATATTGTATAACCATAATTAGCGAGCAGCGGGCCTATCCGGCAAAGCGATGACCTTTCCCATTAGTGACAAGAACTGCTATTCTCGTTATTTAAGGGGGTGACGGTGGGCATTGTTCACAGTGACATGCCGTATCACCCCGTTGTAGGAACGTCTAGGAAATCGAGTAGACAAAGACCAGAGCTTATCGTATAGTTTCGTTGAGAGGGACAGGGAGAGCGGTCCGAAAAGATATCGGCACATGAGACTGCTATGGCGGAGAGAACGAGACCTAACCCGGCCAGATTGTGTTAAATTATAAAATAACCATCTAGTTCTTCACAACAATTTGTTCAAGGTCTCGGTCTACACTAACACACAGGACCCCTTTCCTTCTCATTCAAGACTACACATTTACACTAGACCCTAGGCTACAGGTACAATGTCAGCCTTTGACCCTACTAAGCCCATCGATGATGCGAACGTTTGGAAGCCTCAGGGGGTGTACGTTACGCAGAAGGGCAATGATGGGGAAAAGCAGGTCTTCGTCTTGGCCAAACAAGACATGTCCGCTCTGAATAGATACGTCTGGACGGGTAAACTGCTCCCAACGAACCGCGACGATTACAAACGGGTCCGTGGCATCACCGACGGAAGTGAGGTCAGCGACAATGTCTGGACTGTAGTGGACCAGCTGCTGGTGTCGTATACCACGGTAAGATGCTGGAAGCTCGCTAAAAAGGAACGCCTCCACCTAGCTAACGACAGCTGCCCATGTTCAGATAGCGAAAGATTGCGGTAATTTCTTGGATAAGACCTGGAAGGGCATCATTGGGCTTGCTAACAATATCTACTCCTTTGCCTCTCGAGCAGGAGGATCGGAATCGAGCTCGTACTATGAGAACATCTTGAAATGGGTCAAGGACTACAACGACGAGAAGGCGTCGTCGCATCCCGACCAAGCAAAACTTGATCAACTGGCGAAGGACATTAGTGAACTGGCCAACCGAGAGATCGCCAAGGCAGAGGAACTTGATAAGAATGCCGATGCTGTCGTGAACGAACTGAAGCAGTTTCACGACTCCACAAAGAAAACTAGGAGTGAGCTCAATGGCACCAAGGATGCGCTGGATAGCCTGTTGTCCGGCCAATCCGGTGAAATCCAGAAGCTCAAGGACGATATGACCGACGCCCAGAATCAGATGAAGCAGGTACAGGCACATATCGATAATGGTAGAGTTATCACGACACAGTCCCCCTGAGTAATTGTTGCTAACCTCTTTCAACTGTGTGCTTCAGATCGATACCAGGAAAATATCGCATATGCCTACTGCTGGTGGTAAGAGGACCGTACTGACTTGGTTTTGGGTTACGCTGACTGACTTAACCGGAAACAGCACAATCATCGGTACTATCGTGGCCGCCTACGAAATTCGGAAAGCCATTGGCGACATTGGCGCGCTGCAGGCGGCCATGAAAAAAACTGCAAGACACAATCAGCCAGGACGAGATAAAGCTCAAGACCGCGATGACGCTTCTGGGCGACATCACGTCTATGAATGTACCTATGTTTCCCGAGTAATCGGACCATCCTCCACATCGACGGCTAACCATACGTACTCTGACAGGATCAATATGAAGCTCTGCTCGCTGTCACCGATCCCGCCATCACGACTATCGAGAAGCTCCAGAGCGCTTGGAACATCATGGGCACTAGCCTCCGCGATCTCAGCGACTTGTTCGAGGACCAGACTGGCGAGATTCCCGACATGAGACTGGCGCAAACCGACTTGGCTGATATAAGAGAGGAGTGGAACAAGTTGGGAGAGTATGGAACGTATTACCTACTTCATGTAGTCTACGTGACGCGATGATTGGTTATGGGGATATCATTCTGACTCAACTTCCTGCAGTGGACAATTATCGCCAGGTCGCATATCTCACTGATTCCCCTCCCAAACAGTCACTCGATAACTATCTGAAAGAGCTACAGGAGAGCTAAAGGAAGAAGAAATCAAAAGAGTTCACTCGAGGAGCTTCCATGGCATGCAATGGGTTCCGCACGTGTAAATGAGATGTAAGGGGAAGTGTCACGAACACCCTGATCGCGTGTCGTGCAGTTATTGCGAATGGATCTACAGGAGCCTCAAAGGGAGCTCCAATACGGTCCCAGGCTCCTTATGTACTAGCGTTGGCTAAATTGCCGGACGCGCCCAGAGGGCGTGGCGCTTTGATTAGTAAATAAATTGTTGGAAGCCAGTCAGGTTACCGTACTACGATGATTTGCTTCTGCAAGTCATCAGGAGACTACTGGAAACGTCATTTAAAGGAGGATGCCGATTCGATGATTCGAGTCGTTGGAATTTAATTCGGTCGGTTACATTTGCTACAAATGTGAAGGACAACTAACGGCGGAAAAGACGTCCCGACAAAATATTTATGTTTCTTCTACTTCGTACCAAGTAGATTGATCGAGCCTCCGCCGGATCTTGGAATTCCTTCTTCAGGCTTCAGTTTCTTTGATGACCCGAGCACGGACTCGGATTGAAAACCGCGTCAGCACGGCCTGCCTCCAATTGTCAGTGCTCGAAACCAAGATGCTATGATAATGACACGATGGCACGATCTCGAGAGATCTTGACGTCCAAAGGATGTTCCTGATCGAGAAGGCCTGACAAATCTCCTACATATACGTGTATGTGACCTAGTAATTTAGAAAGCCCGTGCGTTAACGTGTTTGCAGGGGGACTTTGCAGCTTTCAGTGAAAAAGGACATGGAAGGCGAGCCGTCAGCTCAGTACATTTCAGCATCCGCATAACATTCTAGAATATGTTCCGTGGCTATCCGTTGCCGTTCATAATGCCTATGAGCCCAAAACGTCAGTGTTCATCTCGTATCAGGCCTATTTTGAGATGGCGTCAACAAGGGTTGAATGATAGTACATAGCAGATTGAAATAGCGTCTTGCTAAGAACGGTGGGTGGGGGTGGTTCTGTCGGTCAATGCCGATGAGTAGCGTACACTGTCTGACCGTATCTATTCTTGAACACCAGGCACTCTGGCACTCCGTCATGCTGCATTACCACCAACCTGCCAAGGTGACAGTATTGAAAATTGTAACCGTATTGCCTCGTCTGCTCGTACAGCATTGACGAATCATGGAGTCTGAGGAATCCTGTGCCACGCTGACCTGCCACTTGACTATTGCTTTTTCTTCGCCTCTTCTTTTCTGATGGCTGGTTGGAAAGCAACATTGGAATGTGTCTTGTAGAAAGAGAGTCAGCTTACAAGGCTGTTGGTGGATTCCATCCCAATCATTCGGGTCTGTAGGCCCTGAAAGTGTGTGGGTAGGACAGGGGCCTGCGAGGATTCCCCTGAATACCTTCGCATGGTGGGCAAGGTGGGCACTCTAGCTGAGGCGCTTTCGAAGAATTTTCCGCTTGTACAAAATAAAACAATTTAAAGCTGTAATCTTGGGTAGCTAGCTGGCATCCGGGGCCACGCAAGGACCGGCAACTTGTAAGGCCATGGATGACGAAAAGAGTCACCTCTCGCATATATGTGTCTGAGGTTGGCCCGGCCATCCATTTGTATTAATCTTAGAAACTTGATGCAGCCCACTTAGGTTAAGAACTTAGGCCAAGGCGAGACTCTCATTCTGTCACTGTTGAGGTGAGCTCGTCGACAGAACCTCTCTTTGATTTTCTCCCCCATCCTCTTTCTTGGTGACAATCTACGCCAGACAGACACTTGACTGCATGCATAGGCAACGCGTACTCTTTTAGTTTATTTTTATTTCTATTTTTCTTTTCAAACAATCTGGCATACAGCGAGGAGGATCAGCGCGGCGCTGGCCACCAATCTGCATTTCGAGGTCCAAAATTAACGACAAACGCCAGAGGATGACACTCTTGTAAAGAATATTAAAAGACGAGGCAGAAACGACCCCCAAATAATCGCAAGAGCGGTCAGCATAGATACATATATAAACATTAGCCAGGCCGTCAGGCAAAGGGCACCGACCCGTCTTCCGTATCACGACTGCGTTGACGACTATTTCCAATCTTCGAATTCAAAAGGTTGATCGACGTGTTGCTAGGAGTGAGAGAGTGGATGGATGCGAGATGGTCACTACCCTAGGGTTACATGACTAATAAAACAGATTACCTGGGGCCTCCATTTGCCAGCCGGTGGTTGATGATTTTGTTAGCCCGGCAGCCGGCAGCATGATCTTGTCTTGCCAGTGGCTGCTACCAAGGTTGAAGGGAAGCACGGGCCAGGCCCAGCAACTGATTCTGGCTAGCACAAGTGTTGCCGTCGCGCTCGCCATCACACTTGCCAAACTCCTTAGTCTTAGTGCTCTTGGTGCCCTAAGCCCCCTGAAGGATAGAGCTATCACCACCTACTACAGTGGCTCATTAGCGCTAGAGGGCCCTAACTACTGTTACCAGCATTCCCATCAACCACTCACAGCCAGTGAATCGGCACCTGCAGAATCTCCACCCGCCATCCCCTACCATCCCCATCCCCATCTCCATCTCCGTCTCCGTCTCCGTCTCCCTTCTCACTGCCGTCATTCGCAGCCACGCCGCCATTGGCTATCGTACAAGCCGCTATCGTCTAAGCCAACCTATCGAATAAAACGAGGGAAGGAAACCTTCGTCTTTACTCGACAAGGTTCCCCGATTAGCACCCCGGCCGTCGAGGCGGCCTTTTTGCTGTCGTATTTCAAACGGCTTCACACGCGGGCAATCCATCTGCGAACCTGCCATCGACCACCCTAGATGCGCAACCGAATCCTCCTGTCGACTCATCTTCTCGGCAGCCTCATCGTCCTCCCGTAAACACACCACCACCTGCAGTAGTCACCAACCAGCAGCGACAATACCCTGGTGGCCGAAGAAATTTGCTAGCAACAACAAACCCTGCACCCGTCGATTATTTCCTTCAGTCCCCTTTTCGCAATCGCGCCGCAGATTCTGACTTGCATTACCGACTCCCTCGCCGATTTGGCCCTGGTCGTCTTTGGAATCCTACCAATTCAACTCCACGAAGCCCACCCTCCCAAACGGCGCGACCATCTCAACCGTCTCGGCCGCCTCGAACCTCTCGTAGACGTGCCCCATCTAGTCCTCCGCCTCCTCCCGTGCCTCTCCATCACCCTACTATTAAAGTCTCTTCGGACCCGACCGACCCTATTGGCTCAGGTGCGGGTGACTTTCCCCTCCTTACGCTCTCGGAGCAGAGACAGAACCGACACTCTGCAACCGCGCGTGCCAGTTTACAGATCGAGGGAAGAACTAGTGGGGATAAGAGAATAAGCCTTCCCAGTTCGCTTCAACATTCCAAGTCGTCGCAATCTCGCAATTCCCGCCAGATCGAAGCAGGTCCGTCGGAACCTGTAGTGAAGAGTGAGAAACCTAGAGTCAGCGCCTTGAGGAAACGCGGCCAAAGCGTCACCAAGCGTGCACGAGCAATAAGCTTTGGTCTTGTTCGATTCGAGTCGCCCGAAACTTCGCCCAAGAAGCTTGACAAGGGGAAAGGGAAGGCCGTCATGTCACCGACGGACAATGATGACCCTTCACGAGGTTACTCCAAGGACCTCGAGAGAGGTGCTGATGTTTTGGGTCACCACCATGGGTCCAACCTATCACTTCCGGACGGCATTTCAGCCATGTCAAGCAACTCGTCCATCATGGGCGACCCCGACCAGCCGGACCTAGGTGAGGAATGGGGCCCTCAACACCCATGCTTTCCGCACCTAAACCCTCATGTCCCGATCGATTCTCCCGAATACACGAGTACGCGCATCATACGTATCCGAAGAGATTGGCTAGTGGAAGGAGACTTGGCGCCTACCTTTTCTAATCTGTATCCTGAAATTCTAGACCCCGCGGGCGTCTCGGAGCAAGAGTTTCGTCGAGTCATCGAGAAGCTAAACGGCGAGCTAGTGCCCATCTTCACCCCCTACAGCTGGAGGAACATGCTTGATGCAGTATTGGGTCTCTTTACTGGCTGGATTTGGGATGATCTTGGCCTCACAAGTGCCAAGACTAGGCTTCGAAATTTGGAGAGCTGGATCGAGAAATGGAATGCCGAGATGGAGAAGACCATCGGCTCAGAAGAGGGCACTATTGCTCCTAGAATTGTTCCCCTGAGACGAACGGGGTACATGAATGTGAGTTTATCAGCCCCATCACTATTGATATGTCTTACTGTGCTCTGAGCTATGCTGACCACATAACAGCTTGATATTCAAATACCAGATCCAGAAATAGCGCCAGCTACTACCAGCGAGCCCAGCGGCTCAAGAGCTGGCCCCAACGTACCTACCGAGCCTAGACCTGCGACTCTACCCGGATCACCTATTAAATCATAACAATCATTACTTGTTTTCCTATACGCATCATTTATCTACATTCGTCTTATTATTTTCTACATAAACCCCTTTAATCTAACCTCAACTCGATATTCCGGGCTGTACGACTAACGAAGATACCCAAGCATAACCCTACCGACATCACACATTCCTAATCTTCTACCATTTTACACGACTACCTCTATTTTCTCATTTCTGGCATTCGATTGTATTATAAACCCATTTAACCATCACAGCATGGCAAGGCGTTTCGGGCGTTTCAATGGCATTGGCCATGAGAGGGCCCTTTTGAAAGACCCCAAAGTCGCCATTCGACCATGGTCTTGGAGTCGTCGAAGACGAGACTCAAACATGATTTCTACAACATCTGTAGGAGTAGCGAGGGGAGATGTGACCTGCAAAGGCCCTATCGGGAACACTGGAGGAAGAGTATAGAACCGTTCCTAGTAGCACAATAATAAAAAGTCCGACTGCTTTTCTCATAGTACATTAATAGTGGCTACCCCTTGTCAAATGGTAATTTTGTGTCTTAGATTTACGCGACGAACCCGGTCATACGCGAACACACGATATGTTATGCTAACAGATCTGGTTCTGCTGCCCTGATCCGAAGCCGTTGCGGCTTAGTCGGGATCACTACTCATACTATTGTGAGTATGCCCAACTCGATCGTGAACTCCGCCTTTTATATACATATTAACTAACATAGGGGTTCCTCGACACCACCTCGTATTACTCGAAACACTGTCTGACCCCCGCCAGCTCCCCCAGTGCCAGGCAAGCGCGTCGTACGTAGAGGGATATGCTTCGTACTTCCCTCTTCATCTCACATAACATCACACCACGCCGCTTCTCCTTTCTATTCCCCTCTCCCTCCCACTATTCCCGAGCAGAAGACCCTCGGCCCCTATTTCCTCAGCCGGGACACAGACACGACCACTTACCTCTCATCGCCCGCTACCCGATCAAACCACCATTTAGCCTCCTAATCTCCATCTTCATCCCCATCACCCCTATTCCTTTTCCCGTTCTCGCCCCTGCCCCCGTCCCCGCTGCCCCCGCTTCCCGCCCCTGACCACGACTCGCGTGAAGCCCTCCGGCAACGGCGGCGCGTCCGCGGCCCCGCCCGCGGACCGGTATACCGACGGCGAGGGGAGACTGCGCTGCTGCTGTTGCTCCGGCTTCTTCGTGGCGGGCTTGGGCTTGGGCGCGAACGGCCAGCTCGACTTACTTAAACTTCCGCTTATACTCTCGCTTATACTTCTGCCTCTGCCTCTGTTTCTGCTATAAGGCGAATCGTGCGCGTCTCGGTCTCGGTGGCCGTCCGGCGTCAGGGTCTGCAGCGGGAGCATGGGCGCCGAGTCCGAGCTCGAGTCTTGGGAGCGGTCGCGGGTGCGTGAGGCTGTGGAGTTTTGGGCGCTGGTGCTGCGGCCTCGGCCTCGGCCCCGGCGCAGGCTCGCGAAGGACGGGAGGGTTGGTGTGAGAGTGGTTAGGTTGCGCCGGAGCGAGGAGCCCCGTGGTGGGATCTCGGGTTCGTGGTCTAGGTGCCGTCTGTGGGCGTTGGCGTTGACGTAGGCGCACGGGATGGGGGGCACGGGTGGTAGCGGCGTTGGTGGTGCTGGCTGTGAGGTCGGGGGTGCTGGTGCGGGTGGTGCGCGCTCTCGGTGCTCGTTGGTGCTGGTGGGGAGGATGGGAGCTTCGTGTGCGGATCTGGGGTTTGGAGGGGTTAGTTTCGTAAGGGTTAAGGGGTGCCGATGGGGAGGATATGTATGTATGTAAAATATGGGTGGATGGAAAACATACCGCGAACCGGAACCCCCTTTTGTCTTGTTATTGCCACCGCTCCCCCTAGTCAACAAAGCAACCCAGCTGTGCTGCGTGCCGCCACTCTCGGCGCGCGGCTTATCGGGATCGTACGGCTCCCTGAGCGCCGGGAAGCAGCATCCGAGACCGAGGGCGACGGCGTGGCGGCGATACATGTCGAGGGCGTCGCGCGTGGTGCCGAAGAAGGCGACGATGACGACGGTGGTCGCGATGGGGACCCAGGGGCGGTTGAGGCTCAGGGTCGAGGCGCCCCACGACGGCACGAACAGGACCGCGTCCCAGGGGTAGAGGTCGCGGTTGCCCCAGTGGATCTGCGCGTAGTCATACGGCGCGTACGTGAACGTCGCGAGGTACTGGATGTTGGACACCGTCATGTAGACCGTCACGGGCAGGTACACGCACAGGATCGAGAGCGACATGTTGTACAGCCGCAGACGCGTCCGGTTCGCGCGCGCCGAGGCCGCCGTGTTGGCTTTCAGCGCCTCGCGCGTCGTCTTCGAGATCGCCCTGTACCGCTTCCAGGAGAGGACTAGGGGCTGTGTTAGTGTCTAGTTTTCCTCCTTATCTACTACGTATAACCAACGTAATATGACAAGGTAGGTGGATTTGGGACGAAAACCCAAAAAGGGTGAAACACTCACAGGCAAAGGGTACGGATGCCAGCACGAAGGCAGGACTTGGGGCATCGTACACCAGGCTCGAAGGCCAGCTGTTATTGTACACGGGGACACACCCGATGAGCGTGTAGATCTCATACCGCCTCTGGATGATAAACCAGGTAAACAGGAGCTGTATTATGGGCACGGGGAAGATGATGGCGGCCTGAATCCAAGCGCGGCGCTTTCGCTCCCGCTGCGTGGGGCGCGCCGCGCGCATCAGCTTGACCTGCTGCGCGAGGTGCAGGACGATGGCGAAGATGGAGGCCGAGTACACCGTATCGAGGGACGGCAGGAGGTATATCTCGACGTCGCAGAGTCCCGTGCCGTCCCACCAGTCGTCCCAGTTGTCGCTGCGCCAGATCAGCGAGTTGAGCACCGTGATCGTGTTCAACAGCGCCACGTCCGCGATCAGCACCACGGCTGCGGTGTGTCCGTTGCGGTACAGGAGCCGGAAGGGCACCCAGCAGAACAGCGTGCCGATGATGGCGAAGAGGACGCGGGTAACCATGTTCGCCTGCAGGCTCGGGTTCGGCGCGTATCGCATTTCGGGCGAGGGCGGTGTCACCGTCGACATCTTGGCTATGGGGTACTTTTCGGCAAGGGCAGTGGCGCAATTGAAAATGAGTTACAGGAAATTAAGCAAGTTTTGATATAGGTAAGTCTCGTAGTGACGCGCGTTGCTGGTAACGCTAGGCCGAATGTCGAACTTGTGATACTAGGCAAGCGGAATGACTGGCTGAGTTGGAGCTTCAATTTCGTACAATCATCTACGTAGGAAGCGGAAACACACGGGCACGGGCATGGTATGCGTATGCTAAAGTAAACAGGTAATTCATATGGTTGCCATAGAGCATCGTCCTGGTGGATTTCAAAGCAAGAAAAGGTGAATAGATATCACCTAGGTAACAGAGATGGTCAACCATGGACGCATGCAATACTTAGCTAAATCTACAACTTCTTGATGGAAATATCATAATATTTGAGTCAATATTTGATAATGGCTTAAAAGTAGATGTAATGAGTCACATCCCTTATAGTTAGTATTCTCTACATCTCATTTAAAAGTCTGGTAGGATCAATGATCATTTGAAAAATCATACGTGTAAGAGGTGTATGTTAGTTTCGTCTTTTCCATAAATCTAATAAAATTTTATGTTTATATTTCTCGGAAGTTTATCACCATGGTCTTATCAAGTGACTAGAATTTGCCTGTAAGATATATAATATCGGATGCTTTTTCGACGTCCTATGCTATTCTCCGAAATATCTGAGAAAGGTTGTTCTTTTGCTACAGACGTCAAACAAGCTGTCAGTATTTGCTGATGAAATTCAAATATGACTATGCTAGATGGCCGTGACAAAGAGCGTGTTTTACAAATGCACAAAGATAATGTTGAGACAGACGGCTTTGTTTCTGGCTTAAATTTGTTGCTTATATAGAACATTCCGCCATTCTCAATGGGTCATAAAACGAGACTTTTGGTACTTGAGCTTCGAGCAACTCAACAGTCACCAATCCTCAACCGCACCAAGTCTAATAGCCACCATGGCAAATTCGCAATCTCTTCATTCTACATCTCTAACAAGCGAGACATCCGACCTACATGATATTCTACATGATAGCGACGAAGAAAGCGACACTGAGTCGGTAGATGAGTACGAATTGTCGTTTGATGAAAGGCTGCCAAAGATCCGCGAGCTGTGCGAAAAGGTATGGCCAGATGTCGACCACGACAAAACCGAGATCGAGGAGATTAAGGGCGGCGGATGGAATAAAATATTTGCCATTACGATAAGCAAAGGAGACGTTACTCAACAGTACATCCTAAGGATTCCACGGGTTGACTTCGACCTTAAACAGTCAGCTCCGATTCTCAAAGATTTGTGGCATCGCACACAAAATACACTTACTGTCCCTGAGCTCATCCACTCTGATTCGACGGATAATAACCCATTGAACTACCCTTACATGATCCTTTCTAGGATTCCAGGAAGAAATTTGGCGGATGTCTACCCGAACTTATCTCACAGCCAAAAGTTAGTTGTGTCTCGTAAGCTTGGGGTGCTGTATCGGCAGATGCACTCAATTACGAACCCTCGTGCTGGCTTGATGAGAGCCCCCTCCGAAGATGACGAAGCGTCGGGTTCATTTACTTCATTGACGCCTTTTGGGCTGAACACAGACTCAATGATCAAAGATGATCAAGTAGAAGTTCTGCTACCGAACGACATGCTAACAAGAGACACCCTGCGAAAAGACCTTCCCGGACTAAGCACCAAGGACATTCTACTCCTCACATTCACGCGTCGAAAACTGTACTCTACGTATTGCGATTTCAAATGGGAACTGGATATTGAAGAACAAGCCATCGAAGTCATCCTTGACATGGCGGAGGATGGCTTGCTGGATGACAACACTATATGCCTCTGGCATACCGATCTTTTCCCAAGGAATATCATGGTCGACGTGGAAACAAATCCGGAAGATCCTATAATAACAGGCGTAATAGACTGGGATGATGCAGCCTTCGCCCCTCGATTTGTGGCATCCCGACCTCCCGACTGGCTCTGGGATTCTGAAGCCTTCAAGTCACACAACAAGACTACGGAAAGAGGCATAGTGGTGGAGGGAGAGGAGGACAATGAAGACAAGGAAGAGGACAATGATGACACGGAATCAGGCTCCGACGAGGAGCCTCTAGAGGCAGTGCAACCTCAGACTTCAGATGCTCTCGAGATCAAGGAAACCTTCGACTCGTCTGCTGGGGAAGCCTACATAAAGGGAGCTTACGAACCGAGATTCGCTATTGCCCGGCGACTGTTGCGGCACTCACTGTTCCCTCAATGGGAATATGATATATTGGAAAAGCTCGAGGCTGAAATCGACCATTGGAAGGCCTTGAAAGCTGCTGATTGTCGTGAAGATGGAAACACCTCCGACCTCGTGGAATCGGACGACGAGGAAGGCACGGACGAACAACCGAAGCTTGAAAATACGGAAGATCTGGAGTTTGATCAGCATTGGAAGTATTGGATATACTTCCTCATTTTGTTATTGGTTTTACTCACCAGCGGACTCTTTGCTTTCAGCGGAATTCAGTCCATCAGTGAGGTCAAGGCGGTGGAAACTTGTAACATATTGGTTATTCATGTTTACATCTAGTTACATAGCAAATTATGATATTTGAGACCAGTTTAATGGTTTTTCAGCATAATTACCAAGGTTTTATTAAATTTGTGACGATAAAATTTTCGTTGATAGTTGGGAGTTCTAAATATATAACAGGATAAATCTATATTGACTATATCAAAATTAAGAGGTTAGATCCTCCCTGAGGGCTTTTAAACTCATGTAGGTCTTTACCGAGATCAATGGGTATTCTTCCTGCCGTCTGATGGACATAAACCTAGCGTAGGGCAGCATTGAAAACGTAATTCATCTTGCATTGTATAATACTATATTGTAACTTATACACTTAATTTTTCGGATTCCCAACTGTTCCTTCTTGCCTTGCACATCAACCGTGCCGTAAATCGGCAAATACTTAAGAACAAAGGTCTAAGGCACTAAATCAGTAAGTATATACCATAAACAATGATCTTTGTTACACGTAAACTGCCTTGATCGTTGTAGGATACACAAAGCAGGGGAGAAAAGTATCATTGACTGCTTTGTCCTATACTTCAAGTGGGAACAGACTCCTTTATCTAGTGGTTGTTTGTAAACTAACTGCTATAATGATTGTTACAAAGGCCGTCGCAATATAAAAGTAAGATGCAGGGACATCCGAGCAATTCATATGCTACATACCATAACATAAACAAGCACATCATCAGCGATATTAACAATGGGTCGTACTAATACAACAAGCACTAGGTTCCAGCATAGGTGCCCGTTGAAGGGCAAAGGAGCAGGGAAATGCCGTCTAAACGACAACCCGGTATACTGCCTCACGCATAAAACCCGTTGTCCCAATCACGGTGACCACTTCGTGGTACACCTGAAAACCGAACCTTGCCCTAGTTGCGCCATGGCAGAGAAGATAAAACAAAAGGAAAAAGATGCAGAGCGTGTCAAGAAGAATGAGCAGATTGCTCAGGAGAGGATTAACAACAAGGGTTACAAGAAGTAATGCTGTCCCCTATCTCAGCATTAAACGGAACTACTCGGTTTACTGGGATAAACATCCGGAACTGGATATAAACGGGGACTGTTCATCCTGGCACATAATAGCGCCACTCATTTTAACTGATATAGAACGATACAGATTGTAAATTGAAAGCACACGTATAGTATACTTTGAAGCTCTCTCTCTCTGCGTGTGTGTGTGTGTGTGTGTCAAATATGACCAAGACATCAATTCTAGAGTGTAAAATCATAAGACAAGACAGATTTGTCTAATGACTTTGATAGACAGCTATGAACTGCTTCCATAATAATGATTACTAGGTACTGCAACTATATGCACACTCATGATAGTGCCTACTTCTATGTTTTACTCAGAACTTTGCTCTGGGCATAATTACCCCTGTGGAGCCTTCTTAATAGCAGATATATGACGATTCGCTCATCTATATAGTCGATAAATCTACAATTTCAAAATGGATCCTCGCGAACGGCCATATCAACCTCAGTGTAAGCATCGTATCCAAACAACCAGGGCTGAAATCGGGGACATAACCAGCGAATGGGGAAAGGGGTCTCGGTGATTTCTTTTCCAAGTTGTGACAAACAGATTTCATCTCGCTTCTGCTGCTCCGGGCCGTCAACCATGTGGTAGAAGTTGCGCTATGAATGATCATGTGTACGTTAGTTGGAACTCATAGGCGGTTGATTGAGAATCCTTAGAGGGCCGGCAAACGCTGGAGAAATACTTGGGCGATAGTTACCTGTGTGAACGTCTCTCTGACTATTGTGTCCCCCCGGGGCTTCCGAAGTCTCTCATACATTTTCAACACCTTCCCTATCTGTGCTTTGGATTGTACGTGCCCCAGCAGGCGGCCCAGAACAGCCCCGTCTTCGACAGCCGAGTTAGCTCCTTGAGCGAGATAGGGTAGCATTGGGTGGCAAGAGTCGCCACTTGAAGAGAAGAATCAGTAAATGATAAGAAAGGAATATACGTAAAATGATGGTTTGCTGTGTGCTGCCTTACACAAAAACAAAGTTGCCTCGATCAGACTCTTTGATCCACTTTGGCATTTCCCTCCCTAGAAGAAAATTTCAGATTAAACCTCTGATTTAGTTATGACTTGACATAAGAACTGATGGAAAACTCACGGTGCATAAGCTTCCACTTGTTTACCGTCTGCACAATATCAAGGAACTTATTCAAAATCGGATCCCAGCCCCTGAACAGCGCTTTCATCTCCTCGATGGAGCCCATTTGCTTATTGGTACCGCTAGGTAAGTCATCCGGAACCAGCAACACAATATTGTACATCGTCCCCGATCGTAGGGAGTATCCAACAGCATGGGACCTAGGTCCAAGCCATAGGTGGCACGATGGCTTGCTGACCCATTCCCTCAATTCGGGATCCTGAATCTGATCTAATGTAATTACTAGACGGTACGCCAAGTCACCTGTTGGCTTCGGCGCGTCCTCTTGGTTGTCCGGGAGGAGTTTACCCCGACATTGAGACCAAAGGCCATCTGCCGCGACGATAAGATCCCCCCATGCTCGGAGTCCCGATTGGCTAACAACTATCCCGGTGTCGAAATTGATATCGACAATTCTCGTTCCAAATCTGAATTGAACGCCAAGCTCTCGAGCACGAGCGTAGAGTGCTTTCTGGAGGTCAACACGATGTAGTTCGATAAAAGGGGCGCCGTATTTTGACCGCAACTTCTTGTTGAGGTCCTTCTCAAAGACTAGGTGGCTGCCTGAATACCGGTGTATAGCCAAATACGATGGTTCTGCCGCCGAAGCCCAGAGCTCGTCGGAAAGACCCCAGCGCTGAAGTATACGTGTGGAGTTTGGTGTTATTTGTATTCCATTTCCTACCTATAACAATGTGAGCAATCATAAAGATGCTTTCGAAGTGGTCTTATAGAATTTCGGATATTGAAGGCGGCCACAATACCTCATGGAGCCCTGGGGCCGCCTCAAGGACGGTCACATCATGTCCGGAAAGGGCTATCTCTATCGCAGCGGCAAGACCGCTTATACCAGCACCTATTATTATTACATCTAACCGGATTGCTGACTTGAGGGTTTCCGTCTAAGCTCAATCGTCAGCTGTCTCGAAATTTCGGGTACATCACTTGATGGCTACTAACCATCTTATTATAGACCTACTACGGCGGTTTAGATTAGACTGTCGTCTTCGACCAAAGGGAAAACTACCGAACCAAAGCTAGACTGAGTAATCCTTCTAGCTAGCTATCTTATATCGTCTAGTATATGTAAGGGCTTAGAAGAAGTGATTCATTGTAAGAGCTGGGATATCCTACTATCTTATTTCCAGATCGAAGAAAATCACAGCAGCCAAGTGAGAGACTGAACACAGATACGCGGTGTGTCAGGCTATATATATGAAGAGCGGCATAAACTTCTACATTGCCTCTGGGACGAAGCTATCTATGTACACGAGAGTAATAGAGAGTTATTTCCCAGGAGGATTGCGTGCGGGGGTCAGATTTCGGCACGTAACACCAGGCTTCCCCCGGTATCCGGGTAATCCGTCTCGGAATACTTGATTAGGGTTACATCTTGCAATCATCTCCGAGTTCCCATTTCTAGCAGGAAAGAACTAGGACCATAAGGCGAAGTTCTGCTTGTTACAGCGTAAGGTATTAATATCTATTCATATACATCTACGATAAGCCTTACATCCCCAATGCCGCTAATAATATAAATACCTGCGATTGGGATCTAGTTCTGGCCTTTCTACGAGGCCGCAAGGCTGTTGCAGAGATATGCTAGAGAACAAGATCATCTATTATCTATAAAAGGCTTATGGTGAAGCCTTAGAAGTGCTAACTGATGCCATGTACTTAGATCAAGCTTAAATAGCGTACTCGGCCCCGGAGATCGGCTCCGCAATAGACCTACACGCCGGCGGTCCGCTAACTCCGGACATCTCGGGAATGCTCTGACGACATTCTCGCTGACTCTTATACGGAGCCTTTAAATATATTTGACGTTCAGGTCTAAGATGTCCAGCGGGAGATGAATCAATCCTCCGCTGCAGCAACCGGCTGGTTTTGAGCCTTTTTACGTGATGTGGGATATTTCGCCAATCGGAAGGCCCCACGTTCTGGCCTCGGGCAGCAACACCGCCTCGAGTCCAGCCGAGTAAATGAGCGGTAAATGGGATGAAAAAGGAGAATAATGGGTTGTTTGAGCGGTGTAGTGATATTATGATGCTATATTTTCTTGCGGGATTGCCATTCGACTTGACTTAACTCGATAAGAAATTACCGAGTTTCAGCTGTGAACCTCTGTAATGCTATACGCAGAGTCACAGAGCATTCCCGCTCACAAGTCCGCATCGATAACTACTTTACATATTCGGTCAGTTTTAAGTGCGATCATAACATTATGTGGCCTTTGAAGAGGCCACTAATGGCTCGATGGATCATTCTATTTCTCATGTCATCGTTACCGGCCCTTGCAACCACAATCACAACTACAAGTCCGGACCTCTCAGACAAATCCCATCCCGGCAATCGAATTGTCATGAAGAGAGAGATGTCGGTTGGTTCATCATGTGATGGATCGGAGGGACAGTGGAATTGTATGACGAATACATTTCAGCGTTGTGCCTCAGGCCAATGGAGCGTCTCCATGGATTGCGCCGACGGAACGATATGCACGCCAGACGGGCAGACCTACGAGTATCAAGTTGCTTTCGGCGACAACGAAACGACATCAACTACAACACCGGGGACACCAAGTACGGCTGGGGCAAGACCCGGCGCTGTGTCCTTCGACTGGCGGTTATTGGGAGTACTGGGAGGGCTTGGCGTTGTTTTCACCGCGGCTTGAAGTATGGGTATTCTTGCGATCATTAC
Organism: Xylariaceae sp. FL0662B; assembly: GCA_022376535.1. Taxonomy (NCBI): domain Eukaryota; kingdom Fungi; phylum Ascomycota; class Sordariomycetes; order Xylariales; family Xylariaceae; species Xylariaceae sp. FL0662B. The sequence continues at coordinate 61,640 of JAJJKD010000072.1, forward strand.
TCGTAGGGAATGGGTATCCTCTCCGGTAAAGCTAACTGAATCGAGGGAAAGAGGCTATGGGCTTTTTTATGGTCTTAGACAAAAGTGACATGGCGCATAGCTTACCGGTACTGCCCAACGTCAAAGGTATCAATTATCAACTGTGACACAGCGTACCTATCTCTCAAAGCGAATGGAGTCAAATAACAGTATTAAGTTGACTTAAGTCAAACCAAATGATAATTTGAATTAACGCTTACAAATGACAATACTCACAACTTGACCTAAGTAGTCACCCCTTAAATTGCCCCCGAAGCTTGCATTATATATAACTCATGAAGAGCGTTAAACAATGACTGAACTTCGATTTCTTAGATACTGTATTTTCTTCTGCTAACAGTTTGCATCATATGGGTGTCCTCTGTCCTTCCGTCGGATTTTTTTATTCTGCAGGAATGCTGACGTATAAGCGACTGTCGACGCCTAGTGAGTCTTCAATGCCTGAGCAAGCATCTGTTTGTAGGTAATCTAAACTGCTCGAGTAGAAAAAGTAGCTAGAAATGCAAGAATCTACTACACGGTATTGCGTAATTTACAAGAGATAGGCTTTGGAGATAATGGAAGTGTGACGTTGATAGACTGCATATGGGCGTCGGACTTATGCAGATTGTTCATAACTCCGAAATGCAATTAAGCACACATAAAAGTGGAGGATATTGAATAACCTGTGAAAGCTAGCCCACCCAATTACCACCACTACTTCTCATTTAATTAATTTGCAGTAATTTTGTCGCGTCAAGCCCAAACAGCCACGCGCCGTCAACTTCCAAGACAAACGAAAAAAGAAAACGCTTCGAGACATCGACCTCGACCTCGCCTCATCGGATCCGCCCGCCTCCCCCAATACGGTGTGCACCTGAATCGTCCCCGTCCACCCATCAACCCAGTCCGACCTCGACACGGCCCAATTCGCCAGTAGCAAGAAAAACTCTTGTCTCAATTCAGACCGAAGATCAAGACCAAGCAAAAAGATGTCGTTCCTCGCCCGTCGCGCAGCCGCCACGGCCCCGGGCCTTGCGCGAGCCTTCAGCGCCTCGGCCCGCCGCGACATCGCCAAGATCACGCTGGTCGGCAACCTGGCGGCCACGCCCGAGCTCAGGGCCACCAGCACCGGCCGCGAGGTCGTCGAGTACGCCATCGCGAGCAACAGCGGGCCCAGGGACAACCGCCGCACCAGCTGGTTCAGAGTCGCTGCTTTCGTCGAGGAGGGCCCGCGCCGCGATTTCCTGACCGGCTTGCCAAAGGGGTATGTGTGAGAAAAGACGGGTGGACGTCGTTGTGCTCTTCTTCAATTGGGCTGCTTTTTGCCCCCCTTAGTGGTGGTGGTGCATTGTGCGATAGATATATACTTCGGGATGACGGATTGAGGCGGTCGATCTAACTATCTATGTGGTCGACACGCATGCGCTGACGTCAAACCTCCTACCTAGGGCTACCGTCTTCGTCGAGGGTGACGCGGTCATGAACTCGTACACCGACTCCGAGGGCAAGCAAAGATCCTCCCTGAGCGTCTACCAGAGTAAGATTGCCCGCTCCCGCTCCCTAGTATCGAGTCATCTGCGCTAACGGGGCCGAACCAGAACACTTCGAGGTCCTCCGTCGCCCGGCGAGCGAGGCGTCAGAGTCAGAGTAAGGAAATTGCGTATGCCTTTGGGAATGAACAGAAAAGGACTACGCCAGCCCCGTCGGCTACGTGGTCGTGTATATATCCACGTGCTCGTGGCTCGGGGCCCGTCTACTCTCTCTACTCACGACTTGCCTCCGTATGAAATTTGATTGATTGATGCGTCTGAGGTTAGGTAATACAAATTAGGGTGGTTGGGAATGCTACTGTATTATCGAATGACGTGATACCAATGTTCTTATCACTCTGTCCGTTGATTTCCTCCTTGACCAAGAAATATTGGGTGACCGCTTGTATTATTATCCGCTATTGCTAAGTGCTAATGTGTATTATGTATGATAGGGAAAAGATGGAGGCCGCTTGCTATGCGTATGCTTCTGTCAGTAGCCAAATCTTCCATATAGCCATAATGAAACGCTCCCCGAGCTTGTAGGGAGGCCACTGCCTGAAACTGCAAGCTCGGAAGGGAAAAAAGGAATAAAAAGACAATCCCCCCCCCCCTTTTAAGAAATAAGGGCGGAGGGAGAGTGTGTGTGCGCAGAGAAAACGAAAGCAAGTGAGAGCGAGGGAGAAGGAAACGGGCCAGGGGGGTTTCGGCCCCCTTCCCCGGGGTTTTCAGGGTCTCGCATGTAAGATACCACCATTCCAGATCGACCACAACCCGGACAGGATACCATATCGCCAGACCATCCAACAACAAGTTGGGGGAAAAAAAAACTCAGCAAATCCGTCCTAAATTTCCTTCCCGCCCAAGCCAGACGGACCGCTCACGCGCCGCCGCTTTAGTGAGCACCCAAGGTTGCCCCCGTTACAGTTACGCACCTCTCCTAAGCGGTGCATCGACCGGGCGCTCCCTCCGGATCAAGCTTAGGCTCAGCATCAACCTTCTTCTTCTGCTTCTTCGACCGCTCCCCGACCTGTCCCCTCTTCCGCGTCTCCCCCTCCTTCCCCTTCCCCTTCTTCTTGGCGCCCTTGGCGCCCTGGCCCGTCGCGTCGACCGCCTGGTTCTCGAGCGCGCCCCGATGCGCCGCCGTCTCCCAGTCCACGAGCGGGCCCGTCACGGCGCCTAAGACGACGTCGAACCCCTGCTTCTTCTTCCCGCGGCTGTTGCTGTTGTTGCTGCGCCGGGCCGCGCGCTCGGGTGTCAGCGCCGCGTACAGGTCGGACGGCATCAGAGCCGTGGCCGATATGCTGGTTGGGATCGGCGCCGGCTCTGGTGCGGCAGGCGGGGTGTTGGGGCGCGATTGGGATTGGGATTGGGATTCCCCTAGGCCGTTGATGGGAGTCCAGCCGCTGCGGTGCTTTATGGGTGCGGGAACGGGATCGGGACTGGTTTCCGGTGTCGAGGTGGGCGCTGGTGAGGTTGAGGCCCTGATGGTGTTGGTGGTACTGGTGGGAGAAGCGGGGGTAGAGGGGGTGGGAGGACTTGGACTTTTCCTGCGCGGCACTTTTTTCGGGCGGTGGAGGTCCAGATCCGAGGCTTCGCTGCTATGCTTTCTGGGGCTGGGGTCTGGCGTTGGTATCGTAGCGGGCGGGGCTGAGGTGGTAATAGTAGTAGCAGTGGTAGATCCCGGGGGACGACGAGTTGGGAGCTTTTTACGCGGTAATTTTTTCCGGCGGTTAGGATCCGGATCCGAGGCTTTGCTATCATGTTTTCCTGAGCTAGGACCTGGATTGTTGCCCGGTGCCGGTGTGGGCGCTGGCGAGGTTGAGGCGGCGGTCGTGGTGGTGGCGGGTGGACGAGCCGGACTTTCTCTGCGCCATACTTTTTTCGGGCGATGGAGATCTGGATCTGAGGCTTCGCTGCTGTGCTTTCCGAGACCAGAACTAGGACTGTTGTCCGGCACTGGGGTGGGCGTTCGCAGGGTTTCCGTTGTAATGGTGCTGGCGATGGTTAAGGGGGAGGGAGAGCGAGTTGGGCTTTTTCTGCGCTGTGCGCTTATTGGCCGGTGGAGATCTGGATCCGGGGATGCGGTTGCGGCTGCGGCTGCATCTACCTTTACGTCCGAATGCTCCCGCTTCCTGACTCTGAATATGCCGAGCCGCGGAAGCTTGGGGACTCGGACGGGGCGTTCCGACGTCTCGCACATGCCCTTTGCCGGCCCCGGACTCTCAGCAGGGCTGACACGTGGGGTACTACGCGTGCTTTCGACAGCGGCGGCCGTCTCGCTCACCGGGCTGACGAATGTAGTGACAGGCATGGGTGAACCGTCAGTGGGACTCGGGCGTTCTAGGACCTTTGCAATTGCGGCTCGTGCTAGATCCAGAAGACTGCCATCGGGCGGCGCGTTGTCAGCTCTGGGGCGGCTGCTAGATTCGGTATCATCGTTCAGGTCTATTGTCTGGCTATCCGTATCCGACTGCGGTGAGGAAACCCGAGGGGTACCCTCATAATCTGGGCGGAAACAAGTGCACGCGTCCTCCGCCGTGTCGTGTGCAGGTAGCTCCTGAGACGGCGGGTTCGCGGCGGACTGGGGAGTGCGGAATCGCGGCGTCGAATGCTTGTCAGCGGAAGCATCACGTACTTGCTCGGGATCGGGAGAAGCAGACATCTCCTGGTCTAAGGCGGCGGAGTACGAGCTGTGGGGTGGTTCCGGTTCCGACGGTGTTGCCGGTGTAATCTGTTTTGGGGTCATCCGACCCGGGCTGGTACTGGCGAGGGTGTGGTTGACGCCACCGGATATCAAAGGGTGTCTGGTAGTAGAGCGCCTGCTGTGAGAAGCGAAGGACCCGCAGGAATCATCTCGGTTCATAGGGGAAGGCGGCTTAGGGCGAGATGCTAGAACATCATACGCCTCGGAACGATTTTCCGATCCGGAAGAACGGCTGGTGAGGTGTGTAGATGTGGCCGTGGGTGATGAGGGGTGAATCAGGTTAGATATGGCCCCAGAGGGTGAGTGGATGATGTTAGACAAGGTCATAGGACCGGATAACTGGGTCTGACGGGTCTTCAAATTGGGACGACGGTTGTCATCAGGACCATGACGAGGTTCTGGTGAATGTGATGTGTTCTGCGGTCCCGGTCTGGCGGACGAGCCAAACAGTGTCCGAATCTCCCCCGATAACTTAGTACTTGAGCGATACGTCTCCATAATGATAGTTTGTTGCTGTAGAACAAGGCAAGCAAGTGAGTTATTTGCGATTTTCTGGTCGGTTTTGGTTTTCTTTTTGGCATGTGTTAAGACTGATATGAAGGCTGGATATTGGGAAAGCGACCCTTCTGTAATACGTCTTAGTTGTCAAGATTATATGGTTAGTTATCCTGTGACAGCTCACCTATTTTGAACTATCATTTAGGTGATGTCTTGATAGATGAAAATGTATTCTCGATTCTGCTTGTGGTGCTTGCGAGTGGTCTCTTTTGTAGAGTTATATAGAATCGTGGAGTTTCAACTGCTGGGCGATTTCAATAGTTCTTCTATTTGATGGGATAGTTAATATGTTCTAATTGCTATCTATTGGTAAAATGTTAACCTAAACAAGTAACCTTTCCGCAATATCAGGGCGTTATGGTAATAAAGTTTTCAAAAGACCTGTGTCTTCTAATGATTTTTCTTAGTGAAACAATGAATAAGATGACCAGACGCTAAGTATGAACTCGGGAACTTTAACGTAGAGATCTCTAGGGATAGGTTGAGAAGTTTGAGGCCAGAGCCCTAGGATGCATAGGAAATTCATTGTCTTCCTGCTGTGAGTTTGCACTTAGAAGATGTAGCAAACACGATATCGTAGGCAGTATTTGACTGAAGAAGCTAACACTGGGTAAGTAACATTCAATCTCGTGATCAGGATCATGGCTGTGTGTCTACAAGCATAGAGAAAAGGGGGGAAACTATGAGCGTGGGATCGGGAAGAGAAAGCATAAAATGGGAATTTGCGATCAGATGTACCACACTTCCAGCCCTAAATATATTTAAGATTTATGACTTGTAGCAATCCCTTGCTAGGCCATGTCGAAGTGCAAATCTAGTTTCTACATTTTGTTTCGGACCGGAACCTTATCTTGAGTTATGCATGGTAGCCACGTGGTTAGGATACGGAGGAGTACAATGCGAGAGTCTGGGTGATAGTCGACATGGTTGGGTGTTAAATTCTAGTCATCTACGCGCTTGTATTTACTAGTAATTAGAAAAAAAGGCATGGTGCCATACTAGTATGAGGATACGTAAAGGGGAATCTGAGTCCCAGCTGATGAAACTGTTGAATATAGGATCAATTAGTTGTGAGCAAATAACGTTCATGGCCATGTGCTATTACAAACCTAAAAACGGCACTCTAGACATGCTAGTTCTTTAGAACGAGGTAACTCGTTATAGGTTTTCATAACTATAACTTTAAGGGCAAGGCTAATTAATCAGGAAAAAATCCCGGTGGTAGCGTTTCACAGTATCATCGAGTTAACCTCGTTATGTTTTCTTCTATCTTGTGTTTGTATAGCGAGTTAACTAACTGATTCAGATTCTAGACTTGGGGTTGTTCAATCATTGCATCAGACTAAGCTACAGCTATCCATGCATCCAAACCCAGCGGCGACGCCACCTTCTTCACTCTGGTCGCCCTTGGTTCGCAGAAGGTAGCCTACTTGCTCGTTATGGGATATGGTCTTGGCCTGTTGATCCCATATGCAAGTCCCGTAGATTCCGAGCTCACCGATAACGCCTCCATGCTCGAGCTTGCCGTTTCGCAGGATCGTGTTCTTCACCGGGGGTGGCGTAATCAACTCCATCAGAATGTACGACGGCCAGTGTGACTTCGGGATGGACTTCAAGAACGGTGGAATCGCGGACCGGTAGATATTGTTACCGCCGCCCTCCCTCTGGGGCTTGAGAACGTAAGCCTTGCAAAGTGTTGGGTCGGTGGCAATTTTCCGGGCTTCGAGACCTGCATCAGTCTCGTCGAGGGGGTAAATGTTGGTAAAGGTACTGGCCAGGGCGGATATCGAAGTCGGGTTCTTGGTCACGTACCGACCGAGGATAGACGGGTTGGAGGGGGTTTCGGGTGTCGCTAGAACCTGTTGTACTTTCTTCGTGCCGGCGACCTGTGTGAGAACGGTGGGACATTTGATGGCTGCCGATCTCTCTAGGTGATACCGAGCTTCCCAGGCCGACTGATCAGGATAGTCTCCTGGGCCATAGCCCGATCGCATATAAATGACAGCAACCTCGAAGGTGTGAGAAGGTAGCTGTGGCGGCCGATATAGTAGCTGACGACCCGGCCCCTCGGCGATTCTGGTGTGCTGCAGGATTTCCGCAAATGGGAGTCTAAACACGGGGACTAGCGGCTCTTCAGATCTTTGGAGTTCATATTCGAGATGGCGTTGATCGAAGATATTTCGTTCGCCTCCCTGAACAAGGAAGATAACGCACTTCTGGTGACCGGTAGAAGAAGACCCATACTCGATAAAGGCTTGACGTATGCCTACTGCTAATCCTGCAGCGCTATTGTTCTCCGGAAGTTCTAAAGCGCCTCGCTTTATCAATTTTTCTAACAGCGGATATTCTGTTGATGCTAGATACCTAGGAGATGTTTAGTGCTAGGCCGCTATAAGGGGCAGCAGGCTACTAACTTGTGAAGTAAAGACGTCTGTGACGAAAGACCTCCAAACGAAGATGCTATTGTGTTAAACTCGACTTGTTTGATCTGTGGTTTAGACCCAAGAGCATCTTGATGAATCATGTAATCAGATCGGAAGAGTCCGAGGCTTTTGTGCTGCCAATCTGTCAGCACCACGGTCGAGGCGATGATGCAGGAGGAAAGCGACTCACTTGGACATAGCCTTCTTCTTTAACCCGAAGATGGACTTTCCACAACTCTGTTATGAAGTCATCACTATCGCCTATTCTTTAAAGTGTTAATTGACTTCCTATTCGATGCGGGATTAACCGTCCTGAAGGGATATTTATCGATCGCTTGAGCTAAACACTTACTCTTCGACAACCTGGGCAAGAAACTCTTCGTCTTGGCTAATAGATGCGTACAGCTCATTGTAAGTCTTCTGGACTGCGACCCCTTGGTTGAAGCAGACCTGCGGAAACGGACATGGGAATAGAGTGACTGGAACTGCAGTTGCGAGAATGCCGGTAGGGTCTGCTTCGGGAGCTATAACAGCTGGAGGCGGCCGAACAGTCAGGCCGTGAGCAAGTGCCCAGTCTTTGATGACTTCAGTCAATCTTTCGCCCTCGGCGGTTGTGAGTTCGGGTGGGTAGTCAGACATGTCTTAGGTAGGTCTAGATGAGATAGCTCCTTCAAGGAAGACCTGAATAAAGTACTAGGATCCGAGACAACAAGACCAAATCTAGGATGAAACCTTTGGTCACTTAGACATGTTTTGTCACTTCCAGAAATAATGGTCTTCTGCGACTAATTAGTCCTGGATTTCGATACGCCCGAAGCTATAGGACAGTTACAGGGTATCCGGGTAGCTGACTAAAGAGAGACAATTAGTTCATATGCAACGCAGTTTCCGCTGTCAAAGATTAGCGTTGAGTGCTGAATAGGGAGAAATGCGAGGTTATCATAGCTTACGAATGGGTAGAAACGGCGGATCTAAATCTATACGTCTCCACAGAGGTTGTTGAACCGATTCGGCCCGGACCTGTGACGCGATTGCGGAGCTATCTTACGGATCTGTAGGTTCCCCGGGTACGCACGCATTTGCTCCCGTCACTTATACAAATTGAGGCATGTTGAGAGAGGAAGAAATTATACTGTTGCTAATGTGTCCACAAGCAGCCTGGGCTTAGCAGTATTTATCTAGTATCTTAATTTGGGAACTTCAAAGTTGTTTGGTAAATTACCTGGATACAAAAGCCATGGTATTAACCGCTGTAAAGATCTGAGCTTGATGGAGGATCTAGGTACCTCTACAAATCGTGGGGTACTTGCACGTTGTACAAGATATGCCCTGCCCTGCCCCATTTATTGATTGGACATGTGTCACGTGGGAACTATTCTTGGCGCACTAACTCCGTGACGCGACAACTTCCTATCCTGCGGGGCCCTTTCAGGCGCGTATCCAAAGTAGATTATTTGAACATCATACATATCTTGCCTAAACATAACTACCTGACCTAGCTTTTTCATTACGCTTTATTTTATATTACTGTCTAAGACTATATTTACTATTATTATGATTGATAGCTGTTTACTGCTTTAACCTAGAAATAGGACTGTCGATTCCGAGATACATATAAATATTACCCTCGCGAAAAATAACCATGGCAACGAACCGTCTGCCGGTACCGTCCTAGTACGAGTCACTGCCTGCCCATGCCAGCTGGCGATTTGGTCAAGACGATGCTTCCTTGTCGATTCCCGCGACTTCCTTAACTTGCTTGTATATACGTATCGAACCCCGAGGACACCACGAAACCTTGATTTTCACGCTCTCCATCCCATTGTTAACCTCTTCTCTCCTGCGTCGATGCCATTCTCAAACGACAGTTACAAACCACCTCGACTTTCGCAATCACTATCCTTGCAAATTCGCCTCTTCTTACGTGACTAGGCGCCTTTCTACATTGTATAAAATTAAGCATTGGTATTAAGCATTCAAATACATTTGCGACCTACAGTATCGATAGACCCCGACGACTTTGCCAGCACTCAATAACCCCAATTGGAAGAAATAACGCGACGGCCCGATACAGCTTACTGCTCCTTCACAGTTCTACATTTTTTCTCCTGGTGAATTTGCGCTCTACGGCCTACTGCTTTTGCTGGTTCTGGGGCACGAATTCCTGCACCTGGTCTGCAGGTAAGTAAACACGAATTATTTCTCTCAGCTTTGATTTGAAAGCTTCACTGGGTGGTGCACCTGATCAATCTCGATATTTCACGAACTCCAGTCTGCGACCTGCACACCCGTTTTGTCAACCTTAGCAGACCTTGTGCTGCTAACAAGCAGATGACCTTATTGTTCGGTCGTTCACCAGACGTCTTTCGCCTTATCTCGATCGCACAGTCCACTTTACTGATCAACCTACGAATAATAGCCCTACCCGTGAAAACCCAACCACCAAGGTGTTCAATGAGGTGGGTCGGCTGAGCACTATGGATGACCCATGGGACTGGGGCGTTGATAGGGTTGTGCAAGAGTTTTGTTCGCCAGTTCGATCATGGGATCCGCCTTCGCTTCCCCTGAAGCTCCCACCCCTTGAGCAGCTCGAGGCATCCCTACGGGAACACGAAGTCGACGGTCACACACTTCTTACCTATGACCACACCGAGCTGTTTGGTGAACTTGGCATCAAGATTCTGAAGCACAGGGCGACCTTCAAACATGCCATTAGCTCATTCCGCTCCCGCAGTAAACAGTTTAGACTGTACCAAAAACGCCAATTTTCCGATGTCGAACCCGACATAGATACGAGAGAGCCCGGCGAAGACGATAGAAGGAAGAAATTGCAAGCCGAACTTGCTTCTGTCAATGCCAACACCGCAAATGGAAATATCTGGATCGAAGATGTGACTACATTGGGGTCACCTAAAATAAGAGGATCTGATGACGACGATAGAAGATGGAAGCTGCGAAATGAGCTCGATTTGTTGAACACAAACAGTGTTCACAGCAACAGTCCGTCTAGGCATGTAGATGTCTCAACTCCAAATCATGCGGACACCCCTTCCCTTACAACCCAGACACCTACATCAGAAGAGCCTGTCCGTAAGAAGCGGCGGGTTGTCCCCACCATAATTTCAACCGACGCAGGTTCTAATGTGACGCGCAACATCCCAACCGAAGCAGATATGGTCTTGGTACACAGACCCCATCAAACAAATTCGACTCGAGTGGATCATGATGAGCTCGACTTGGCTCGAGCCTATCTGGGAAAAGAGGCCATCACAAGAGTGGATTTTATTGAAGATCTCTATTTTGTGAAGACGGCAGAACCCCTACAACTAGAGGATCGAGAAATCAATTTCTTCCAGGACGAAAAATTCTACTCTGGACGTCGTTTGCAGGTGAGTCGGTTTTGGAAACGTCGCTTGCTACGGAATTGGGAGCCTCGGCAGGCCCAGATGTTCAAGTCGGATGCGATTCCTGGAGCTAACAACCCGGAACACGATGAGCTGCTGCCACTACTAGGAGATTCGGACTCAGATGCGGGGTATGATTCGGAGACTTGGAATGAAATGGAGGCCGAGAAAATACAACGGGCAAAGACCGGTGCCCGAACTGGTCTGACCGCCGATGAGATCAATGAAGTGCTTGATGAAGCTATTCAGCAATTCGCCTCTGAGTGGAGAGAACGTAAGCTCACAAAGTTGGCCCACCAAGCCAACCGGAAATGGAGGGACGCTCGAAAATTCGGCTTGAAGATGTCGATCGACAAGAACCGGAGGGAGCTTCATGAACTCGAATCTCGCATTGCCAAGTGCCGCGAAGACCTCGTCGGCAACTCGTGGCGTAGCAAGTCCGAACTGAAGCAAATCACACCGGCACTGCAACAAACTGTCGAAGATAGGGAATATGCATCGTGGATGCTTAGCATCATTGCTTCTCCAACCGAGCCTGACAGGCTGCCCTCTCTACCACGAAGGTCTATTAGAAAGCCTAAGGCTGCTAAACCTAAAGCTGAAGATGACGAAGAAATCCTGACAAGCGAATCTGAAGGCGAGCTCGATGATTTTGTCGTTGATGACGAACCCCTACCGCCTAGTGCGCCTTCTGAGGACTCACCCATGGATGTAATCGAAGATGATGATTTTTCGGAAATACAAGGACAAGCTGCCCATGAGAATAATAGGAGTCATGGTCCTTCGCAGACAAAGTTGCAGGAACAGTCTGCCAATGAGAACCATCAGGCCGAGACACCTGCTGATGCTGAGCAATCGGATATGATGGATCTCCAACAGGCTGTTGACGATGCCAGTCATTTTAGGACGCCGACTAAATCTCGAATAACAGAAGTGATAGACCTGATCACTCCTGAGAAGCTCACTTTAACACCTAACAAACTTTCAAACAGCAAGCGGGGTAGCCCCAAAATATCCCGAAAAGAAAATGAGCTGGAGCAGAAAGGGTCAACACTCATCATGAGTATTGATGATTTGGAACCGGCAGAGCAGATGGTGGCTAAGGAGTTGGCGAAATTAGATGCAGGCTATTTGTCCTTCATCTTCACGCTCGCTGTAGGCACAACACCGAAAGAAATCTGGCTTGATCTGGTGCTTGTTGCTTTGGACTATGGTTTTCCTAAACCGCCCTACGAAACAGGCGAGAAGAAGGATAGACTTGTTGCATACATACTAGTCCGCTTGTTCGAGATGCGCAGGGACAATTGCTTTTATCCACTTCGTCGTTATAAGCAACTAGACTTTGAGGGTAAAGGGGAGATTAGAAACCTAAGGACCGATGAGAACTCATCCGAATTTGATGCTTTTGTAGACTTCCTCCACCGGTTGTCTGATCGCTTTGAATGGAACAAACTAAGCCTCAGCAAGAAGGCAAAGAAGCCGCCAGCCGTACCAACGCCAGGAATGGAAGAGAAGAAGAAAAAGAAGAAACAAGACGCGGACAAAGCTACTTCCAAGGCACCCGACTCCGAGGAAGGAAGTGATATAGATAACGATGAGCAGTCCCCTTCAAAGCGTCGGCGTCATAAGATTGTTCGTAATCGAGAAGCGGCAAATCTCCGAGAGACCGATCGAGCGAGAATAGCGGAGCAAGACCATCGACGACAGATGTTACTTGCAAGATTGCAGCAGCTTGAGGCCTCGGGCGCGGTATCTCTCGGCAGTCAGAACAGGATGATCATCAACGAAAGTAAGACGGACGAGCAAGGTTTCATCTACATTCACGATGAAATCGCACCGCGCATCAAGGAACACCAGGTAGCTGGGGTCCGATTCATGTGGAATCAGGTTGTGGACTTCAAGATGAGGCAGGGCTGTCTGCTGGCTCATACTATGGGCCTGGGAAAGACCATGCAAATCATTACACTGTTAGTGGCCATCGCTCAAGCTGCAGAGTCCGACAACCCAACAGTCTCGTCACAAATTCCCCAAGAGCTGCGAGAATCCGGGGCCCTTGTACTTTGTCCTCCAGGGCTCGTCAATAACTGGATGGACGAACTGCTTACCTGGGCACCTGAAGGACATGGGCTGGGAGAGTTCTTCAAGATTGACGGGACTAGCCCCCCGGACCAGCGTGAACAGATTATCTATGCGTGGGACGGGCGAGGTGGTATACTCATCATTGGCTACAATCTCTTTAAACAACTCTTCGACAATGAAGAACTCCGTGAAATCCTAACCCAACGCCCAAACATCGTGGTGGCAGATGAGGCACACATGCTCAAGAACCCAAAATCCCAACTACACATCGCAACTGCAGATTTTAGGACTCAGAGCCGAATTGCGTTGACCGGCTCTCCACTTGCAAATAATGTCGAAGAATACCATGCGATGATCAACTGGGTTGCTCCTAACTACCTATCCGACATTCGCGAGTTTCGCTCAGAGTATGCTAGACCGATCAAAGAAGGACTATCGGTCGACAGTACCAAGTCCCAGCGCAGGAAGGCCTTGACTAGACTGCGGGTTCTCAAGGAGGAGGTCGCACCCAAAGTAGACCGGAGAACGATATCGGTTCTAAAGCATGACATTCCTACCAAACAAGAATTCGTGCTCACCGTCCCGCTCACTAATATACAAAGAGCGGCGTATGAACTCTATATTCGACATCAGCAAGAGTCTTCTACATCTGCGAAAACATTTTCTTCTGTGGGTGCGCTGGGTCTCCTTTGCGCCCATCCTGAAGTCTTCAAGGCGAGACTAGAAGCTGAGAGGACTGGGTTTGTGAAAGGCAAAAACCGATCGGATGAGATGGCAAATGTTACTCTCTCCGAAAAACTTGTTAGTGACGAGATGGCGCTTTTGCGAAAAGAGAAAGACTTGAATGAGATCACCCAGTCCTGGAAGATTCCGATCCTTGTCGAGATTCTTGAGGAATGCAAGCGCTTAGGTGATGCAGTCCTCCTCTTTTCTCATTCTATCGGGACACTTGACTATCTAGAGCAAGTCCTTCGGAAGATGAAGAGTTCCTTTGACCGATTGGATGGGTCGACAAACATAGAGAAACGTCAATCCATGGTTAAGGAGTTTAATAAGAACCAAATAGACGTATTTCTGATTTCCACTACTGCCGGTGGTCTCGGGCTTAACATTGTTGGAGCTAACCGGGTCATCCTATTCGATATACGATTTAATCCGCAGAACGAACAGCAGGCGGTGGGACGAGCGTATCGTATTGGACAGAAGAAACCAGTCTTTGTTTATCGCTTCGTTTGCGGTGGAACCTTCGAAGAGAAGATGCTCAATCAGTCCATCTGGAAGATGCAATTGGCTTCCAGAGTGGTTGACAAAAAGAATCCCATCCCCAAAGCTCAACGATTCGGCGAGGGGTTTGAGATGCCTACAGAGCCTGAGCAAAAGGATATCGATGAGCATATCGGCAAGGACAGCGTTCTTGATAAGGTCATCGAGAAACATAGACCAGGTATTAGATCTATTACGATGATGGACACATTCGAAGAAGAGGAGCTCGAGGATGCAGACTTGACAGCTGAGGACCGCGCGGAAGCTGACTCGTTAATTTCTCTAAACGCGGCTCGCAGGTTTGGAATACCCATAGCGCCTCCCAATCCTATCAACACCCACGGAACGATCTACGACGCCAATAATGGAACATATGGCCCCGTCCCTCAGGTCCTTGTCGGAACTCAAGGGGTTACATTTACACAAGAGAGACAAGCAAAATCGCCAGTGTCCTTGACAGCCGAAGGGGTCCTCCAGACGCATGGCTCTCGTGATGCTCAGCGTAAATCAAACTCACCTGCTCACCCAGGAAGTTCCGCACGTACGCAAGTTGCAGGTGACAATAATCCTAACTATACCGTTGCCCAGCCACATGTTTCGTTGCAGCCAGTCCAGGTCCAAGGCACTACGACACACATCGGGCGACCGACTGACCACCTGGGTCGTACATTAGCTAATCAAGACACTATTTGGGAAAGTTTGCCGGCTTTTAAGGGAGAGCTTACGCGATCTTTTACAAAGGGGAACAACCCTGTTGACCCAGAAGTGAGGCGGCATGCCGCACAAACTCTCACAGCTGCAATTTGGGATCGAAATACACAGAAGCCATCTGAACTTCAAGCCTCGACAAAATGGGCGGTCATGAACGCAGCATCTTCTCCACGCTTCATCGAGGCTGTTTGCATCGGATTGGTTGCCCCTGACCAGCTTGCAGAAATGGACCCAAAAGACATCACTACGAAATGCGATACTTGGGATCGAATGCCAGAGCCCGAGTGGGAGACTGAGAAAAAGACTACAGGCCATCAGACAGAGGCCGACCCTGAAGTATGATCCCAACACCAATTACCTAACTACAAACTTCAACTAACACATTTTTTCCCTGAGCATAGCATCTCCACAACGCTCTCTACAAGATGTCGTCCACTACTAGGGACGAGGAACACGAGCTCGGACAGCAGAAACCGCACCGGGTCGACGACCAAAGAGCATTGGAAGCTGTCCTGGAACGTAGGAGAGCCAAACAGTCATCTCATGTTCGCCTGCCCAACTGGGCTAGGGATGCGGTTGCTCGGTCGGGACGAATAGCACCGCCGTCATCTGCTTCTACTACCCTTTCTCCGTCGACTTCTGCTTCGCGTCCTCTGCCTAAATCTCCTTTCAAATAAGTCTCGGTGACTTACTCGGACTGTTTTTGCGCGCGTGTCTACGGTCCGGTCTCTTGACTCCCATCCCCTTTTGTTTCTTTCGGCTTTTGTTTAGTCATTAATTTCACCCTGCACCAACGGCGTCTACGGCGGCTTTTGTTCTCGTTTGCGTTGATCATGAGATACCCGAACAAAACGCAGAAAGGTTTCTGCGTTCTGCCTTTGTTGCTTCTGATGGACCTTCCGAATTTCGCGAGGAACGGAGAGAGGCAAAGATATTCGTTAATGGGCTAGGCAGGCATCGAAGAAAGATTGCATGCCTAGGTTTGGAGGCCTCTTTCGATATGGGAGGGTCATATGAATTAGAGAGAGGTATCACTCTACTTTCTGACGGGGAAATCTCTAGACGGGGAGATCTAGAGAGGGAACGAACAGCTCAAGCTCAGGCTTAGTTACTTACATAGCTTAGGCTGTGTATGTGTGTGTATGTGTGTGTATGCGAACAACAGAGGATCTAGCTAGATTAGTTTAGTAGACTCTGGATGGGGTGAAATGTCCTAGGTATCCATCGATCGGGATCTAGGACCAGCCAGTCAGTGGGTTGGTTTGACATGCAATGAATGAACAACGTGCGCATGACCTATACGTGTTTGCTTCCCTAAATAACCGCGTGTCTCTATTCTGACTGTAAAAGTTTGTGGGATGGATGGATAGTTGGTTGGTGGTGCTGTTGCGGAATGAGCGCTTGAATGAATCTGGGAGTGTTTAGTTAACATCCCCAGACCCCCCTCCACCTCCCTCCCCGTACCCCTTTTTTCTTCGACTTTTATTGTTTTTAATTTTTCTAGTTATTTTACATGCCTTTTGTTTTCCATCAGCATGATAGTCCGCAACTTCAAGCATGCATACTCGGTAAGGAAGTACCTAGGCATGTAAGGCATCGTCGAGTCAGGTCGAGTCAAGCAAGTATGATGAAGTCAAGGAGTCTTGATTGTTCGCGATGATATGGTTCTTTTCGAGGGCTCATGTGTTCGGGTGTTTCTTTATTTTATTTTGTTTTGTTTTGTTCTTTATCCGTGAGTTTTCTAACCTACCCCTTCCCCCATATGCTAGCGAGCCAGGTTGGCAGGCCAGGTTGGCAGCCAAGCTACCTACACATATATATGACCCCTGATCATTCATTCATTCATGTATAGGTTCCAGCAGCAGCAGCAGCAGCAGCAGCAGCAGCAGTAGCAACTATAGGCATGTAGGTAAATAGACATATAGGATCATTCATTTATTATTACCTTAACTCTCTTTCTCTGGATTGTCCGTACTTATTTGTAGTAGCTCGCTACACCTTTAATAGCGATGATAGTAATACCTAGTGGTGGTTTCATTATTATAGTTCAACGATGCTTTTTGGTTTCCATTTCCATTTCTGTATGTTTAACTATCTGATTAAGTATGTTTTATTTGTTTTTCCCTTTCCTTTCTTCGTTCTTCTTGCCTTGACAACGCCCCTCTACGGCCCCTAAACTCCAAACGCCCTTGTTGAACCGAATGGTTTCGCTCGTGAGAAAGCACTTGGACAGGTAGGTAAGTAGGTAGAGATAGATAGGCACTCCACCGACAGTGTCTGTCCCCTGTTATCCTCACCAAGCCCAGAGGACCTTATGGTGCAGGACGCGGGCGCCGAGGCGCTCGAACTCGAAGGGGGAGATCCAGGTGTCGTTGGCGGGCAGCTTGGCGAAGACGCTGGCGCCCTTCCAGACGACGACCTGCTCGTCCATGTCGCGGGCGGAGCGGGAGACGAGGATGCGGTCGAGGAGGTCGGGGCGGCGGGTGCGCAGGCGGTCCTCGAGCGTCTGGGCGAACTGGGGGATCTTGGAGCCGCCGCCGACGACCATGATGCTGCCGAGGTAGTCGCGCAGCTTCTTGTCGTCGCCGCGCGCGGCGTTCTGGATGCTCGTCAGGATCGCGATGTCCAGCGGCGCCGTCGCCAGCACCGCGTCCCGCTCCGTCGCCAGCTTCTTCGCCGTCCGCGCCGCTGCGTCCACGAACATCCCCGCCGGCGGCAGCGGCTGGACAGGCGCCGGAGAAGCCCCGTTGCGCGCCCCGCTCCCGCTGGGGGCCGGGCTCCCGCTCGCCGTCACCGTGCCCCCGTTCGCGCCGAAGTGGAACGCCGGCGGCACGGGCGTCGACGTGCCCTCGGGGGCTGGTGACGCCGCGTTGGAGCCCGCGGGCGTGCCGTTCAGGTCACCGCGCGAGAGGAAGTTGGGTTGCATTTTCTCCTTGCTGGGCGTGGCGAAGGGGTCGGAGGATGTGGGTTGGAGACCGTTCGCGTTGGAGTTGACGGATGGTTTGATGAGAGCTAGGATGGCGGTCTGGGCCTGGGACGTCGGGTCGTCGGGCATGTCGACGTCGTAGGCGTTGTAGGATCGGTCGATCAGTTTCCGTCGGCCGCGCAGCTTGGTCGAGTTGTCGAAGATGGAAGGGTCGTAGAAGCCCATCGGGGCCAGTATGACCTCGTCGTAGGTCTTGAATTGGTATTTGTATGTTGGCTGGTTGGGGGCGCGGAGGTGGAATTGGTATAGTTGTACCGATATCTCGGCCTGTGACATGGTGCAATGCTTCATCTTCAACTCCTCGGCCAGCAGGAAATCGTATCGTCTCTGGAGGTTGATCTCTTGGTATGGGAAGTTGTCGTACAGCATCATCTTGATGAACGTCTCGGTCACGTCGTAGCCGCCGTACTTGAGGTTGATCCGCGACTCATCTACGCATAATCCGTCTTCTACGCAGGCGATGGACGTCTTCTGCGCGCCAACGTCGACGACGCACGCTTGGGTATAACCGGCGCCAAATGTGGCTGCCATGCTCTCCTGAATAAAGCATATCCTGTTGAACTCGAACCAAGTCATGCAAGACTTGAGAACCTGCTCCACGTATCGCTTGTCGTATAAATCGGGTATGACGAACACACAGCTGTAATTCTTCCATGCACTACTCCTAGTCAGTCCCAGCTCTTGCCTGATCGCCTTGTCCAGAAGAGTCTCGAAGTCGTCGTAGAGATGTTCGGCGGTCGTGTAATCGTCCTCGTTGAGCCAACCGTGCCGTATCGGCCACCATAGCTTGAACTTGGGATCTGAGTCGTCGGGGACGCGCAGTGCGGCTTGGCCTATGAAGTATGATGCTGCCGAATCTGGGTCTTCCAGGCTCTTGACGTCGGTCCATTCGATCTGCAAGGGGTCGTTATGCAATGGGATTTCTTCTGGATCGGTCCGCCTGTTGTAGTTGACGACCAGCTCTTTGGAGTTGGGCAATACTTTGCGCTTATTGGCGCGCATGTCCACCTTCAACTCGTTACACATCTTCTGGTATTTTTTCGACCACTCCTCGCCATATTGCTGATCCGTGGTCTTGGCCTCGAACTGACGACGGGGGAGAGCTTCGTACATCTCCGACTCGGTCTGGGGGAACTTGGTCGCGATGGTCATGGGTATATTTTTGGGTAGGGCATCGCTGGCGAAGCCTATCCTGAGATTTTGGCTTCCGGGATGTATAACAATCACCTTAGACGGATCCAGGCCCTCGTTAGCAGCGGGAGCAACATCGTCTTGTTGGATATCTGCGACCGGCAGCGGCACTTCGGCATGGCCGTTGCGCGCAAGGGCTCGATCACGGTCTTTCGCAGATTGAACTAATCTCTCCCTATTCGCCTCGGCTTGTAGTCGAAGTGCCAGGACTTGGTCATCTCGTTTCATATAATCCCTGTGAAATCAAAAGATATCAGCCTTCTTGTTCGAGGCGGCATCGGGATGTCTGCGCATACGTATAGTAATTCTTCTGGTTGATTGGCGTGACATCGGGCCAGCTTGTAAGCTTCATGCCATTGTCGGTTCGTTCGAGTCCTTCCAGCAGGGGAAGACATGTCAGCGAAAGTGGACCAACTGCTTTGTATCAATGGCTTATAAACTAACCTTCCCGCAGGAGGACCTTCTCGCTGACTTTACCGACCATGATAGGAGGGCCTCAGGTATATGAGGATGATGGGATGATGGCGTCGAGATATGCTGCTACACTATAGTCTAAAGAAGATTCTTCTGCTTCACTGATTATTGTGTTTGGGGAAGTGATACGGATACATCTCATTAAAACTAAAATTTTGTCATGTTTTAAAATGGTGACATCAATTCACCTTTTCACCTTGGGTGAATTTTGGCGTCGAGCTTCCCTGGGCTCTCTCTCCCTACGGGCGGCCAGGCCATCAAATCAAATCACCTACCATCAGTCAATCAATCGCAGCCGCGCCGCATTTGCTGCAGTAGGCTAGCAGGCCAACAGGCTGGCTGGCTGGCAGGCTGGCAGGCTAGGTATCCGACCTAAGAGCTAGGGCCATCTGCTGCTAAACCGTATTTGATTTAGCGTGTCAGCTCTCGGTAGCTTGTTTTTCCTATCTGTCTGATAAACACGATGAAGGGTATTGACGTAACAGGTACGGATTACATGAGAATGAACAACAGGCAACACCATTTCTCTTGCTGGGACATCGCACCCGCGGAAGAGAACACATGCCTCCATGTACCTATCATATTCCAAATATTCAATCGTTGTGAGGCCCCAGAAGGAAACAACGTACATAAACTACATATATGTACATATGTACCCCACAAGATCTCATCAACACCAATGCGTGTGATATCTTTTGACCACTTACGTCGTCGTTATTTGCCAGTAAGTCAAGTCACGAACTCTGTAACGTACATATCTCAACTTCTTCTTTGACAAAACACCGAACACGCACAAAGCAACTCCGGAAACAGATCTGGGGAAATTGATTTAGTTACCGTCTAACCTTTCCTTTTTTGCCCTTTTCCAATTAGTCGAGGTCCTGGGGGAGCCCAAGTCTACACACCGAGTCACCTGACAAAAGCCTATGATGACGTTGCTGCTCAATTTATCCTCCCTGCCTCTCTAAGTCATACATGTATGTACCGCCCCCTCCCCCCTTCTAAGTCCGTATGTATACGTATACAATCTCCTCTGCGCAACGACGAACAAACCTTCGGGCCACATATACCAGACGACAGTACACATCAGAACTGTGTCCTTTTTTCCCTATTCCCTTTCTCATTCTCTCCGTAATTCGACTCTCCCAGGCCAATCGTCTTACCTAGTCCACTCCATCATGGCACCTATTCCGGTCTATACGAATAGCCCCATCTCTGCGGAGAAACCTTCCGGCGTAACACCACAGACAGCACCGGTCGGGGACCAGCCGTCCAGCATTTCGAAACCAACTACAAGTACATCATCACCTACCTCATCCCACCAATCTTTCTACCCGCCTGCCCAGCCGGGTGCTGCACCCTCACTGCCAACACCAACAACTGCGGCCCAGGCGTATAGCCCTTCTGATCCAAGTCCAACTCAGACGCTCAGTCACGATAGCCCTCCACCACCTCAGCCTGGGGCTGTTCCTGTACCGTTCGGAAGGGCGCGAACAGACATTCCGCCGCCGCCAAAGGTAGGAGAGAAGTACCGACCACCCCAACAGACTCCAGCACCTCAACCGGTGGCCATGCCCTACCCTCATCAAATGTCTGTGCCTGTACCCACTGCGGCATATCCATCTCAGCAATCTGGTACGTCCGTAGCGCAGCTGCCTTCGTCGGCATATGGTAGCCACCGTCTAGTAAACCCAGAAGGTCTGGATCATCCGCCGGGATATCACCAAAATACCAATGCCTCCGAGCTCGACAGGTACCAGAGATCGGCTGTCCAGCAGAGCGATTTTGGAGCACGTCCTGACGATTCGGATGGGGTATGGGGAGCAGCGAAGAAGTGGGCTCAGCATACCGGCGAAAGGCTTGCTGCTGCTGAGAGTGAAGTTTGGAAAAAAATTAACAAGGAATAGTGGTCTAGAGAAAGCTCTTGAATGCTCATCATTTCATCATCATGGCGATCAGAACCTATCTCCGACATGGCACCCATCCCGACACCAGATTAGCCAGTCCCAGCTCAAAATTAGCTATTCTCCAACTCGGTACTTCTGAAACGGGAAAGGCGATAAGAGTTGCCGTTGGGGATGACTACTACGGTATGTAGAGGGATCGTCAGCCTTGAAAGGCTTGACCGGAACCCCGTTTCCACGCTGGCCCTATCAGGTGTTCTTCCAGTCCTATATTTAAATTTCAACTATGCCGGTAGCGCATCAATCGACCGAATCAAGAAACCAAATCATCTGTCCCCTGGTGAATGATGTTGAGCCCGATTACCTACCAAAGTCATCTGCACGAGGTATATGGTTTCAGAAAGCCCGGGTTCGTCCTGGGGCATTTTCGCAATTAATTTCATTCTTTATTGCGCTGACATGATCCTCGAAAGGGTCTGGGGAAGTGATCTCATCGTCGTCGACGTGATCTCCAGAAGATCCGATGACTACTAATTTTGCATGCGGTATACACAAGTGAAAGCATTGAATAATTTCCCAAAGAGGTCAGCGATGTTATGCGATGAACCGGGTCCATCCCGGCCAACTTGTCAGGCTTGTCCGGGGTCTAAACTCCGCGGCCCCACAAAACAGCCCAACGAACGTCGTCTGGACACGGGAAAGCCTTACGCGTCCATTCACGCAACGAGATCGCAGAAAATCCCGCGCAAAGTGACTGTCTCCGTATGCGCCGTGGCGTTGGCTCCTAGAATGGTGTTAGCATGGCTAGTTCTTGAACAACTGTGAAAGCTTTACAAAAAATGAAGCTACGAGGCTCGACCCAGCCACCGACCCGGGACGCGTGATCGACCGGCACATCATAGATCTCCCATCAGTCTACGGGAGGGTGCTGCTTTCGTCGATTCATGTAAGGGTGGGCAGCGACGTGGCCATGTTGACGAATAGGAACGGATGGCGCCGCGTACCCCGTACGTATACATAAGCCGCGTTCCTTGCACCAACTCTTCTGCTGTGGAGGACCTGTGAATACATACATTACTTCATGGCTGAGTGCTGGTAACTGCGGAACTTGATGCAGGTACATACGTACGACAGCTGGGAGACCACTCATCCATCATATGATACAGTAGTCCATTTCAGCAGAATCACCACAGCCACATCCCACGACTGGATGAAAGGCATTGGAAGAGCTACCAACCATACGGCACCACGGGCTTGCCCATCTACGGTGTAAGACGAGCGCCGCAGTTGCATATTTTGTATCGATAAGGACCGGTGAAAGCTGTTGGCATGAAGGATCTGAAGAAACCCCGCGCTATAATATGATGACTATTATACTCCATCATAGCACCATGGGCTACATGCCAGGTTTTTGCAAGACAAGACCTTGGAAAAGGGTGGCAACACCGCCCGCCAGTTGTCTCTCATTAGTCTTGTTTCGATCGTCCACCAGGAACAAGTTTGGATTCGCGTTTATTCAATACCTAGCGGAACAAGCCCGGCACGAGAGGTACCAACACGCCATCTCATGACCTACAGTTTAAGCATTAATTCGCGGGTTAAGGTCTTACCGCAAGTGGGTGAGCATCAAATCGATAAGCCCGCATGCTTATCTACATACATCTACATAATAGAGGGCATCGTCATAGCGGCGCAATCGGGAGTCCAGTAATCTGTGATAAGGAGGCTCAGTGGTAAGAGGCAAAAATATCAAAATAGAACTCACCTATGTATGTGTCTACTGCGTATGTACGTACATATGTACTAGTCATGGGGGAACCCCGTCGTGCTAGTCTCCGACGAGACAAAACCCCGATGAGATGGAGGGTTCCCTAGCGGAATAGGGCTCCGATAGGGCTCATTTCTTGTGGTTCACTTACTATGTCAAAACAATGAAAGGTCTTGATTATGGGGAAGAAAGATGGGACTACAGCAGGCAATACATATCACAACAAGGTATCATTCATCTATTACTCAGTACCTTTGCAGTACTCACTAACATAAGACTAGCTGTCTGGAGGGACACGTTCATTAAACAGGAATCCAAAGGTCCGATAGCCTTTACAGAGACATCTTGATATGTGCGGCATGTCCATAAATAACGTCCAATGACAGCAAAGGCACCCTAATTATTTACGGACTATACGTACCTACCAATGTTACATAAATGGCTGGATAGAGACTAACAACCTAGAATTGCGACTCATACTATGTACCTGTTAGTTAGTTCCAGATTTACTCCACTAGGCCGCTTTTCTTGCTATTTTAATATTGTAAATACGTACTGTTCCTCTATTCTGAACCGGTAGCCACTGGTGCGGCGAATAGCGCGGTATTGTATGTATGTAATTATGTAGACTTTTGGTGCAACCTTCAACAATCTATGGAAGAACAGAATCATATATCGTATGTACCAAGATATACCGTGGGTCTGGACCGGCAGACTCTGGCAGGTGGATGACTCCAATGGCGGGTGGGGATTAATTATGGAGCCTTGCTTCTGTTACAGATCCTGAGACAATTCAGGGATATAACCCCTGTCCCCTGCCTGCATACCTTTTTTCGCCGGACCAATCACGAGACTGCCAGACACAACTAAAATTCAACATCAAACGCGCTCCGCTGACGAACGAGACGATTCCTCCTCCTCCTACCTATCAAGGTTGTGAGTCCAGATTCTGTCTACCTGCTGTACATACCTACCTGTTAGGTCGTTCAAGCTTCTTTTTTCTTCCCAATCTTCCACCCTATCCATGGTACCTACCTAGATGTCTACTACGTAACTACGTAGTACAGATCATTTGTATGCCACAGGTATCAAATCCACGTGTTACCTGCTCTACTTCCTCACCGACCACAGCCGCAAAGATAGAAAGAGAAGAAAGAAAAGAAAAGTAAAGAAGAAAGAAAAATTAGTATTACACTATCTCTTGAATATACCCTCCTGGTTCAAGCCCGAGTTTTATCCAAACCACCCAACCAGACCATCTCATCATACTAGAGGTCCAAATAATATGCAGTCCACGTTCTCTCCACTGCCCTACTCTTCTCCCACGTCGCTCCGCCTCCCCCTCTTCATCCTCATAGTTGTGCTATTGGCTATCATCAGCATCCGAATTCCCCTTTGAGTCCTTGGCCGTCTGGTCTTCGGATGGACGAGCCTTTATTCGTCACGCCATGCCGCAGTCGTCAGTTGTCCCTGTGCTTCAGCCTCCAACCATCAGACAAGACGCCTCCTGATTACACCACAGTGGACGGCTAAACTCGCAGGCTCTGCTGCTTTCGTCTCTGGTATACATATACAGTATAGACGGATGCAAGACTCTGACTGCTCCAATGCACGTCTCCTGACTCTTCGAACAGTCTTACCTACATACGTACATGGCTGTGTTAAATCGAGATGGCCGGCGATGTTCCGCTCTGCCGAATATGGGACGGTAGGCCCTTAGTGGGGTCGTCTCAACAGGTCCAAGAAACAGTTTATGTCTTCGTACAACATAGCCAAACTCTAGTTAAACTGCCTAATGCCTTATGGCAACGAAAGACTTCAACCAAGTGGTTTGGAAGAGTACCAAGTCAGACATTCAGACATTATATCGTCGAACAAACCGGTCCGTGATCACCGCGCTAAGCTGAACGACGGAGACACCGTCAGCTCGCTTATTTTACTCGCCCTTGCTACTACCCAACAAGACTCCAGAACGTGTTTCCAAACTACCCCTGGTAAGTGACAGGGTCCTTGTTACGCTTGTCAGAAACTTGTCTTCTCCAGATCGACGCATCCGGTCGACGAAGTGCCGCGGTTGTGTCGTACGAGTATACGGCACTGAAGAGTCTCGTCTGTGAATTCTGGACCTGGTCAAATATTACATACTGCGAGTAGTATCTTCTCGGGGTCCGTATAAGTCGCTCTCGGAGTTCACAAGTCATCCCGTCGCGTCAGCTTGACCCTATAGCTGAACAGCCGGTTGGACAAATCCAATCTCTCATAGCTTGCCACATGGTCAGGCATGATATGAGACAAGCCACCTTCCTCGGTATGGTACTGCTTCCTCATGAGCCTCAACGGAACGGGCCATAGATAGCTTGTAATACGCAAGGACTCCTCTATTTTCCTTGAATCCACGGCCTTCCTTGCCCATTTTTCTGAAATTCCCTTTTTGGTCAATATCAAATTGCGGCCATCCTGTTATGTCGCGTCCCCTGCCCGACTATTCCAAAAGAGTCGGAACGGCCATGGGTCCTCTCTGGAACTGGGACTGTTCCTAGTGACTAATCGGTTTCTCTCTTCCTACGATGTACCCGAGCCCCATCCAACTCTCCGCTGCTCCCCCCATACCTTCATATCACTCTACCCGGCCTTGAAGGCTTGACGGTTCCCACGCACCACATCATCGACGAACAGATGTAACCCTCTGAACCCTGTATTGTAAATCCTCGCAGACCCGCTGGTCCCTGTCTGCCCTCTCTTGCTAGGAAGCCAAGAGGAACCTCGCACACACTCTCACCTCTCGAGTTCACAGACGTGGCCAGGTTTGTATCAAGACTATCCGGCTTAGCTCCTACCGAAGTTCCGAACCTAACCCAGCCTGACCGTGCTGAACTAATTCAACTGGCTACGGTCCAGGATGATGCCTATTCCCGTCGAGTACTTCTTTTATACCAATGGGCACCTGCACCGCCCCTCCATTATCCTGTTCTTTTCCTCCTCTTCTCGCCTTCTTCACCCACCGTAGACCAGGAAGGTATTTCACTACTAGTCACTCCTTTTTTGCCAGTTATTAACATACTCTATTATTGCCCCTCTGGTCTATATACTTGGAGCTGGCTCTCTTCCCACCCAAACGCGCCAGCCTCTCAACCCTAACGAGTTGCTCTGTTCTCAGGCAACTCCCCACGCTCCTTATAGACGCAAACCCTCGAATCCAGTACAATTATACACTCCCTTCCGTCCTCGATCTGAGGCATTCACTTATTTCTATTGTTTCACAGAGATCTAAATTCTCCGCGTTCTTTTACAGGCTTATGTCCTTGAAATTTAGTCGATTCTTGAATTGGTCATAGCTCGTGCTATTATTATTCATGTAAGTCATGATAAATCCCTAGCTATGATCCATAACACTCTTCGATACGTGGACCATGTAACCCCGCCCCTTCCAGTTTGTCGAATAACATAGTATAACGTTGTTACCGTCCCGCCCATCTGCTAACGTGTATACCTCGTGTTCAGCTTTTGGTCTATCACAGACTGTTTCACACTTACACTCAGCTCAAGTCCAGTAGTCATGGACTCGACCCAGGCACAACTGTATGCACAACATCAGCTCTGATGAATCTAACAAAGCTCACACAACTTTAGGCGACAGCAGATACAAACACCTGCTTTTACTTTTAATCCCAACAACAAGTACAATACTGACGTCCCGCCACCACACCGTCCACCTACCATGATCCCGATGAATGAGAATGAGATGGTTGCGAAGACAGAAAGTCAAGCGGCGACTACAGCGGCTTGGACGACACCCACCTCTACTTCCCAGGGTGTGCGCCAAAGACCCGCTACTATTCACGAAGGTTTCTCTTTCTGCTCAGGGAGTGAGTTCAGCACGCTGCCGTCATGGGACGCTTCATCAGGCCTGAACATCCACACACCAAGCGACACAATGTCACGACCTGTCTCGATGCACCAGGATTTCTATCCAGTGACCACTATGGATAGCAGTGAGTCCGCCTGGGCGAACTCAAGATTCTCACTGAATGTAGGCGCAGATCCGTGGGGATCAAAGCCCTGCGAAGACCAATTTGAGATTCCCAACCTCGACGGTGACATGGGCCTTGGGCAAGCTTACACAGCAGACGAAGCTATCCCAATCCTGGACTTGAGATATTCTGGATCGCAGATGGAGAACGATTCGATGGGTTTCGAGCCAGGTCTCAAGCGTCGCATGTCTGGCTCATCATTCACCATGTCAACCACAGGTGGTCTATCTGATATGCCTTCGTACGAAGAGTTCTCCGCCGCCCTATCGGAGGCGCCATCCTTCACTTCAGACTATCCGCCGCCTTCGAACAGAAACTCGCTCATGTCTTCAACGCAACTGTCGCCAGTAGCGTCTCCGCGGATGACACCGCAGAGCCGCTCGGATCTTGTACGTACTCAGAGTCGTGGTCGGGGTGCCTCTCCTTCCCCTCGCCCGGGCATGAGATCTGCTCCCTACAGCGTCGATAGCAGTTCGAGAAATAAGCGATGGTCTACTGGGTCGTACGGCACTACGCCCAACCGTCGACCATCGCCTTTTGTCTACCAACACCCCCATGACGCTTATGGTCCTCGGATGTCGTCGAGGCACTCGTCCCCTACGATGCAAAATAACCCTCTTCCATTGAACATGGGCAATCTTCAAGCTATGCAACAACACCCGTTTCTGATGTCGCACCCGCCGGCATTCCGCAATAGTATGCTTCTTCCAACGCAATTGCCATCTCAACTACCATCCCAGGGATTCCACCCCGAGGCGCATCGTTTCGAAAACCCGCCGCCGCTGTTATCTCACGGGCTATTCAGGATGCTACAAAGCAATGCCGATCCGCATTCGCTTCACAGCCATTACACGGACTTGTCTGATCCGCCGGATTTGTATGCTTCCTTGCACGAAGAACAAGTTCCGCCACCGCCAGAGGACATGAATCCGTCCGACCCAGATCTCGTCCCCCATGAGCAAGAACTACGATTTGAGGGCGACTTGTACACCCCAAGATGGGTTCGTGGGCATGGAAATAAACGCGAAGGATGGTGCGGAATCTGCAAGCCTGGACGATGGCTAGTGCTGAAGAATTCTGCATTCTGGTATGACAAGAGTTTTACCCACGGCATCAGCGCGGCCACCGGCAATCCGTTCCAGGAACCTCAGGAAACGAGACGAATGGACGGCAATCCAGATGTCTGGGAAGGCCTCTGTGGAAGTTGCAATGATTGGATTGCCCTAGTGAGCAGCAAGAAGAAAGGTACAACGTGGTTCAGGCATGCGTACAAGGTAAGACATAACATCTCCTAAGACAATGTCGAATGCTAACGATTCTCAGTGTCACACGCATCCCAAGATCAAGGATGCGCCAAAGAGACGACGGGAGAGTAGCCATTCGAGGGCTCTTGCAGCTTCTCAGATTGCGAAGCCCAAGGTTGAGCCTCAGAATCCTCTAACACCGCAAACAACGGGCCCCTCTCAAGACACAATGTCGACTCCCATGCCAGCGTCCACACCGATGCCTCCTCAGCAGACGGCCAACCCGGAGCAACCTCAGCCGAAGACTTCCACGCCACTCGAGGGATTATCCAACATGATCTAACCGCATTACTCTTCGTCAAATCGCAATTGTTCATACGATCATTTTTTCTCTTATGTCTCGATAGACATTTTGGATGTGTCACGACATTTTCCTTCGAATATCCCGATATCCCGATATCCACCCTTATGCCATTGGAGCAGAACGGATTTATAGACTGGCTGGCGCAAGGGCTTCGTTCATCTTTTCTTTTCCCAACGTACCTGTTTCCTTGCAAAACCGCAACAAAAACACACCTTTTCATCGGAAAAGAACCGTTTGATTTACTTCTACGATACCATACCCAAACATGGGATTTTTCAACAATCCAAAATGATAGGACGAGCCATACATTGCGGGTTGGTTTATTAACAGTGGGTGCTGGTGCGAGTATCAGGGGCAGAGTATAATGCGGCAGAAATGAGAGGACGACAAGACCGCTTCGCTTCGTTGTGCGCTATTTTTTCCACAGTTGGTTTTTTATTTTATTTTTACACACAGCGGCAGCAGATCCCGTATCTCTCCCGTTGCTTTGCTCCTTCATTGTTCATATGGCACAAATAACCTTTTTTCCTTTAGTAATTGTAGATAGTTAAATTACCTGATACCCTTGGGGTTTGAATTCTTCGGACAAGAGGAGGAACCTTGGAACAACCAAGACAACAACACATGGACGGTGTTGGTTTAGCAAATGAAAAGCGCCCTGCTGGGCAGTGGTAGAGTTGGGAGATGAAGAGGAGTTGGAATATACCATATGATGGGTTCCCATCACAGATATCCGTGACTCTAGCTAGACTATGATTATTGATTCTCATTATCACGGAACCTGACTCTCTCTCGTGACCTCACGCACTCGGAATCTTCGCGCTCTCAAACCAAAGCCAGCCAGTCAGTCAGTCACCAGTATCAAAAGTCAGACGTCACGCATAATGCTCATGGAACCAATGTAATAACAGATCAGATATCAGACCGACCCCTCACGTCGGTTGATCTGTAAGCGCATAATAATCGTGTTTCTTCTAGGTTAGCTAGGTAATTCAAAATAAAGAACCCACTTCAGAGTCTCTACCTAGACTGTACGTAGTAGTACTGGCGAAGAAGATGACCATTTCCGGACAGACAGAGGCGTTATTATGAGTTGTTAGATTTCGCAATTCTCGCAAGATTATCTACGGGTGACGGAACGCTGATCCCACGGGTCCTCCGGTGTCTGGAATTGTGGACACAGCGTGATCCAAAGGGAAGGGGGGAGGAGGGGCGGTGGGAGAGAAAGAGATGATATTATCCAGGGGGGGAGGAAACTATTATCGAGGGGGAACTATTATCCCCATGGAGTGAGCGTCCGGCTCTGTGCTATAGTCCATGGATGTATGTATGTAGATCCGGCAGTGTTGTTGGATGCTCGGTGAAGATCCTATTCGTTCGTCGGCTTATGCCTTACGCTGTACTATAGTATGCAGTTAACTAGACGTGTGTCAGAATGGATGAGCCATCACCGCCATAACTACCTACCTAATCTCTAAGGCAGACAGACGTTGACTAATAGGTAGTCTTCGAGCAGGAACTTCGTCACGATGATACATCATACATGTAATGGCAGGTATAGGCAGAGCTAGGGAGAAGAAGATTTAAGCTTATGAAATTACCACCCAAGTTTGTTTTCCTCGTTCAACTCGGCGGTCTTGGAACTAGCTAAATCTTACCGCACGTATGTATGTACGTACGATAGATACCCTACAGTCCACCCCTTGTACCAATGTTGTTCAGTAGCTCTCGTAGTGAATTTATGCATTTGTTGAAAATCCCCAGGACGATTAGGCACGATCTTATAGAAATGTACTTTTCTTATAGATTTTTAGCTCTTAGATACTTAAACAAGCCTCGATAATATTGAAATATTACCTTGTAGCGTTTTTTTTCCCCCGTTGTACCTTTCCAACGCGGAATTGAGCACTAAAACAGGGGGCAGACTGCATACGCTGTAGGTGATGTGTGGCTGTAGGTAGCGGTGTCTCTCTGTCTCTCTCTTTCTCTGTGCCCCGGAGGATTCAAAGAATCAGAAACGCATAAATATTGCTTATATTCCCCAGTGCAACGTCGACGTCTGAACGCCTGGTCCCTGCTCCGCTCTCTCTCTTCGATATGCCGTCCGCATGCATACCTATTATGTATGTAGCAACCGGGGTTCCTCCCCCCCTGCCCTTCTCCTCTCCCCATACCTAGCAAAAAAAGTCCCGTCGTTATTTTGTTCGCATTGATTTACCCCAGATCAGCAAAATTGACAGCTCCAGGCTCTGACGTCCCGGGGAGGCGTGGGGGGACCTCCTAGGTTATTTCCTACCTAACCTGGTGTGATGAGACGTGATCTGAGCGATGGATGCGCCCTGTAATTCAGCATGGATAATGTACATCATAAGACGATCTTCCTCCTCCTCCTCCTTGCCCGGACGGCGGCGGTAGACAGGGTGGCTCGGTCAGAGCCCTATCTTAATTAATGACCAACCATGCATGCAGATTAGTTACCTCGAGGTATGTGGGCAGGTGTTAACGGAAGAGGGGGGGGAGAGGAAAAGAGAGACCCTGTCGATCCTTCATTCGTGGTCCCCTGGGCTCGGGACTCGTTGCTACCTACCTGCCCAGGTAGCTAGGTAGCTAGTTCTACCTAGCTGTCACGACTTACATACCTACATGGGCATATTGGGCATATGTGCCTGTCAAATTTGAGTTGGGTACCTACGAATTATTATTGTCATGCATCCTTGGACGACGGTTGGGCGAGCGCGCCTTGCCTCACTGTTAGGTTATTACAGGTCATACCTACAAGGGTCGCGGGAAATAGGGCTGGTTATCTACCTACGTGACTACTTGCTAAGTAGGTTAGGCGTTGGCTAGCCATCCATTCGTACACTCATCCACTCTCTCACTTGTTCATCGAACCATGTAGGCAACAAATATTCTGGCTTGGGATCGAGAGGGATGGGTGGATGCGTGGGATGGGTGTGATGACGATGTTACGTGTTATTCAGCTCAAGGCTGGGAGGTCGCTCAATGGCGGTGAGGAGGTTTGCCTGTTGTAGCATTCTCCTTTCCTACCTACGTATGTTTTTTTGATTGTTCCCTCATTCCTCTAGATATCACCCCTTCACTAATAGGCCCGTTTACGTTGGTACGGCAAAGTCTAGATAGCCAGCCTCCTTGGATTCATACGCTGATATCGATTTAAGTCAGCCTCGAAGATTGGGGGCGGCGGCGGCGGTAGCGGCACAGGAAAGCTTGTTTGATTATGTATTGCATCCGATGAATCCCATCTCAGGCGGCCACAGACGCATATCTAACTTAGGTAGCCCCCACGTCGCAGTGCAGCAGCACGTAACGAGCACATGAGATATCTAATGTTAGGACGCATAGGGGCGTACTACGTAGGTTAATGTCTACTACCTACTAAAATACCAAAAATAACTTGCGTATAGTGCCGTACGGCGCCGCTCGATTCAGCTGTAAGTGTGTCCGCGAGTCTCGTGAAGGACCATAGCGGGCGTAAAAGGTGCGTTTGGCAGGTAGTATTATCGCTGGTTTCCCCGATTCGTGGCAGTGTGCTTAAGTGTTTCCCCTCGTAACTGAACTGCGGAGGAATATATTGGGTAGATGAAAGAGGTCATATTATAAAATCATAAAGAAGGCTCCTATGCCTAAGCATTGGCCCGCGTTGTCATACTGTTGATACATTTCGAGTTTAGGATATTATAAATTATTCTCCGTACAGTTGCTTGGTCAGTCCTAGGTACTTCCTGGGGGAGATTGATAGTATCTTTGCTATATTACATGCATCTCGTGGTGATATAGATAGAATATCTATTTGGGATGATTAATTACGCCGCACCCTTCACATGGCTATGATCATGGAAACAAAGAATGATACATCCCTTTTCGCGTATCCTAAATTTTTACATTTTCAGTTTTCTCGTATGAAGAGTTCGAGAGGATTTCTAGTCCGGTAGGAACACATCAGAGCGCAGTCTGGACGGAGTTAACGAATCCGCCCCCATCCTCCAGTAAGGAGCTAGTATTGGCCGTATTGCTGACTTTCTCGGAATGTAAAACGCTATTTCAGTACTAGCAATAGCAACGTTACTTTTGTGACGCTCAGACTTTCGTACATATTATTACTCTATAGCTTCTCTTAATTACACTTCAAAAACTTGGGTCGATGTTCATCAATAATTTATAAAGACGAGGGAAGAACTATTAGACCTGATAGGAATTGTATCTATCTACTACTATAAGCCCCCTTATAGAAAGAAATATTAGCATTGAAGGAGGTCTCATTATGGATATTAGATGTAGTTATCAGATTACACCATGCTTGATAATTGAAGGCCTTTTAGGCGCAACAGCCTAGATTGTAGAGAATAATGCCCCTCCTCAACATGACAATGGCCATATTAACTTGTTGTCAAGATCACGTAGTGCTAGGAAACTGGACCCTTGATGTTTGTGAGGATGAAAAGAGACAATTCGATGGCACAAGTGAATAGGGCATATACCAGCAAATATCACAACGATTTGAAACGCTTATCAAACAATATAGAGTTGTTTTGACATTTAGAGTGGTCTATTATTTGGCAAGATTGTTTGGTTTTGGATCGTTTGTTGGACATACTGAATGAATATATATTGTCAATATACAAGCGAATGTGAATAGAAGTGAATGAACACTTGGTAAATGTGTATATATATATACCTTGGTCGTCGACAATTAGAAGAGCTCAACTCGATTTACAACCTTCGCCTTCAACACAACTCCTTTTCCCAATTTCCACCCAACTTCTTTATAACTCTCCTTATCAATAACGATTTACACATGCAAGGTACTCAGAGTACTTGACACAGGGACTTCTATCTAATAAGATCTCTTTTATTTATATTCATTTCCCTTTCTTCTTCCCTGCCCCCCTTCTTTGAGCTTTATTATTCTACAGGCGCAGAGTGTTTAGAAAGAGCAATGTCGACCTCAATGTATTCCCCTTTGGAAATGCTTCCTCTGATTGTTCTGGAGCGCATCTGTGAATATCTAGCAGAAAGCGGTTCTAAGAGAAGCAACCTGTGGGCCTTCTCATTGGCGAGTAGGATATGTTGTTCTGTAGCCGCAGCTCAGAGGTTCAGTCAAATTCACCTCACGCTGTCTAGTCGGACCAAGCTGCGGGATGACTTGACGAAATGGAGCAAGGTGCTTGGCATCGGTGGCCGCTTTCGCCATGTGCGCCGGCTCAAGATCTCAGGGCAAATACCACAAGAGGAGCCACAGGAGATCAAGGAGAAGACATCGAGGAGACACCAGATATCGAGGAGACGCCAGATATCGAGGAGACGCCAGACATCGAAGACGGTTGGCAAGATCAAGGGGATGACGAAAAGGATAACGGCATATGGCAATGTTTTGACGTACACGATTTCTGCCAACCGCCACAAATCCCGAACATTCCAATCATCTCGATGATTCCCGTCGATCCCTGGGAAGGAAGCCTACCTTTTCAGCAATACGGAGATAATTCTGAACTTTGGCAGCCTCTTGCTCACTTTATCGGCCAGCTCCCAGGCCTCAAGGATCTTGTCTGGGCCTATGAATCCCGGATGCCGCGGTGCATACTCTCGGCTGTTCATGATGTAGGCTGTCGCCTTCACATACACGGCTTCAGTCTTGAGAGTCTTATCCAAGATCCCAACCAACCTCACGCCATAGACCCGGACGAATACGCACTTGCGACGTCGCCGTGCCTCCACAGTATTGTTGCGGCATTTTACGACTATGACGCCTACGGCAGCGTGAACTACAATCCAGAGGCCGTGTTACGGATGGTGGCTGAAGCAGCCCCTAGGTTGGCACATGTCTGGATGCTCCTATACCCCATAGGTATTTCGTTTCCTCTGGACTCTGAGCATAGTACCCCTAGGCAGGCTTGGTCAGGCTTCTTCCCCGGGACAACAGTGACAGATAAGCCCACGCTAGGCAACCTACAGAGCCTGGTCATAGATGAAAGTGCGTTGGTTCAAACGCAAATCGATAATTGGATTGGTCACACGGATTTTACCAAGCTGCGACACCTCACGATGCAGTGGAGCGACCACAATCAGAAGGCTGTCACATCGCTGCAAAACCTAGCCACGGGCAGCCAATTCAGGTCATTACACACGCTGACACTAAGAACACCCGACACCAACTCTCGCCAGATGCAGCAGTCCCTGGCTGTAATCCTTGAGCACTTGAACCCAATCGAGAGATTGGATTGGAGCGGCTTCATCAGCAGCGAGACACTCAAGGCTGCTTTGAGCCGTCATGGTGGAACGCTACGCCAGCCTCGAGTGGTCCCAGGCCAACAGTCTAACTCGTTGAGATTCGCCTTTTCAGGGGTTGTCATCCAGCAACTCGTGGAACAGTGTCCGAATCTGGAACAAGTTGAGGCTCCCATCAACAGGACGCAGGGTGACGACCGAGAAAGAGGGATATACCGAGCGTTGGGTCGGCTGCCGCGACCGAAGGCTGTCTCCTTGCACCTTCAACTATCAATAGGGGCCACAGAAAGAGCTGAAATAGAGGAACAAGAGACAGAGGCGCAGGAACCTGTTGTTTCTCGCGGCGGGAATGTACCATTGACCGACATCCGTAACGGCCTCATCAGTGGCGCCATCGACTCCTTGCTGGCTATTTCGATCTTTGATTCGATATCAGTTGGTGGCAGATTGGAGTACCTGAAACTGCAGGCCACACAGGACGGAATGCTAGAGGCACGCGACGAAGAAGTTTACAATATGCTCGCGTGGATTAGTCGGAGTTGGGTCTGTGAACGGGACAACAGAGGTAATGTCTCTGTGCGGGAACTAGATAGAAAGAAAAGAACCAGGGCTCGAGGGACGCTAAGGTATATGGAGAACGACACTCTTCGGGGGGTTTGGAACGATATTTGGCCGCAAAAGACGTCGGAGTGGTGGGAGAGTTGGAAGAGTTTCCCCCTTTCCGGCGGCTCGATATTATAGCGCCGGACCCTAGATAGGTTGGTCGGATTAAGAGCGCGTCGTCGTGTCTGTCCCATAATTGGATAATATCAGGGACTATAACACCGTACCTATGTGCGATGTCTGAAACATTGAAATGTGACGTTGACATATATATATATATATATAATATATATTACTACAGTTCGTCTGGGCTGTATCAGAACCTCGGACGAAAGACGTAGACGAACATCGCTATCGCCGAATTTCATTCCGTGAAACGAAAGTAGAATAGCTAAAGTTATGCTATAAGGTGAGTTATAGCTAGACCTTGAAGCGTGGTGTTGGCCGAGGTATGAGATCTAATTATAGCGATACCTATAGTCTACCCAAAAAACCAACCTTACTAAATTCCGCTTCCGCTTTTAGAATTGAGCTCTTAGTAAGGTAGCCGGAGCTGTAATTAAGTCACCATAAGCTGTAGCTAAGCGTACTTAAGCTCGAGCTTACTAGCCTTCTAAGAGCTTAATAATCCTAAGTTTTAAGTATAAGATATAATATATAGTAAAATAAAATACAATCTAATCGCTGATATGAAAAGTTTTGTCTTCATGGGCAACTGGACGTTGAAAGTGGCTCTCACGGGGAGAACCAATATTGTCACATCGATCATAGTTTCGAATATGTCGAGGACAAGGTAAAAGAGGTTGAAATTCAAGCGACTCCCATCCTTGAACGATGCCAAAACTTGTTAAGTGGGATGCAGTACACAACGCCCACGACAAAAGCCGAAATTAACCAGGCAGCGCTGAGGCCTATCATGAAGGAAGATACAAGTCTAAAGCGAGTGGTTGCAAAGATTTGCCGATATAGAAGGCATACGGAGATTCGAACGTAGGTAAGCAAAAATAGGTTGATTATGAAGCCGAAGTATAGGCTCTAGAAGTAAACAGAGGGAGCAGCAGAATGACAACCTCTAATGACATTTACCTTTAAGTAGTTCTCCACAGCCGAGACAAGCTCAGGGGATGGGTTTTGTAGCAGCATGATCATTACTTGTTTGGAATCTTCGCCGCTAATTCCATTGAAGACACCTTTTGGGTACTGTCAATATGGGATCGTGTTGCTTGTGACGAGAAACGCGAGCGTACCCCATATGTCGTCAGCGATATCACCAAAGTAAATCAGCACTGTAGCAAGTATCCACCAATCTTCAGAACGGATACCGCTTTTCAGTAAGAACTTGCACCAAAATCGTATAGCAACTGCCAATGCAGCAAGGGTGCCGCAGATTATGCTACTCTCTAGCCTCCGCCGGCTGCTATCGGTTAAGTCCATCATCATGACCAAGGTGTAATGCTGATGTAAATTGATTATTCTGATACGAGATGAAGGAAACTCTCGGGTTAGATAGAAGGATAGAAGTCTCTTTGATGAAGGCAAGGAAATACCGAATATCCTGAGCAGACGAACGATATCGAACTTCTTTAGTAAATCCTTATACCCCTAGCCGATAAGCCAGCCTCGAAAAACTCGAAAATCAATTACTTACCAGGGTACCAACGTACCTAATATAAATATATGAAATGCCTGTTGACTTTAAACCGCCTTCTTGTATGAAGGCGATCGATCATTTAGCATAGGTATCGTGCATCAAAACTGAAGGAACCGTACAACATGACAGCCTTCAATCGTTGGAGAGAATGATTTTTTTTTCTTGTTATGATGAGACCCTATAGCTGCGCCGTGTATTCTACGTAACAAAGCGAGCAGATATCTATGGAGGCCATTGGACAGGTGCCGTATCCGAAGGATTGCATTGCGATGGTGGTATGAGGATGTCAAGGCTGCACAGTGCTGAGCCTACCTGACATCTAATCAATTAACAATGTTACATATCGTACTAGAGGACTCGGTCGCTTATTATGACAAGTTGGAGGGAGGTGAACCGGTCTACCTAGTAGTATAGCATTGAAGGCAAATAAATCAGTCCAGAGTGTGTCGCCAAGTGTGATATCTCAGCGAGACTTGCGAGCTCAGTCCACCATTCGCCCGTACCACCGCACCGGTGTCGTCAAGGAGGGTTACAACTTGCTGTTGGTTGGTTACAGAGTCTGTGTTACAGTAGGTGTCTATGTGGCTAGGTAAAGTAAGGGAGATAGGTACCCCGACTTCTTAAATCTATCTCTCAATCTACAAAGAAAGATCATCACCGTTGCCGTCCTTCCTTTCCCTTTCAGCTAAGAGCCCGTAAGCGATAGAGATTATATTTAAGTAAATAAGGTGATAGAATGGACTAATCAAATAATGATGACCTAATCGTGCCTACACCTGCTCCCTGGAAACTGAAGGCGACAGTCTACATGTTGAGTTTCTGGACTAGCAAGGCCTCTGCTGCTGAAGTAAAAGCCGGGCTACCGTCAATTGCATACTCGCCTCCAGAGGCGGAATCGCCCTTCGCAGACCCGGCCGCGTCCGGAGAACACTTTGGTGGCCTGAGCCAGTTCCAGATCATTCGCTACACCGAGAGTCCCGTAGGCCCCTACGATGAACTTATCGTCTGTCTGGGATTCTTCGCTTATGAAAAGGGTGGCACTGAGGGGAAGAGAGAGAAGATGAAGAACCTGAGGATCACGAGGATATACGTGTCGCAAAAGTCTACATGCTGGAACGGGCGGAAAAGTGAGTCCTCTTCCGTAGGATGTGTCGAACATCACGCTCATTAATTCTACCTGGATTGTTTTTAACATTCGGCAGACTGGAATATCCCGAAACATCTCGCACGTTTCGAATGGGATGAATCACCCGATGGAAAGGCGACAGTCAGAGTATATTCTTACGATACTGCGGTGTCGAGTGACAGTAGCAACGATACTGAATCGGTGCCGAGTGAGAAGTTCTTTTTCCAAGCGGCTTTCCAACCCGTACGGTGGGCGCCATCCTTCCCCCTGGCGCTCTCGTGGCTGAAGTACGTGGGAATCGACACGTTTCTGGTGCAGCCCCCGCTGCCGGACGGGCGTCAAGGCGACTCACGGTCTGGCGAGGAACTGATCGGAACGAGCCGCTGGTGCATAATCCAACCCGCTATGACGACAAGGAAAGCAACGTTGGGTTGGGTAGACATGTCTCAGCATGACCGCAGCATAGCTGATGATGATGATCAGGGTGGTAATCGTAATAGTAGCGGTGGTGGTGATACAAAATATGACAATTTTTGGCCGGGTATGCGCCGCTGGAACGTGGCTATCAGAATGGAAAATGCGGACATTGGCTTCGGGGAAGGATTGCATTGGGGTGCTCATCTATCACCTCATGCTAGAGACGCACTCAATATGAGCCGAAACTCTGTTGTATTGTGAGTTGCCCGATGAATATCATTAACCGAACATAAACCTCCATCGTTGAGTCTCCGTTTCACTGCTAATCGGCGCCCTGCGTCATCTATATAAGTTCCATGTTCGTCGAGGATGGCTTCCCATTGCTGGTTGAAATCAGGTGTTTTGGTCAGTGATGGAGTTGGAAACCCTGTGCCTTTCCAAAAGGGCTCGGCCTGGGCGAGAGCGTTCAAGGCGTACGCTGAACCACTCCAAGCACACGTTGATGTGCTACCCAAGTAGTCGCGCGTAACGCGAACCCGAGCTGTTGACACTAACATTAGGGTAGTAATGGAAAAGAGAAGATAAATGATATGGGGGGGGGGGGGGGGGGTAGATGTGCGAATGGACACGTAGGTAGATGTAATATGCTCAGTCATTCAATGGAAGAGGATATATCTTGCCGTTTATATCCCTTTCCAAAATCTTGGTATTTCGTGGAGTTAGTGACTCATTTATATAGGCTACCGACTTTAGAAAGGTGTTATCTAGTCCTACCCAGCCATTCTCCCTACTCCGGACAATCACACGCAAGTCTTGGGAGCCCACCATCGCTTTCGCCGTTTCTGGTTCCATTCCGGGCGGCGGTCCGGGCCAGCTGACCAACGTCGTCGACCACATTCTCTATGTCAAGGGTGAACACGAAGATAGGCCTATGATCTGCGGCATCATTCGCGCAGTCGAGCTTGAAGAGAAGAAAAGCGACTGGAACTACCTACTGCAGAAGAACCACACCGCCAGCAATGCGAAGACGAGGGCCGAGGTGGAGAAGCGTAGGCAGTCTATGGGCAAGTTGATAAAAGACCTCGTTCTGCGCATCCTCATGGCCCGTCGCAACATCGACACGTTTTGCGGTCAAAAAATTGGAGACGACGGCTGGCGAATCGTTATAGAGTCGATCCGGTGCAACATGATGGACGGGTCCGGTCGCAAAGCTTTCTGTAAGTTGGCCGCAAACGTCCAGAAGTATGTCAGCCAAGCCCTCGACCAGAGACGCAAAGCCTGGGTCATCAGGACAAGGAATGGACCCGAACCGAACCGGCATAGCGTCGAGTAGTAGTTCTTTGGCGGCTCCAGCTATTCGACAGCTAGGAAGTTGGGGAGGACCCAACTGGCACATTTCGAGGGATCTTTACTAATTAAAGCACTAAGCCCTCTCGGCGTGAGGAGGCGTAATAGCCAGCGCTACTTAGCATTTCATTAGATCGCGGCGCAGTAAGTGTAGTCGTTGATCTATACCGGCTATAAAATTATCGTGACAACCAAGGCCGAAAGCATCCAGCCCGCCAAACCTACTCTATGCCATCCCGCAACGCCCGATTCCCCCGCCTTTTTAGACCCTACGCATTGTGCTCCAACGCCCACGTCGTGCGTCTGATTCCCAAACTTGGCCCTGACGCCCTCGTCGTAACATTCATAGAGTCTCGTCCACTGCGTGGCGTACTCGTCCTCGCTCAGCCCGCCGGCCGTGTAGTTGCAGTAGGCCCAGCAGGCGTCGAAGCCTTCTCTCGGCCAGGGCAGGACCGCCACGTCGGTGTTGCAGCATTGTTGCAAGATGTCGCTCGTGTTGCTGGCCACCGTCGTAGCACACTGCGAGAAGTTGTATATGCCCGGCTGGTCAACGTCCGGGTGGAATTGGGTTGACGCGGGGCAAGTGCTGCTGTTTGTGTCACGGGCGGCGAGCATTTTGGTGAACCCCAACGCTTGATTTGGCGATTCTTAAGAAGGAGTGCTGGTTCTGGACGTATTGCGGTGGACTTGACTTAAGAAGAGTTGGTTTAGCATGTTCTATAGCAATGATGTGCTGAGAAGAACTACCAAGTCGTCACGCGAAAGAGAAAGGGAGGTATTTGCTATGGCTGTACGAGATGGGTTGTAGAAGATGTTAAGGGTCCTTTCGTACGTGATGGCACGCAACGTAGACATGCCGTTGGAAGTTGATCGACGTCCAAATGAGCCTTACGGGTGAAGGGGATCGGCAAGTTCTCTTTCAGCTTTTTAGCGATCTCACGATGGTCATAAGGTTATCGCTGCCGTCGGGGCTGAATGTCACGTAACTATCACTGTGCCTCTGCTCTGCAGAACCAACATCTTTAAGGATCAAGTTTGAGTTGATGCTGTGCCTCGGCCCCACAGCCTAAGTCTTCCTCCAGACCCAGCTTAATTCATGTTAGTTCGCGTGACTTATCTAAAGCGAAAATCGGCAACAATACATAGATGTGGGCTTGCTCATAATAGCTTTGCTAATTGGTCAGACCCCCCTGCTTAAGGTTATGGGGCTTGATATCAGGTAGTTAACATCTAAGAAGACCGAATACATCCCTTTGGAACTTCTGTTCCCCGGTGCGGGAGGGCACCCTACTGTCTACGCTACTGTCAGATGACGTGAGGCTTAGCGGCACGGTTGGTTGATAGACTATACCATTTCTGAGAAGGGAAGGTTTTAATATGGGAACTCCACGACCATTGCCTTTACACTCCTTAGGGACGGTGTCCTTTTTTACCCCGACGATATTCACTAGCTGATCTAGTTAGCTATTACACATAGAATTTGTAAGGGAAAAATAAACATCATGTTAGATTTCTGACTAGTGTGTATAGTTATGTAGATTCGAGGCGTTTCTACCACTACTTGTTGGCTCTTGAGATATTACTCATAGGGGTGTGTGGGGGGAGTAGAAAATAACGTTCCTGGCATGGAATACATTCCTCATATGGAACCAACGAGGCATGTGTAAAGGTAGGATTATAGATAAGATTAATCTAAGGTGGGTATATGCCTCGTAATCGCGTGTCTGTTCTGTATGTACTTACTTATCCCTGAGGGTTATAATAGCTTAATTTGAACTTCCTCTCTGTTCGACTATCTAGCAAACTGATATATAGGAAAGAGAGCTCGTGATACGATACCTATGTAATTGTTGAGTTATCAAGACATGTATCTAGGTCTTGTAAGAATCTGAGGGACTTAGCAGGCTGTTGTAATGTGAAAAATTGGTAAAGCTAGTAGAATCTTGTATTGAACTGTTAGTTTCAATATTAATAGTTTATCTCTCTAAGTACATAACATAGAGTAAGCCCCACAACTTTAAGCATGGGAGGAATCAGACCGATTAACAGAGCCGCAGGCTAACAGGCAGACTTACATCTATTATCGCCTATTTTCGCCTCACTTACAAATAGTACAGACCAACATCGTAACATCAACCTTGGCATAACTTTGGTATGAGGATCGGTACGCTCTGTTAGTAAGTCTCAGCTAGTACACGTATGGAGCAGCTATTGTGGGGGTTGCTCTACGGCACTTGAAGAGACAGGATCTTTACCTCCCAACCAAGGTAACAACAAAGTACATACACTAGCCTGTAACTATTAATATATATATAACTAACAAGGTTGCTTCTTTGCTATCTGATTAACTACTGTCAAGTGGTCCCCTATCCACACTATCCACACGTCCCTAGCCTAACGAGAGGTTACTGGTATGCACTGATCTTCACACTAGACTAATACCAAACTTAAAATAACGACGTCGTATCTATGTACTTGAAGTTGAAGCAACAGACAGGCAATAATACATGCAGGCTGGACGGCGCGTTTGCTGATCAGCCAGATGCCCCTGTTGTGTTGGTGAAGGCTGCTTTATAGTAGTTAGGTAAGGATTAACTAGATACATGACTTCCCTATCTAAGCAGGCAGCCTACATTTATGATGTCAGCTGATAACGACCTCTTTTCAAACCTCGGTCAGTGTCATGGCTGAGATTAAGAAGTTCCATCCTATGGTGTCGTGAAATTTGGCAAGATATTAATAGTAACTCGAGAACATGTACCATCGATGAACGTTTGAAAAAGGGAATATGATAGACGCTGCGGGACTGAGGCATAGCCTTAGCTATGTCGTTAGGTTCGTCCCGCAGTTCTGAGAGGCAACAATGATGTAAATTTCTGTCTGGATTCTCTAGACGGTGGGCATATTTCAAAAATAAGAAAATTAACATATAAAGCAACATTCCGGAGTCTGAGCCATGATATCCTTCCCGCCATCTTCACAGAGTTCTACCCAAGTTCTTGATCGTTCCGTTGACTATCAATTTGCAATAGTTTAACCTTATTATCTCAAGGTTCTTTTTAATGGTCATGTATCTTAAAGAAGTCTGCGTCCTTTTAGCAATCATCACTTTAGGTCTGGGTAACCCGGTCCTTACGAACAAATTGTTGCCAGAGCATGAAGAGGTCGCAAAACGAGCTCTTCTAGAGAGAAGGTGTGAGAACACACTTTATGCAGACCCTTACAAAGTACGATACACATGAAACTAATCTATCTCCTAGAGTATGGTAAATATACTGACGCTACATATAGGACCAATATGACTGTCCTAAGAAGCACAAGACGAACAAGAAAGGCCAGTGTGTCGATGGCATCCCCGGTAGCCCAGGCAACACCGGCTGTAATGGATACTGTGAGGTTAAAATAACCTTCGTATACGGCAAGGAAATCCAGTATAACAATGATTGCCGTGCCAATACCGACCCCTGCATGCTGTATCAGGGATGGTCCGTAACACATTCCGAAACATTCGAAGTTAGCGGCGGTTTTTCCACGAGAGACGGGTCAAATGATACCTCCGATCATGATCTCGTCGCCCGTGAGGGGGCAACCAACCCGCTCAAGTGTGAGTACAGCTACCTACCTTTTTGCCAAGGCTATCTAATGCCCTGACTTCTTCACCCACGTAGTGGTCTTCAATCTCGGAGCAAGCTACTCGTGGACGGACAGCTTTACCCGTATAGTCACCCAGGCTCAGGGAAAACCAAAGGGCGAGACCCGTTGCGGACACTGGTCCTTTATTCCTTGGAGAGTAAGGTACGTACGTCCCGGGGAGCTATCTTCTACCAGAATTCTCACCATTAAAAAAAAAAAAAAAAATTTATATAAAAAAAAAAAAAAAAAACGCCAGTCCATGCATGGCTAACCCGAAATACGTCTCTACCAGATCATGCGGCACATTGACACACTCCGACACCAAGCCCGTATCTACCGGCTCCAAATCCTGCTCCCTGAACCCGTACTGCAGCGGCAGCGCCAATAACGGCGAGTCATGCGATAAGGACAGCAAGCTGACGAGCACGCCTAACTGGTGTGTCGAGACCACCGTCACGAACAAAGATGGGTCGCCTGCCGGCAGCGACATCTTCGTTGCCACCGGCTGCGGTACGGATCGAGGACCCCGCCCCGAGGGCCAGGACCGCATTTACTACTTTCCTGGCGTGTCTTTGGATCCTAAATTCAAAGGGGACCCGAAGAAGGCTCGGAACTAGATGGTACCTAGCCAGCCTATCTACGTATCGTGTGACTAGCTTCTTATTTTGGGTTGTTGGGGCTTTATGAGTTTCTTTTCTGGTTCTTCTTGTTGTTCTTGTTGGATGTATATATAGCGTTGTCTTGGAATATGTATGTATAGGCGAAATGATCACTACGCATATTTACCTACCTCTGATTTC
Organism: Xylariaceae sp. FL0662B; assembly: GCA_022376535.1. Classification (NCBI taxonomy): domain Eukaryota; kingdom Fungi; phylum Ascomycota; class Sordariomycetes; order Xylariales; family Xylariaceae; species Xylariaceae sp. FL0662B. The sequence goes on from JAJJKD010000072.1 coordinate 106,120, forward strand.
GTGCAAGTGGTATTAGCTCGTGGCATAGGAAATTCCGGGACCGTATGTATAACATACGTACGTACAACATCGCCAGGGTGATTCAACTTGTTATCTCCGAAACACGTAGACAATTCTTGATGTCTTTCTGCTATATACTATGTAGCTCTAGGTATTAACCAGCACTAATCTTAAAAGGTGAGATGATCTAATCATTAAATAACGCTATGGCTAGCAGCGTTGAAATGTCGATCTACCTGGTTCAATTCTGGTAGGTAACTCCTTTCTCTTTGGTTTTAGTAAGTAGAGTCTAGGCTTTAACTACAGCCAGCTTACTGCCCACGATGCCTTCACGGTTTGTCTAAGCCTATGTAATAAGACATTGACTCTGTATTTCCGCTGAAATTGTCATTGGGTATAATGAAGCCGAGCCCTAGGTAAATAGGTAGACTAATAAAGATAAAGGTATAAAGTTTTTTTGCCTCGACTTAAAAAAATATTAAGAAATTATCACGATGAGTAACTATTAGTTAATATATGCATCATTAACCTTAATATACTTGATGTCAATTGAGTTAAGTCATACCTTTAACCATGACTCGGGTCAGGGTGAGAAAAACAGCCTTGAGTTAATTTATTACCTACGCTTCTCAGGTGAGGATAAACATCCGTACCTGTACATACTAGACCTTATAGGTAATACTTACAATAATAGGATGGTGAATATTGTTGAATGGGAGTGTCGAGTGGTCACGTGGCTTATTTACTATAGTAGACCTATCATTTCAGTACCTCATGTCCATACGAATTAGTTACTATTTAATGAGCCGCCAAGGTCTTGGCAATCCCGGGCGATTCCCACATCCGGATCTTTATACGGATCTTTATGCATACGGCGTAATCGATGAATCTACTCCGTGTGGTTCGACAGTCTTTACGATATCACTGGTTATTTCACGTACAGCCGTACTAACCTAACCTACATACATGTTAGGTATATGTATGTATATACATACTATAGTAGTCCATACTGGGTACGCTTCTAGATAGCCTATATAGGTTATCTGTATCTTATCATGTTCAGGCACACCAGATCCACTGTTGATCGCTAACCGAGGTTGGTTAGCCCGGCATACAAGACAAGCCTGCAAACCCGGTAGAGCTGATAACTAGCTGTCTGAAGGTTGACTCATTACTTAAGTACCTACCTACCAGCCTAACCTAGGCTGCCTAGGCACATGTACTATTACTCACTCTGTTCTAATGCAGGTTCAGAACCCACCATCAGGACTCTCAACCATTCTACTTGTTCGAACGTGATGATGCCTGGGCAGCTGGGTTCTTGTTATGTCATCGGAGAACAAACTCGGCCCTTGATTAGTTGTTAGCTATCGTTCTAGTTGGCCGTCTAATTTGCTCCTGCATAAGCATATCAATTGAACAACTCATTGATCAAGTGGCGGTGCGGTGCAGTCGGGTCGGTGGTTGGAAAAGTGCTTCATTCCCCCGAGCTGCTTTATTAGCGCAGTGCGCAGTGAAGGTATGTATTTCTGCAGGTCCGGAATCCGAGCTACACACAGGTACCAATCCGTGCCTACAACGGAGTGCATTAGTAGGGGACTTACTGCTTACTTGTTGCTGACTTGCTTACTTACTGGCTATAATTACTAGGGAAAACCTAAACTAGAGAGCTCTCCACAATTGGTTATCAGCCGTACATTTGCTACACACACACAACTTACACCACTCACGACTGTGAATCGGACATCTACATACATTATTTTCCTGTCTGACTTACCTATGTCAATGTTGAGACTATCAGAAGGGAAGTCCCTCGATACTCGATACTCGATACTCGATCGACACATTTCTTGCTTTCTTTTAGCTTACCTACCACAAGTGTCGAGATTGTCTCTCCCTTGATTCACTGATTCACCGATTTACTGATACACTGATACACTGATACACCAAGGATTACCAATACCGCCGCCGCTGGTGATAGCTTATGGTTACGGGGATCATCCCAGGCGCTGCTGCGACCATCGCAACATTGTTTTCTGTTGCTCTCGTTTGTCGTGCATGGATTCCTAGGCGCGCTCGTTCAACTCGGACAGAGTTTGTCGTCCGAAACTCATAACCTGGCCAATTGCTGTCTTGATTATTTTCAGCCGTGTGTTATTTTACTTGTCAGGGGCTTCCCAAAGCGCTTGAATACCTAAGTGTCGATTGGATAAAGCGTCTCCTGAGACGGGTTGAGCCAACCATTAACCGATTTATTACATACGAGTACAGTATATATATGTACGAAGGAGTTGTAGACCTCCCCCCCCCCTGCCCCTCCCCCCCTCGTTAACGTTGACGTACTGCTTTCACCCCTCTGGTACGAAATGATCGGCTGTGATCCAGGGCTGCCGGATCCAAGTTTAGCAACCTGACGGCACAGCACAGACCTTTCTCTACTAAAAATTTACCGGCCAACGCTGTTTGACGTTGGACGTTGGACACTCGACATTTGACATTTTGACGTCTTTTTTATTTTATCCATCTTCTTCACCACCTGCCACCCTCGGCCGCCCCGTCGTTCGACCGTATATCGTACGTACCGCTTCTCGACTTACACGACTAATGAACGGTTCATACGTAATAGCTGCATATAGATCTTGCTGTCACAGGTTCGTTGATATTTCTGTAAGTTAAGTAGCAAACTTAACTTTTCCCCCTAGCCTAGCCAAGCCCCCGGATGGAACTAGAGACTAATCGAAAAAAGCTTCTTTAGCTCAGCGATTGTATGTAGATCCAGTAATGTGCAGTGATATACGAGCCTGAGGAACAGTGCCTTACCTAAAAAGTGCCATATTTTCTACGAGTTTGTCCGAGTCGTTTCGTCCGGTTTGGAAGGATTCCTGTCCAGCCTCATAGGAGCCCTCCGTTTGTCCACCGCATTCTTCCATCTACAAGTCGTGCTAGCATCGAGCGCAACGATTGACCGGGGCATGCCATTGCTATCATCTCATCGTCCCGGAGTATACCAGAGAATCTGCTATGAGTGGAGACCAACCAATATCTAGGCAAGACATCTCGTCCTATGCTTCTCTTGTCTCGGTGCTAATACTATTTTGCAGCTTTGGTGATCCAAACGCTCAACCTCCAACCCCGAAACAGACCCCAACATCCGCCGGCTTCCCAAGTTCCGTTTTCGAGACCCCCAAGAATAATCGAGCATCATTCGAGGACTCTTCTGGTTGGACACCTCGCTTTGCTGAAGAATATTCCGTTTTCAATTCAACTCCTGGCAATCTGAGAGGCTCGCAGGGCCCATTTGTTGACTTCTCGGTCTCTTCGCCCTACCAGCCGTCTTCTCAACATAAGAGGCCCCTGTCAGCTGAGAGTATCGCTGCTGAGATAGCAACCCATGCTACTCATTTCTCATCGGACGCAACTTTGCCTTTACCGCCCGTCGACCCGTCGAGACGGCTTCCGTCGTCTCCGGGACCCTTACTAACGGGCGAGAGCCCCACAGAAGTAGACTTCCAGGCCGGTTCGCACAACCTGTCGGCCAAGAAGGTTCGTCGAGGCACCTTGCTGGAGGCCGCGGCCCAAACGGCCACACCACCTCCGTCTACTCACAAGGGCAAACGACGCCTTGCCCCAAAGTTACAGACAGACACGATGCAAAATGAGGGATTCGAGCAGGAATTTGTCGCTGGTACGCCGCAGCAGCAGCCACACCTACAGCATTATGCCGCCGCCCAAACCGACATGTTCGGGTATCCCATGTCGGCGCCGGCTACGGCCCCTGGTTTCGGCGAGTCTCGTTCGTTCTGGGATAGCGATATGACTGGGATGGAGATGGACTTCTCTGGTGCGAATGCAAATATGTTCCAGACTCATAATCATAGACCCATGAACTCTCTCGATTGGGGCAAGTCAAACGAGATCTTTCAAGAGACGGGGGTTGTACCGCCGCAAAATCAGGAGAATAACCCGCCTGCGAAGAAGGAACGCCCACTTGCTCCGAAGCCTCCTACCACCAATATGGACACAAGCGTTGTGGACTCGTCGATGTTCAGCACGTCTTACGTTGCGCCGGTGGAGGATCCTTTCGCTTTGATGAGCCAAGGGGGCGGCGTAGATCCTGGCCTTCTATTCACGAGGCCTCCATCCTCGAGTATGGAGCCTGCTACCTTCGATCCCATGGCGCAGCCACCGCTTCTGCAGTCCTTTTCCCAGCCGGAACCTCTCGTGTTGCCCGTGAAACAACCCAAACGTGGGGCGGTCCGTCGGTCAGCTAGCACCAAGGAAGCGGAAACGAGTAAGAAAACGGATCGCTTATCCGCAAGCTCACCCATCAAGCCTTCCGGCCGTGGAGGGCTTTCACGAAGCTTCAGCGAGAATAAGGGGCGCAAACCCGTCAACAGGACGTCAAATTTGCCGAATCTTGCCCCGGCTGCCCGTCCGATATCGCAAGCGGGCAGTGGCCGATCTACGCCGCAGAGTTCAAGAAGCGGAAGGACATCGCCCCTGAAGAACCACCATCGATTGTCTAGCTTGACTTCGATTCCGGAGGCGACAGGGCCTCGGACTCAAACATCGGTCAAGTTTATAATCGATTCTAGAGGTCGGGCTCGAGCTGAGACAACCACGATAGTTGTAGACGATGAGGAGCCAGCACGGGCCGTAATGAGACGTCAAAGAGAGAGTGGCAGCAACAGCAGGAACTGCGGCTCATCTGAGGATGACGAATCGTCCACGGACGATGAACCCATCATCATCCCTAGCAGAAACAACTCATTTGCAGTACCGGAACCACGTGACCCGTCGGCCGCTTCGTACCTTTCCTCCCAGCGAAGTGCGAGCGAGCGAAGCGCGAGTAGCCTCGGCATTTACAACAACGAGCCTGGCATTGCCCATGATGACCCCGAAAGCGAAGCCGAGACTGTTATGAACGTGACGGACGGCAGTAGTCGGCACGACGCGACAAGCGAGTTGCGTAAGGTGGTTGAAAATCGTCAGAAGCGGGCGTCCTTGAACACGAACCAACGCTTCGTTTCGGGAGGGCCATATAGTGCTAGCTCCACCATGTCTTCTACGACGATGGCGGATGGCAGCCTACCCACGCCATCGAGTGATGGAGGCAATCGGATTCGATGTGTTTGCAATACCACAAGTAGTAGTGGGTATATGGTTCAATGGTATGTCCCATCTTTCTTCCCGCAAATCCTTGCTTTAGGTTATGGTATGATGAATGCCCTGGAATACGACAACTAATCCCGGTGCAGCGAATCGTGTGAAATGTGGCTCCACGGCAAGTGCATCAATATCACCCGCCAAACCCTCCCTCGTGTCTACGTGTGCGCGTTCTGTGCGAACACGCCGAATGCGCATGGGATGCGTGGTCGCGAGATACGGAGGAGCATGGGTGGATCGAATCCTCGGGTAACTGCTTCATCTCCGTTAGCTCACAAGTCATTCAAGTCATTTAGATGATTCCTGCCTCTAGGGGGGGGTGGGAAGCTAGCGTCATATGCATACCTCATACATACATACTTACTGACATCATCCAACATATACGACGAATATTTTTACTTTGTACTCTGTTGATGCATACCACGACCAAGCTGGAAGGGGAGGTCTCGTATGTTTGGGATATAACTTGAATCGGTATAGAAGGCGCCCGCCGGATAGATTTTTTGGGGGGGGAATAATGGGAAGCATGATGGAAGCAACAAAAAGAAACAAAACCATTTTCTTTTTCGGCCAGGTTTGATCAAGCCAAGCCGAGTCGAACTGAACTGAACTGAACTGAACTGGGGGACATTTTGCAGCAACATGAGATACCCTGATCTACTTATTACTACTACGTATGCTTAAGTTACAGGTAATGATGAAGAAGAAGAGCAATGAGAAATGTCATATTGAAAACGAGCTTACGCAATCTTACTTTTGAATTTCGTCGCCACCGCACACACGCACACACACACAATTCTGCATTAGAGTGCTTATTAAGTTACTCCTCAATAATAAGGCTTGAGACGGTCAGAACTATATGAAATTACAAATAAGCTTACACGAACACATACGCTTATATATGGCACATGGGATTTCAAGGTACTCGCTGCTGTTTGATAGGCAAGTACGAATATCTACAAGGAACTGCCAATTCTAAAGCGGTTACCTATCCTGCCTACCTGGTGAACTTCCGCAACCTTGATCTGTACCAAGGGCCGGATTCAAAATTGTATGCACACATACGGCGAGCGTACCCGAACGTGGTGTTGGTTCTATATCAAAAATGGACTTCAATTATTAACTAGAAGATTTTTTTTTCTTCTGCCCCTGAGAACAACGATTGGGGATTGGTTACCGACGAACCACCCAAGAGTAGCATCAGATATGTAACATACATATCATCATCGGCATCGGCGATTTATTATTCATATATCACTTGCATGTGTAGGTATGTATGTAGATCTCCTCCAAGCAAGCAGCAAGAATTGCTGACTTGATAATGATAAGCTCACGCACATAAACCGAACCAAACCACTTAGGTAGACACTACCTGATAAGCTTAACTAATAAACTAATACACAACCTAACATAGTAGTGGACGTACACGTACATGTAGTACATAAGCAAGGGACATTCGATCCATTGAGACGAGGACCAGACCGTGCGCCGATCTCGGAACGTGGGGTAGCACAGAGCTTGTTAGCTTAAACAATTCTGAGCTTCAATCGCAATTCGGCCGTGGGGCCCGCTTCTCAAGTTTTTGTACTGCCCTCCGAAAACACTCTTCCACTTTCTCTTCGCAACTCCCTTTTTTATTTTTATTTTTCAATATTCTCTTCATATTGTCTGTCAATTGGGTTCGAGATGGCTTCGTATAACATCGTAGTCTTCGGCGGAGACCATTGCGGTCCCGAGGTAAGCTTGCTTCATTCGCTCTCTCTACCTTGAAGTGGGAGAGATAAAGATGCCACTAATACGTAAATGGCACAGGTAGTGGCCGAGGCGATCAAGGTACATATATAGATGCACATCGACGGGATTGATCGATCGGATCCATTGACTTGATTTTTTGACAATGGTACTAGGTTCTCAAGGCGATTGAGTCTAACAGCCCCAATGCCGGCAAACTCAACCTCCAGGAGCACCTGATAGGCGGTGTATGTATCCCCTCCTCGATGCCATGATCTACTTTTTCAATCGCATCCTATATACCCGATAAAGTAAAGGCGGCTACTGACATATATATATATTAACCCGCCGCAGTGCTCGATCAACGCGCACGGCACCCCGCTCACGGACGCGGCGCTCGAGGCCGCCAAGGCGGCCGACGCCGTGCTGCTGGGCGCGATCGGCGGGCCGGAATGGGGCACGGGCGCGGTGCGGCCGGAGCAGGGGCTGCTCCGCCTGCGCAAGGAGATGCAGGCGTACGGGAACCTGCGGCCGTGCTTCTTCCCGGCGGAGTCGCTGGTCGAGCACTCGCCGCTGAAAGCCGAGGTGTGCCGCGGCACCGACTTCACCGTCGTGCGGGAATTGACGGGCGGGATCTACTTCGGCGACCGGCGCGAGGACGACGGCGACGGCGTCGCCTGGGACACGGAGCCGTACACGCGCGCCGAGGTGGAGCGGATCGCGCGCCTGGCCGCGCACCTGGCGCTGGCGCGCGAGCCGCCCGCGCCCGTCTGGTCGCTCGACAAGGCCAACGTGCTGGCCACGAGCCGGCTCTGGCGCCGCGTCGTCTCCGAGGTCCTGCGCGACGAGTTCCCGCAGCTGACGCTGCGCCACCAGCTCATCGACAGCGCCGCCATGGCCATGGTGCGCAACCCCCGCGGCCTCAACGGCGTCGTCGTCACCAGTAACCTCTTCGGCGACATCGTCAGCGACGAGGCCAGCGTCATCCCCGGCAGCATCGGCCTCAGCCCCAGCGCCAGCCTCAGCGGCATCCCCGACGGCAAGAGCAGGTGCAACGGTATCTACGAGCCCATCCACGGTGAGTTGTTTCTTTTTTTTTTTTTTCATGCTCCGCTCCCGCGAACATCCGGGGTTGAATTCCCTAGCTTCGCCGTCTTCGATTGATGCGGGATGGTGAGGATGATTGATGATGATGGCGCTTGCTAACGTGGCGGTTCGTCATCACAGGCTCGGCGCCGGATATCTCGGGCAAGGGCATCGTCAACCCCGTCGGCACGATCCTCTCCATCGCCATGATGTGCAGGTACTCGCTGCGGCTGCCGAAGGAGGCCGACGCCATCGAGACGGCCGTGCGCCACGTCATCGACGGCGGCGTCAGGACCAAGGACCTCGGCGGCTCGGCCGGCACCGAGGAGATGGGGGACGCGGTCGTCGCGGAGCTGGTCAAGATCCTGAAGGCTTGATTAATTCATTGATTAAGCTGCTATCCTGTCATGTCGTGTCGTTGAGGTTGCCCCTGGAAGAGGGAAGACGGATAGGCATCTCATTGAGATCAGAGTGGTACATATTGTGGCTGGCTTGCGGAACGCTAGGCGTAGATAAAAAAAAGCTTATGCTATTATGATGCGTTATGGGTAATGCTATCAATCCAGATGATGATGACGATGATCTCATAATGGCCAATATATAAACCAAAAATAAATAAATAAATAATTCTCCTCATCTATGGTGCAATTAAGGCTGCTGTCAAGGACCAAGAAGTGATCAAGTTTGATATAGAAACTGCATCTTGGCCGTAATCCCTGGGGTATATGTATAATCAAATCCAAATTTTCAGTGTAGGAGTAGCCATCATCCACTCACTCACTCACTTGCTACTCCAAGGAGACGTCAGCCGACCGGAACGCCGATACCGTATGCAAGTTATGCCTCCCTCCTCTGTCTATCTCAAGCGCCGAGTCCTAGCAACGAACGATAACGGGGCTCTAATGCCCACCCTCTTCACCCCCCTGATTGCATCTCTCCCTTCATATACCAGTCTGCGCATCCCCCATCCCAGCCCCCATCCCCGGCTCAGCTCAGCCCCGAGGGCTTCAACCATCAGCAGCATAAGACGTAGCGTCGACGACGCGCGCGGCGTCCCGCGCGAGCTCGGGCATGGCGGCGGCGATCTCGGCGGCCAGGACGTCGCGGAAGCGCGCGAACGCGGCCTGCTTGCCGCGCAGCAGCTGGTTGCCGCGGCGCACCAGCTCCACGAACTCGCGCGTGTAGATGTCCGGGTTGCGCCCGCCGTCCACGTACTGGATCAGCTCGGGCGGGATCGCCGGCAGATTCGCCGACGATGACCCGCTGCTGCGCGCCGCGATCGCCTGGAGTGACCGCGAGAGCGTGCGGAGCTCGGCGGCTATTACGTCGCGCGAGGGGCGGGGTTGGGGGGGTTGCGAGGTGGTGGTTGTGGATGCGGTTGTGGTGGAAGGGGCCGGGGCGCTTGGGTTTGGGGTCGAGATTGTGCTGGTGCTGGCGGCGTCGTAGTTGGTTACTTGGACCATTATGTTGAAGAGGGTCTGGATCGTGTCCTTGAGCTCTTCTGTTGGGCGCGGTGCCGTTAGCCGGTGGTTTTTTTTATTTTTTTTATTTTTATTTTATTTTTTTTTTTTTTTGGGATCGATGGGCTGGCTACAAAAGGAGGTAAACGTGGGGAGGAAACTTACGCTCAAGGCCATCGTGGTCGTCGCGCGCCATTGGGGCCATGGTGTCTAGGCGGTGGAAGGCTCACGATGGGTATGTGAGTGAGTGTTGTTTGTGACGGGAGATGGAGGTGGGAGTTTTCGAGGCTATTGGGTCAGGCCTGCAGGTCAAGTGCTGAGGTGGGTTGCAATTGTGGCTGAAGCTCAAGGATCCGACATGATGGCCAATCAGTGTAGCAGATCTCTACCCCGGATTTTAGACCCATGCTTGCGGCAAGGTACATACATATGTACCTTATTGAGATTATCCCCCCCTATTATCTTATGCAGACACCCGAATCTTAGGTACCTATGTAGTCGATTCTGCGGGTGAAAAGAATCAAATCGTCTGGATCCTTTGTAGAAGCTCTTTACGTATATTCCATCCATAAGCTGAGAAGCCGGTCAAATGCACAATCTCTGCTAACAAGCTACCCAAGCAGTCACATCGTACAATGAAGCAATAACAACCAAATAAATCAATAATCAAAAAAAAAGTTTTTAAAAATAATACTTGAAGAGATGCAAACTCTACTTTTATTTCTAATTATAAATTATATATTCTCTTATACAGTATTACGATGAAATAAGTAAAGCCATCGTCTTTTCCAGCAGTACATGTAGAGATGCTGTGGCTTGACGATTATTTATACCATATGGGTAGCTACCTAGAGGATCCCATAATGAGATCTTCCCCACCATAGATCGTTTGTAGGAGGTGTGTGTTGGTGGTCTGTGCTCAGCTGCTTAAGTTCAGGGATTCCAGCAGCACTTCAGGTTGTAATTACCTAGCTCACCAACATCCTTACAACTCACAAACCCATCAGAGGGGACGAATAATTACTGAAATAACTCACTCCCTCAATAGATACCTCACATACTCTTTCAGCCTTGATCTACACTTACCTATATCCTCGGGCAATCTACACGCAAGGACAACACACCTCAGTAGTGCCATGCAGAGCCAGTCTATAAGGCCGGTCCACATTCTGGACCTACCTAACGAGATTCTGGCGCAAATCTGTACCTACGTCCGAGGTACATCGCTTAGCGATGGACCACTTCCGCTTGGAATCGTCGACGACCGGAGAGGTGGTGTGCAAGATATCAAGAATATTCGGTTGGTGTGTGGGAAGTTATATGATGCGAGCTCTCGCTCTCTTCTCCCCGCCGTCTCCGTCTCAATGAACCTGTCGTCTCTAGCCCGTCTAGACGAAATTTCGCGCCATCCTTTGATCGCCAAAGGAGTCCAAACAGGTGAGCAGCATCCAGCGTTATTCATTTCCCATTTTCGTTCGTTTGGGGAGCAAGGATGCCCTTCCTATTGGGGTATATTTGAGAGCCGGACACTACTAAGACAGGTCGCACCCAACCCCCCTGCCCTTCCGATTATTATGTAGCCAAACCGCCTAATATGGGGAAATGCTGACTTCCAATGCTACAGTCCGCGTGATTATAGACTTCTTCGCCGCTGATCTGGCGAATGATTTTGACGATCTCTTTCTCCCCTACCAGTATGATCAATTAGAGGAGTCCTCGATGCTATCACATATGATCGGAACAGACTCGGCCTTCGAGTGGAGCGGAGAGGACCATTTAGAAGCAGCCACCAAAAGTAATCGCATCTTGGCTTCATGGAGCAAGTTGCTTCAGAACGCTCCAGACAGCAGCCTCGACGATCACGATCGGGAAAGCATTCTACTCATTCAGCGTGCCCATAAGCTGTACCAGCACGCCTATCTCGAACAAGAACAGATACTGGCCGACGGTACCTTTGTCAAAAGAGTAGCCGATGCTGTAGCCAGAAGTAAGTAGCATCCAGCACTATTTATTTTCCCTTGTGATATTTTTCAGGGGCGAATCCCCCCCGCTAGGGTATATTCGGGAGTAAACGCTGCTGGAACAGATCTTAGAATTCCTGATTATTTGCCCAAGTTCCTTAGAACGAGAAGATATTAACTCCTGACGCTGCAGTGCCGGCCGCTAAATTCCTCTTCATCGCCGACCACGACCGGTCCGTCCTGCCAAAAGTCGTGCCACTTGTTAAGAGCATGGAAAGACCCGATCTGCTCATCAACAACATTGTCCAGCCGATGACCTGGGACCATGCGCAGGAGCAAGATATCGGCACCCCACCTTGTGAACTGCTTCGCCAGATTCCACTAACCATCCATAGGGCAGGGGTCATGTTGGCAGATGTCAATTATCAAGTTGCCCCCGTCCAGGATTTTTACCGCCTTGTTGGATGCGACGGGGATCTCAACGACCTCAGAGCCGCTATGCGGCAGCTCAGGAGCTTCACATTTCGGCCCCACATCGTCAGAGATTTCGATATCTTCGATAACGAGGACGAGATGAGACATCTTAAAGATTTTGTGGAGGCCTTTACCGGCACCGATTCGATCCGAGACATATTCATAAACATGGATTTCCTGTGGTGGAGGGGAGAAGTGCCGCCGTTGAGTGCCGGATGCCTTCTCTTGACCAGGACATGGCCGCGAGTTCGCCGTGTCCGCTTCGAAGGCCCACTCCGCTTCGAAGAGCTCGAAGAGTTCTATGCCAAGGTCAAGGGACGAGTCGATCTCATCTTGGAGAGAGTCTACCTGATGAGTGGTTCTTGGGCTGACGTGCTCGACATCATGCACGATAACATGCTGAACGGAAGGGGACCGGGAAGGGGCTGGTCCCGCATTCAATATCCGCGCGGGGCAGAATGCGATACTATGTCAGAAGATCATATGACCGAGACCTTCGGTGACATCTTTGATAGCATGGCCAATCGTTATATTCGATGGACAATCCGTGACAACCCGTTAAGGGATAGTGAGCGGGGTCAGGGATGGACATTGTTGTAGTATGGGGTGGCTAGTATCGACGCTCCCAATCTGTAGCTAAGTTCTTACGTATATGCGGACTAGTTACACCATGCTACATATACACTGGTGGCAATACTTCTCTAATACAACTGATATATCAACCATGACCTACATTGACCTCAACTAACATTACGTGAGGTGATATTATTACACTGTTTTGCTGTTGTACCATTTACATAACATCAATGAAAGGTATAATGGGCCAATTTAGATAGAACTCAAATAGATCAAACATTGTGTTATTGGTTTAATAGAAGGAAAGCTAACAGATGTGAGTCAGCAGACACTCTTGTGCTACAGTAGTGGTTTTACAAGCCTAACGTGCAGCTATGGCACATAGAATGGCCCGCAAAGACAAGAGTGCATATCATATATTCCAAGGTAGATTTACTAGGTACAGCTCAAATATCTGCTGTACGTATGTGAAAAGGATCACTTCTCATGAGTAACATCTTCTGGCTTGTGTAAGACGTTCCTCTGAGCCATCTCACTTATTTACTCAACGTCTCTTCGAAACAAAAAGTCACCGGTATTTTATTTCTCTCAATACCGATCTTCCCTTTGAATCGACTTGGAGGTTAGTGATGCAGCCACGAGTCGAATATAAATGTACCTTAACATATATATGAAATGGTAAACTACGCGTACAGCTGGAGATAATGTGGCTTAATAATGTGGTGGTTACACATTGACCTACAAGAAACCGAGTGAAAACATAACGGTAGCATTTGTTGCGTAAGATATGCATACGATTTACAAGGACAAAGCAAATGTCAAAGTGAAAGAAGATCAAAGCCTGCCACTATACCAAGTTCAAAAATTAGCAGGCGGTCGAAATACTACGTATCAAGATTATTCCACAATAAAGAATAGAAGCACAGTTATTTCGGATAGCCGATACATGTCTATTAACATCGACTACCCTAGCCCAGGCCGCTAGCGGCCCACGGTGTTATCATCCCATGGGCGACGGGACTGTCTACGAGTAGGCGTTACCGCAATCAGGCCATCTAAAAGAGCGAGAAAGGCACACATAAATACGTAGATAGGCACTTACCAACCTACCCGCCTAGCTGCTAAAACTCAACCTCCACCTTCATCCCCAGCAGCCCCGATCATCAACTCAAACCTACCTACTTCTTCTCAGCCTCCCCCTCCTCATCATCCGTCCCCTCACTAAGCGTAAGCACAGGGACCTCGCTGCCCTCGCGTCCCGGCGCAAAGGGGGAGACGTGGAAGTGCGTGGGCGAAGGCGACGGCACCGTCAGCTGGCGCGCGAGCTGGGGCCTAGGCGTCAGGACCTCGGAGTCCTGGGGCTTCCCCCAGGGGGCCGCGGGCCGCTCGACGGCGACGCCCGGCGTCCGCGAGCCGGGCGACACCGCGTGGATGTCGGTCTCCTTGTCGTCTTCGTCTTCCTCGGCGAGGCTCTGGAGGGGCGATGGCAGCGACGTGCGGGACGGGCTCCTGAGGCCGAATCTGCCAAAGATGGCGTCGCCGCGTCGGAAGGAGGGGATACGGACGGGGCCGGGGCGGGCGCTGACGGCCTTGCGGCGGCCTCGGCCGCGGGTCGGGGGGCCTGCGGGCGCGTCGTCGTCTACAAGGTCGGGGGATGCGATTGCGGACTCACCATTGGCCTTGCTCTGCTCGCCGTCCTTCTTACCTTCATACTGCTCGAGCGCCTCGGCGTCCAAGATGTTAGGCCAGGCGTTCCGGCGTCGCATGATGAACGGGGCGCTCTCGGAGTAATCGCTCGCGAGCTCGTTGGCGCCGATCGGGTCGCCGCAGCCCGAGCAGGGAAGGGCGCCTGGGCTTGGGGGGCGACTCGGAAGCTTGCCGTGGGCGACCATGTGGCAGGGTTCGCAGAGCTGCTCCTTGTCATTGTCACCCTTGGTGAGTTTGTTGAATGTAGAGCGGAAGTGGTCCATTCTGATGATCTGCGGTGTGAATAAAAAAAGAGCAGGGTTGCTAAATTCGTTAAAAGTCGTGGATAGTAAGAAGTACACAAGTGCTAGTAAGTAGTATTGCTAGTTCTCGTGTGGTAACTCACCTCTCTTGATGTGTTGCTGTAATTATCCAGGAAACACGATCATAATGAGCCGACAGCCGGATTTAAATATTCATAATGAGGGACTAGAGCGCCAAAGAAACAATTCTTTATCGTTCAACAATAGCTTTCATCAAAAACATCGCACACAGCAACGAAACAGTAGAGGTGTTGATTATACAATCGCCTTTGTCAAATAGTCTGCCCACAAAGAAATGGGTACACTAGCAAGGCTTAGATGATCTGAGAAGCCGGAAACTTTATCCTAGCTTTAGATATTAGCGGTAGTGTAATATGTTTACATAACTGCGGTGGTCCTTAGGAATAATGGAACCCAGGGGCTATGTTTGATTTACAAAGGATGAATTATTAAAAGTCTCATGGCGGCCTGAGTAAAAAATCACGCGCAATAACAAGGCTAGAAAATGTATGGAAACATTAGCAATCGATCGGCAGCCGAGATCTCTACCAGTACACATCAATGAGAATAGCCGCCGCGGAAGTACCGTTCACCCACTCCCAGGGGCCAACCATTTTGCACAACCATGCTCGGACATGAAAGAAACTTTTTGTTGATTCGGAAACTTGAGAGATCACCAGCTTATCGGTATGTTCGTAGCCATTCCGGCTGATAGGCCCCAGTAACCAGACTCGACCCCGTCATAACACCCAGATCATGAAAACCTAGTCCGCGTAACACAAAGAATTGTTCCCTGTAGTGTGAATTCCAGGAAGCAGGTAGCCGAGTATAGACAGGTAGGGTGTTAAGCGCCCAAGCTGGGGAAGGCGTTCTCGTCCTTGGTGTTGATGGATGCGTCCTCACGGGCACCTCCACGTCCAGCACGGGTCTCACCCCCACGTCCGCCGCGGAACTCACCTCGGCCTTCACCTCGGCCTTCACCTCGGCCACGGCCACCACCGCGACCACGACCCTCGCCCCGGCCACGTCCTCCCCCACGTCCACCTCGGGGACGCTCAGGCTCAACATATCGGTTGTCAATCTCAACCAGTTGCTTGGCCTTGCGCTCACGCTCACGCTTAGCCTTGCCGCTGGTACCAGCAATGAAGTTGTCATCCTCCTCCTTAGTGAGGGCCTTAGCATTGGCCCATTTCTTATCAGCCTTGCTACCTTCGTTAGCCTGTCGGAGTTCGAGGCCACCGCTAAGAGCGGCCTTCTTCTCAGCCTGCTGGATGAGATACTCGGCGTAGGAGATTTGTTTCTCCTCGGGCTCAACCGGAGTGCCTGGCGCCTCGGCGTCCTCAGCGGTGGCTTCCTTCAATTCGATCTGAGCGATCTCTTCTGCGACTTGCTCATCCTTCTGCTCGGCACCTCCTTCAGGAGCGCCCCAGGACTGGGCAGCCTGCTTCTCATAATTACTATAAATAGGTTAGCGAAGGCAGCTGGATAACCATGGTGAGAACTAACCCGGGGGGCCTCTGGGCTGTCTGTCTTCACCGCTGCGAGGGTGTCGACTCCCACGGCCTACTTCATCAAATTAGCGCTGGTTTCTTGTGACAAAGCACCAAATAGTTGAACCATACCTCCGCGATCACGAGCTCCGCGACCACCTCGAGGAGCACCTCGCGGGCTGTCATCGGTGGGTTTACGATGATTGGCGGCTGAACCAGCATTGCGGTCACGGAAAGCTAAGCGAGAATACGTTAGCGAGGGTAAAAGAATTGAAAAAGAATCCCAGACATTTCAAGTAGGTGGAAATGTAGGGATCGATGCGACGTGAAAACTCACCTCCCTCGTTGCCTCCGGGACCAGCACGACGAGCTCCGGTGGTGGCGGTAACAGGCTTGGTAGGTGCCTGGGGCTCAACGTTGCGCTTGGTGCTGCGCATGGTGGTCTTATCGACCGTCTTTACAGGCCCAGACGGCGTCTCGTCTCCATCGTCGTTACCTGGACGGATAGATCGGGGTTAATACACAGTTGTTCCTCATGTGACAGAATTTTCACCCGAGAGAAGGGCTTTCGATTGAGGCATACCGAGGACGTCGAAGACGTTCTAAACACTCAAGTTAGCATCATATCACCATAGACCTTGTTTGTTCAAAATTATTGCGATAACATGTCCGGAATGAAGGGATTATGGGGGCGCGAAAGCACCGACATAGAGCAGTGAGGTCGGTCGATGGTGACATACCTTTGAGGCGACCGACATTGTGTCGCCGACTTATTCGCCTTTCAGCAAGGCGTAGCTTTGTGGACGACAATGGGATCAATGGAAGGGGATTGCAACGAGGGAAGAGATACGGCCTAGCAGGACATATCCTTCAGCTCGAAAACAAAAGGTCGTCGGAATGTATTATTAGCCGGCGTGGGTTGTTGGGTTGGGTTGAGAATTGGTGGTGGTTGGAATTGGGATTGGGTGTTGGTGGGCGTTTGATTTGCGGGTGGACAGAGTCGCACTGGCTCCAAATGAACTCTTTTCCCTACGCCGAGACTCGCTTAAGCGGAGCAGGAAAAATAATTCTTTTGCCATAAAAATTCAATTCAATTCCTGCTTAGTGCGCTGCTTACTCAGCTCCCCCGGTACCTCCATAGGGTTCAAACGCAGCAGATATACCTACCCAGTACGCAATCAGCCGCTAATCAGTGCCAATCAGTGCCAATCAGTGCCAATCAAGCAAGCATTGACCAATACGCAGGAAGCTTCCCACCTGGCACCCTACCTAGGGCTACCTAAGGATGGATGTACATATGTACTTATGACGCAACACCTGTTCTGACACGGCGCCGTTTGCTTCAATTCCTTCAATGTTTTTCCTGATGCATCATCCATTCATCATCACGTCCTGCGTCGCCGGCCAAGCTGTCTTCGTCGGCGTCCATTATTGAATTATGCAGGAAAGCATCTACAGAATAGCATAGTACTTATTCCATGCATGAGCTACGATCATCAGGCCGAAATCCGATATACATCAGCCGGAGACAAATTGTATCCAGTTGTTTGGAGCCGTCTTCGAATAAGACGATGTGGGTGGTCTATCGGTTGTTACAGCGTGGCCAAGCGTCTGGGTTTCCCCAGATTCCACATTGGCATCACTTGCATATTGTCCCCATCGCGGCTGCACGGTCCAGCTCCGATCCGATTACGGTGTGCGTGCCCGGTGCTTCGTAGCGAATGTCAGGTCCTACAAGGCCTGAGTATCGTACTACCGACTCGTTAAGTCCGGAAAAGAACGATATCTGGGCTCCTCTCATATCCCGATTATTTTGCCCTCGGTTTTCGCTCACTTGATTCCCAATCAAGCACCGTTCTAGACCTAGGTACCTGTATGCTCCATGTTCCCTTGATGGCTATATTTTCGAATACTATATGTCCATGTCTATATTGTCTACTACGACTCGTACATAAGGCTCATTTTATGCCGTTCGCTATGGATATTAGCAGTTGAGTTGATAGTATCGATGAGATAGGTGGGCACTCTGTCCACTCTGTGACAGGTAAAAAATATGTGTCAACATAATTGAAGTCAGATATATGACCTCTGATCAGTCTAGGAAAACAAGAACTATCGGATCTGGCAGGCTTGCACTTCATAGGAGGGATGGGGATAGAACGCTTGTCTACCCTATTCTAAGTCTAATGTGTTTACAGAACTATCCATCGGTAGCCCAGATCCCAAGAGATGGGTTCACATATACCAGCTAATTTTTACCAAAATCATCCAACATTTATTCCAGAGATTCCTCAAGACTACGCGTCCACTCAGGGATGCCCACATCCTTATTATGAAGCTGCATTCCAAGACAAGCATGAGCAAACGGCTTCCCCATTCATGACTACAGGGCCTCTAGCATCTTGTCTAAGCTTCACGTGAGCGTGCTACACCCAGAGATAATTCTAACCATAGGCAGATCCGAGTGGTGTTGTGTAAACGAGGCCGGGAACTATTCAAGCATTGGGTTATGTCTGAAGGCATCCTCTGTGTCTAGGGGCAGAAAGGCTAGCAAAACCGGTTGAGTCTCTTTGGGTACGCATACGGCGTTGCTATCGACACTAAGCTAGACTTATGTGCCGGTTGTAGCTAAACCCTCTAGTAGACTGTGATATAAACTTTACGGAAACGGAAACGGCTTACTATTGGCCTCGATCTCAAGTAAACTGTGAAAAGACTGTGAAAAAAGACGACATGCATAAGTCTAGATGATAGGCCGTGACATAGGTGTCGCAACATATGTACCGGAATAGGTCCAATGAAACAAATAGACAAGGATATGAACATCTACACGATATATATGTTTAACCATAAACTTCTGTGCGTCTAGTCCCTGATACTGCTTAGTATTATTTCCCCGCGTATCTTGGTTGACTTTGGTTATAGTCAAGACGTGTGATGCCTCATAAAACATACTTGGTAGAAACAACTTACCAACCATCCGATGTCTATTTATACATTACCCCCATGACAACAACCTAACTATCTACTGAATAGATCCAAAGGCATGGTGCACGACATATCCCGCGAAGTGCAACATGCAGGGCAACGGCCGGATTTAACCACCTATTCAGATGCCACGATCCGCGCTTATCGCAGGACATCCATGTAGGCAATCCGGGACTCGACAAGTAACCTGCCAGCTTGCCCCTCGGGTTCCCTGTGCAGCGGATGACGAATATGCAGGCGTGCCGCGAACAGGGTACGCGTAGACCGATAGGGAGACAGAGATCGTGGGGTTTGGTGCGAGGGATTTTGGATTCTGTTAATAATGGGATGGGAATTGGACGTTCCTTATCTCTGCTCCCTTCCGACACGAGGGCGGGAGGGAGATAAGGCAAATGCCGCCACGGCAGATAAATAACTTCCACTCCCTCCGCGGGTTCCCTTTCGAATTTGGACCTGTTCATGTTTGTGATCTGCTACGGGTTGGTCAATTCCCAGAATGAAGCGTCCAAGATATGTAGGCTGCGACTGTTTAGTGTATTATTCGACCTGATCTTCGATATCATCTCAAAGGCGTTTTGTCACTTCTAAATTACCAAATTACCGGTTAACGATTACTATTCAGACAAGTGTCACTTGAAACGTACTCGGAATCTGGTTTCATTATATCATAACTACACCGCAATCAACTGCGTCACTCTACATACGCTCTTCGACCTAGTGGTCTTACACTTCAACGGAGGTTTATCACGATGTACAGCCTTAGCATGAGGCACAAGAGGCCAAGCGATAAGACTTACTCGTCAAAGTATTTACAACTTGGTACAAAAAAAGATCTGCAAGACAGAATATCACCCCGGTGTGATATAGCCGAACTGGTCCTGGTCATTCATCACGCAAAGCAGAAGGATACGAGGGCGGCGATGCACCGGGACGGAAGCAGGGATCACGAGCTCTCGGAGCGTTGGACGAGGGCGAATGGAAAGACATTCATCTGCTGCGGGACGATCATGCATCGTGACTTGGAGCGGCCAACACCTGGCTCCGTGAGACGAGGTGTTTGGAGATCTCGAGGTCTCATGGGGAGAGATGGTACCCCATAACCATTGCGAAGTCTTCGAGACGGATGCCTACGTACTTCGTACATTCGCGGTCAAGATCCTCCATGACCTACTTCAGGTAGTTGCCGCGAACGCACGGTGGAAGATCGCGAATCTTGATGATGATCATGATAATGATCATGATGGAGGACCTCTCACTTCATGCAACTATATTCTCACGTGCCGCTATTCCGGATCACACGACGGGCGCCACTCGCAGAGTCCTTCCGCAACTACATAGAGGCGATCTCGAGTCTGAAGCGGAAGTCCGAAGACCAGCGCAACATACCTATGTACCAGAACACACGAGGCAAAATAGTAGCATAGCTATTCAACAATGGCAAGCAGCAGCAGCTACCGGGACAGTTTCCTCGGTGTCTGGATTGCGATTGTGCAGTAGATACTACTTGATGCTCGGTGGATGGGATAGGTCAATATTGGCACACACCACCGCCGCCTCCACCCAATTCGAACAACAGGAGGAACTCCGTATCAGGGAGGTCGGTCACCAGCGGCCTCGCATGAACCATCGCGACCTGCCGACGACTTGGCTGCGGCCTTCCTTCGTTTACCTACGCATTCAGCACGCACTTACATACAAATTCTCGCCGCGTTCACGTTCTAATGTTGGGGGCGGGGCGGGGGACACCTATCTACTTTGTATAGCACGGCCACACCGACCGTCCGCGCTCTCACGGCCGCTTTTCGCATTAAACACGACGGCAAACGTCCCGTATCCACGGCACCACCCAGCACGACGACGAATACTATACGTAGACAGGCCGACGAGGCTGCTCTACACAGCCCGGATAACAAACCAAGGAACAGCAGACCCGGACGTACTCCGTAGATATATATGATATATGTACCAGATCCAAACTTTGAGATAATGGTACATACATACCTACGATCTGATCTACGTAATCCGGATCTGGACCGGTCTGAGCTGTGAGAGCCGAGCGAAGCGCATCCTACCCTACGTACGTACTTAAGCACGTATATAGCTCACCGGCCCCCTTTCATCTGCATCCGTAACACAATCATTATGAATTGGATGGATCGTTATATATATATATACTTCGTATGTATGTATGTATATATGTATAGAGTCGGGGTCGGGTGATAGAGAGGAGCGTGACAGCGAAGGGGCAAGAGAAAAAGAAAAAAAAAGAAAAAAAAAAAAAAGATACCCCAGCCCAGGCAAGACTCGGTCGAATTACCTCCCCTCAAGCCTGCCCGTGCTGAACTTGCTCAAGTGGGACGGGACAACCCCAACCACTCATCGACCGGCCTTGGCAAGCGTGCGGTAAGATGTTGACCCTACACGTACATACATACATATATAAGGAGGGGTCGTAGTGCATATACCTAATATCCATAGCGTACATCAATACATACGCATACACCTGGGCATAGTGCATATATTGGACATACATACCTACATACCTACATAAGAACGACGGCGAACACGTTTAAGACGCTACATTACATTACATTACATTACATACTCCGTATGTACATAACAATAAGTTTTAATGCCTATTCGTCCATCACTCGCCAGCCGGAAGGATACCCAGAAGGACCTCAGCCGGTGTTTACCTGCACACTTCAAGCCTACCTACCTATCTACACTCTCGCCGACCCAGAAACCCGTAACGATGACCTGCGCACCACTAACCACATACGTACATACCTACCTAGATAGATAAATAACCATTTCCCGGCAGCAGATGTCCTACCTACTCTAGGTACTGAACACACGACTCACCGTTACTCGCGGAAAAGGAGGGGAAACGCCGAGGAACATATATAATGTAGAAGAAGAGCAAGAATTACATGTACATGTTAAATAAACGTGCTCACCGAGGCCGTTTGTCCACTATCGACCTCAGTCAATGGATATTACTATACCTAGTACATGAATGTAGGTGCCTAGGTAGGTACTTATTAGGTATCACACCAGGATAACCGACGTATTATCGCTTCGAGGGAAAACGTTATTCCTTTACATACAATCTCTTGGAACCTTACCTTAGGCCGCTACAACGTGTATCAATTCCCTCGAAATATCAGGTCACCAAGGTCCTTACATATCCATACGTATGATGTACCGCTATCTTTTTTTTTCTTCTTTTCCTATGTGGCAAGCTACATCGATTAATTACTGTACATAGAGGAAAGTTACCTACCAGGCCGCTAAGAACTTACACAGAAAGCTTTCTCATTTTTTTCTCTCTCTTCTTCTTCTTCTCTTGCTCTGCTCGACAGTCCAGATTCCACACACACACATATCCTGTACCGAAACTCCGCGCGGGCTCGATAGGTAACCCAACCGGCCGGCCATCCCTAGGTAGGTATATACAGTGTTGTTCAGAAGTTCTAGTAACAACGCGGACGGAGCGTGGTTGGTGGTGGACAACATGAATCCGTAGCTGAAGCGAACCAGAGGTAGTAGCAGACCTGGCCAAGCGAGATCGATATGTATACATGGCTCGACTTTATCATGTGTTGAAGCACGAAAAGGGATCCCGTGCCGCCCCGCCGGATGATGCTATTGACGTCGTCTCGTGAAAACTTGAATGTCGTTCCCGACTAACCAAACCCAAAATAGACTTTTGGACGCCATAAAAAACGCCTGCCATCGCAAACAACGGAATGGCCACAGACCCGCTCATATTGTGATATGGTTGCCGGAATAAATCGTTTTGTTAGATCGAAAATACTTTTGCATCGCCCGCCGTAATGCTGAAATTGGTGTCATGACTCCGTAGATGTTGAGACCGGAACTCGACCGCCAACCATGGGTATAATGCCAGTTGCCTTTCCGTTAAATGCTTCGAAAAAATATCCCGCACCAACAACAGTATTATGCTTGCACACTCCAGACCCAAGCCTCCATTACTCTCTCGTGCTAATCGTTGTGACGCCTTCTCGGTGAAAAACGCTTGCGAGTGGGTATCATTTCACGACTTTGGCACGCGTCTGCGCTCCATAACAACCGTCTTGATCTTTGGTAGGACCTTACCGTCATTATTTCCGATTTCTAGTCCCACTTTTCTAACCCAACTTGCTCCAATCTTTATCTCATGTTGCTCGTGTCAAAAGAAAATTGCGTCGGAAAAGCCATTGATGCGCTAAGACCAAACGGATCCCAATCCAGAGCCGGGTCGAGAAGTTGGGTCATACTCGGATAACCCTGTCCCTGCGTCTGGCTCTGCGTTTGGCCGCCGGGTCCGACGGGTGCCATCGAAGACTGTCCGGGCGCTCCCGTCGTAGTCTGCTGAATAGACATGCTGTGTTGGTGAGGGACTCGGTACGACGAGGGATAGGGGCCAGGACCTGAGTTGTCCGGCTCAGCATCGTCCATCATATCGTTCGGCGCATCGTACTCCTGTTCTGTACTCACGAGTTAGGCCTAGGACGCCAAAGTTCTATTAAATACAAAGGAAACGGGTCAGCTTGCCGAGTTGTTGGAAATGATTTTGGAAGGAAGGCGTAGGGTAGAATGATGTTGGTCGAGGGCCGGCAGAATGTTGCTGCATCATCTGTGGGCGTGGGCCAGCCGCCATCCCGGGCATTGATGTCATCTGGGGCTTTACAGGCGGAGGTATCGGTGGGCGCATGCTTGTGTGATCTGAAGAGGTGGGTGATACTGCTGCCTGGTTGCTAAAAGGTGGCGTAGGGTCAGTAGGAGAGGCTGCGTGCGACGGAGGTGTCGGCCGGGTCTTAGGCGATGCTATAGACTGCTGAAGACTTGTGGGCGGCGGCAGGGATGTGATTCCAGGTTCGAGCTTTGGGGCGATGCTGGAACCAGACCTTCGCGGGTGATGTCTGTTGAGAATCGCCCGCGGCATTGGCGGTGGTTGCACCATGTTCTGAGGCATGTGAGTTGGACCAAGGTTTGGGCTACCGGTCTTAGCGCGCAGCTCAGCCTGGACATCAATGCCTATGTTATTGTAAGCTATTGCTGTTCCAAATGGTGTCGACAGGGGTTATCTACCTTTCTCGAGAAGAATCCGCTCGAGAAGGGAATTTTTGTATCTCAGCATCAGGCATTCGTCAGCGGCACTACGATGGGCAGCTTGCAGACTAGCCAAGTTTGACTCGTGAGCCTTGATGGTTTCCTCGAGCTGCTTGATGTATTCAGTCCGACGTTCTCGGAATGCCGCCTGGGCCTGGCGATTCCTCTGCTTGCGCTCTTCTGAAGTCGCATAGATCTGCACCGTCATGTCAGCTCTTTCACGTAATCTTACAACCCACCACACCCGTTCTCCAGCATCATTCACCGCTTTTACGGAAGAACTTGAAGCGCGAATCGACATGATAATCAATGGGTGGTTTAGGAGAGACTTACGGGTTTGCGTCCACCCTTGCGCTTCGCTGGTTGGGCTTCTGGCGGTAGGGATGGACCAGGTTCATTCTCAGGACTTGATTGCATAGACTCTTCCGAGTCGTCCCTCGAATACTCTTTCTTGTCGATGGACATGTTGTCTGACATGACAATACTACATTCAGGAGACGATTGCCGCTTGGCGGCAAACGCCTCTCAGGTTAATGATTTTGTCGTTGTGGACAAAAGGTGCCACAATACGCCCATAGGGTGGTGATGTTCCCTGGATGGACGATCCCGGGCAAGTGACAGCGTCTTGGGCAGATGTGAATGCAGCCAGGCGTGTATGTGCGTGTACGTGCGCGAGCGCGAGGGTGTGTATGAGTGACCCCCAAGTAATCAGCTAATAATGTGTAGAGATAAGATGGGAAAATCCCGAAGGAAGGGTCTTCTGAAGCGCGCGTATGCAGCGCTAATCAGTACATATAATCCGGGGAAAACGGGAACCGACAGATCGGGACGGGAAATCTCTGTCAGGACTCGGGAGATAGGGTGATCCAAGCGGCGCCAGGGAAAGCAGACGGACTCGGAGTGATAGTGAATATACACCAGAGATAAAGGGGGGGGTATTTGGTGATGGCCGGTTGTGGTGAAGTAAAAGGAAGGAGAAAATGCTGCTTGGTTTTATGTAATTGAAATCGAATGGGGGGACTCGGTTGGCAGAGCTTCGGTAGCCTGCCGTGAATAGAAAGCGTAGCCAGGCGGATCTCGGGTGGGCAGTCCTGGCAGTGGGTTGAAAAGAGTTTTCCTTTCCCGTACAGCACTGGTCTGCTGGTAGTCTGGGAGTAGCTGGCGGTGCGGTGCGGAGCCTAGTCGCTGCTAGCACATAACTAGCTACTCCCTAGGTATAATAGCGATCAATATGGAGAACTAATGCGGCCCCAATCCTTGTTGGTTTGCAAGTTTTACTTGGTATTTAGTCGTGCTCCTGTTTAGTTCGCTGGGCTTTATGTGCTTGAGGGGCGGTTCGTTTGTATACGCAGTAAAATGGATGGATGGATGGATGATGGATGGGATGGCTGGATGTATGTACGTACGTACGTGTACAAGACACGACAACAGCGGACACTTCGTGAATTGTGTTGAGTTGGATGGAGCTGTAATTCGTAGTTGCTTGGGGGCAATTCCAAGGAGCGCTTGGTTGATTGATTATAGGCGAATTATGGTACGTATGTATGTATGTACGTATGTACGTAGTAGGGAGAGCTTGTGGTCTCTCGAGTACACGCAAATACCAGCTTAAGGTAAGGTATTATCATGTGGTGTGGTAGATATGTACGAGTAGAAAGCTGCAGGCAGGACAAGACGAGCACCGAGACCTGCAAACTTGAACCCCAGAAAAAATTGGGTGTTCACTGTTGTTCAGTTAGTGTGTGGGCAGTGGTGCGATGATCGCACTGTTAGAGGCCCGGCCGCTCTCGGTCTGGTCTCCGTCTCTCCGCCTCTCCGCCTCTTCTCAATGAACGAAACCTTTTGCACCTTTGCGTCCCCGGTCAACCGCCGCACACCACAGCAAAAGTCGACGCAATATACGCAAGAATACGGGCAATGCAAAAATATACCAACAAGACAGAGTAGACAGGAAAGCAACAAGTGGTCTAAATGATGTTTTTTTTGGTAGAGGATCGCGGCCGTGAGTTGGAAGAACGAAGGTAGGTGATCAGATCAAGACGGAGTGCAATGCAATAGGTCTTGGAGGTAGTCGGCCAAGCTGCAGGTGATGCTTGGGATGGCACTTTTATTAAGTAATGGAAACGCAGGTACTTGAATTCAAGTCACTTTGCCGTTTCCAAAAATCCTTGCTTGGTTCCATCCAGCAGGGAAGCAAGGAAGTACTGAGTACCTCAATCCTTACATCTCACACTTCCAGTACATACATAATGTACATACTGACATATCTACACTAGGTTAGCAGTATCCATGGATATGTATGTATGTAGCCTGGTATTTAGCATACACACCTCCAGTGAGTGACGGTTCCTACCTCTCTGCATTGCAGCTCTGCCACCTGCTGCCTGCCTTCCCCTTGCGTGTTGATGCATCAATATCAATCAGATATCTGCTCGTCTCCGGTTCTAGTGTAACAATGATTTGACTGTCACATCGAGGGCTCACAATCCCCCGGGGCCTTCTTTTTCTACGTAGGGTCAAGCAGTGAGTCCTCTGCCTCACCCTGGAACCTTAGACGTTGACATAGGTACAGGTCATCAAGGATAGCTGCAATCTGCTTGGCGACTTTCGACCACACATTGTCTCCTCGTCATGTTATTCGTTCAGCTCTTCTGGTACCTAGATTCATCTCATTGAGATCTACTACTTACCTATGTACGATGCTTGCCGCGCTTGCTTGAGCTTGTATGTATTATGTACTCCGTACTTACTGTGAGTATTTGGTTCGGCACCTCGTTAGTCGTATAGCTAGTAGCTTAGGTGGAACTGGCGGGATCCTTGCTGCTATACATAGTAGATGGGCTGAATGATTTGATATTTTAAGTTGTTAGATGGAACTGTTTATTTTGACGTCTTGCGGTAAACCTGTTGCCATTTTAGTTATTTTAGCACGTAGCCTCAGCTGAAATGTATCACAAATGCTCGGCTTCCGTGTATGGAGGATGGGAAAGGTAGCTAGCTATTCGTTGCGGAATTGGACGTTTCGTCCGCAGTGTGGTCCGTTTCGGCTGTGACGCTAACCAGCCTATTCCCACTGTGAATACCGAGACCCTATAATAACTACATAGCTATCATACGATATCTTAGTTTAGACCAAAATATAATCTACACTACGTACAATGCACACATGAACTTAGCTGTTAAGGTGGGTTTTTGTGTTGGATGGGCTTATCCGAGATCATTCCAAATGCTGGACGGAATCTAGAGCTGCATTTAGAAAATGCTGTCTTGCGGTCTCGAGTCCGTCTTTTTGTCACGGTGGCGGGCTAGAGGCCTCGAGGAGTGCTTACAGAGCTTTGTGAAAGAGGCGTAGAATATGTCCTACCATGTAACGGTTACTACCTTACCTCTACTGAACTGCTAGGGTGATGAAATCTTCCGGAACGCAGTGCAGCACTGCATCCCTTACGAACTGCATGAGACGTTTGCGCCGGGGGGAAATCCGGGGAAGACCATGTGGTGCTACGTCCAAGAGCAAGAGAACAGCTGCGAGACCAGAGCCGGCGTAAAATAAATCCCACGTGACAGGCCATCGAAGAAATTTCTCAGGCAAGTTCGCTTGATAGATTAGATCGTTTTGGGGGCCAAAGTTCTGATCCTACCGGAGCTTTGTCAAGAAGGCTGGCAGCTGCTCCTGAATATGTATGCATGTGCAGCATGGTAACCTATAAGACGATGAGCCGCGCAAGGCAAGAGTCGGTATCGCCGGCGGAGACTGCCGCTAGGAGTGTCCCGCAGTACATATATTGAGGGTAGTACACATCAAGTCACACGCCGACAACGGACTTGGGCGTGCGAAGTACGTTGTGTATGTAGGTTGATACCAGAAGCACAGCAAAGCAGGGGGTGGTGTAATACATAGTTGCTTAACATCACCCGGAGCAAAAGTTTTGTTCCTGGTCACTTGGGTATGGCAACCTGTGGGAAATGAATTTACCTACGCATTCCAACAGAGTTGAAGACCCCGCCATCACGTACTAGTAGACATGTGCGCATATACATATGTAGAAGCAGGAGGCTGAATCGATCGGTACTTTGTGGCAAGTATTGCTCAAGTACACATATATGTATATCATAGGCTATTATAACGGGCACTTCCTAGTCATGGCAAACTCGGCCCGTTGAGCATGACGAGTCTTTCGGTGTAGTAGGTCAGCAGTAGGTAGGTAAGCCAACACATATTTGGAATTTCTTCTTCTGAGCTGTACTATAGAATTTCTTATTATTGTGAATCTTTCAATGAAAATATGCTCAAGGCTGATATTATAGAGTGTATATGCCCACCTGGGTGTTATAGCCGAACCTGACCACGTCCAGTTGCTATAACCCTGAACTCCAGTGATGCTCCAAGCAATGGCCACATCACATTCACTTGCGTTTTGGATTGTCCTTTATTAATGAAGGAAAACCTTTCAATAATAAAAGATATTGATAAAATATGCTTAAATGGCCCAAATGATGACGAGTTCAAAAAGAAATCATTGTTAGTAGATGGAGTTTTTGCAAAGGGCGATCCGTAGGTGTAAGAACCGCTGTGGGCGAGCCAGACCGGGCCACCGCGGTCAGACCCACAGTTCGGCCGGTTCCTACGTGTAAATCTGGAGGTCAGGTGTTTTGATCTACCTTCACCGCACGAACCTGTCTTCTATCCCTTGGGTTTTTAAGTTTATATTCTAAATGCTTCTTGCTCTCAAACCCCTTTTTATCTTAAACCCTTTCAGAGGGCCTAAAACATACACGCCTCTACCGATACGCACTAGGTGCCAGCATGCTGGTGATGTCTTCATCTGGGCCAAAACATACTACTAGTAAGTACATAGTTATGTGGATGGATGGAGCCGTGGATGGTGGCTAAGGATGGATGTGGAGAACTAAAGATCGATTGCTGCATCTCCGAGGAGGAGGCATGAACGGATTCAGGTAGGTCCAAGCGAGCTGCGGACCAATAACGAGTTTTGATGGAGCGGGCCGAGTCCGTATTAGGCATTTTTCTCGGGCACATCAAATGATCAATGCCAGGTCTAAACCCATGCGAGTACAACTTGCATCGCAATGTTGGAGATTAACTACCTTCACTTAGTGCACCTTGAAATTACATACTATCTCACCATAAGAAATCAGCGTCTCTAGTGAAATGTATATATGGAATATTAACAGATTAAATAGGTATTCCATAACACTTCAGTGCAATCTATCAATACATATCTGCTATTTCTCTGATTCTCCCTCCCTCGTGGGTCTGATGGCCAGTATTTTTCTTCACCTATATTTCTATAAGTATTTAAACTATACCTGCACTGCAATCCTCTCTTCCTTTATATAGTAGAATTAGTTTTCTAAAGAAAAAAAAAATTTTCTTTTTTTTTTCCACGCGGCGCTTTTCATACAATGTACCCATGTATACCTTCCAGGGTCGGCTGTTGCGGCTAATTGGTCGCATCCCACAGGAACAGCCATCCGATCCAGGTTTTGATGGCTGCCTGCCCCCTTCCTGACACCTTCTAGAAAGCTTCTAGCGCTTTTCCAGATCATCGTTAGGGTCGCCATGTTGCAGCCAGTGGCTTACATACTGCAGGTTTGGCAGGGGGGTCCGACACGCCACTGAAACCTACCACCACCGATTTCGCTGCTCAGCAAGGTAGCATAGCCAGCCAGCCCTACGAAATGAAATCCTCTCATTCCACAAGTAGACAAGTTAAAAATATAATAAGCCCCGACGATCAGAGATCGCTCGCCTCACTGACGTCGCCTCATTCACCATCTGAGGTTCGACCGGTGAACCATGGCGGCCGTTTCGAAGACGTCCTCCTTCTCATCCACGCTACGATAATTCGCGCACTCGACCTAGCATCTCCGTCAGTCGGTCATCATACTCTAAGCCCCAATCGAACTTGGGGCTTGCGATTAGACTCATTTGTTCCGCCTGATAACAAGGCGCTAGCTCGGTCGACACGTGGAGCAGTAGTCTTGTCAGCTCCACGCCGCAATTAACTCGTACCTAGCTGCTGGTTTTGCCCCAACGGCATACGAACCACTAGTTCACATGTTGGGACGTACATTTCCGGCCGTGGGGGCTTCAGCTTCGAAGCATGTGAGGCAATCCTCTCGTCATACACGGCCACGGACCGGACAATTCGAGTCTTATCTCTGGCCTTGAGGATATGACTAGAGCCCGCTAAAGGTCCGGAACTCGCCTAGATTAGTATACCTTGATGTGCTCGGCTGGAACGGACACGTACGCTTCTTTGACGTCCTCGCCGAAGAACATGGAGCAGGTTTTCTCCGAGGAAGTCTGGTGTTTTCCGTTCTGCGGTGACCGCGCCAGACTAAGCAGACCTAGATCCGTAATGGGTAACAGGAAGCAGTACGACCACGTAACTTGGACCACGACATAGCTCAAGCGAACTAGACGAGGTAAACTGATGGTATTTTCAGCAACACGCACTTCGTTCAGTGCTTGTCAGTCATGTTTTTCAAAGGCCGTCAAGAGCACACATAAGTCACACATTTAATGGTTCCTAAATTGTTTCCTCGTATCCCCATCGCGATTGAAACTAGACCACGCGTAGTATCAAAATGACCCTGCCCACCCAGGGCTGCCATCGGCCCGTTAATTCAGGAAAGACACGTCGTTGATGTTCAAGATCGTAGGCGCATACATCCGTGGATACTGAGGAACCATACTTCTAGAGGCTTATTATACGCAAACTCGCACAACCCATCATTCCGTATACTTTACTACGGATACCAAATGAAATGCGCTTTTATCGGTTCCCCTCGAGTAACCACCAGCCCGGGACCTTCCGCATACTATGAACACCATCGTAATACAGCCCGAGCCCTTTCCCAGACCAGGTACCTATCACGAAGCATACCCCGTAGCGTCCTTGACGACGGCAAATGCGCCGCCGCCCTTCCCGAACATCTCCCTGACATCCGCGACAAGATCGTCGGGCCTCTCCCAGGCGGCGAAGTGGCCGCCGCTCTCGTGGGTCCTCTCGAAGACGACGCGGCCGAGCGTGCGCACCCACTGCAACGTCCAGAGTCAGTAATTACTGCTTTTCGATAGTTTCTAAGCGTGTTTCGGGAGCAATGTGCTCACCCGAATTCTCGAAAGGGCAATTTGCATTTATGAGATTAACTAAAGGGGAAATAGAGAACTCTGGAATTTACTCACGGTGCTCGGCAGGCTGTGGAGGTCCATGGGGAAGCGGCTGAGGCCGAAGGGGACGCCGGGGACCCAGGCGCGCAGGCGGCGGCGGTCGATCTTGCCGCGCCGGCCGTCGACGTTGTGCGCCGTCTCGTAGTAGATGCGCAGGCTCGCGGCCGGGCCCGCGGCGCCGAACCAGTACAGGCTCACCCACGTGCACACCTCGTCGTCCGTCCACGGGTACGCGTCCGCCCAGTCGTGCAGCTTCTCGTATATCCACGCCAGGCACGCCACCGGGCTGTCCGCGAGCCCGTACCCGAGCGTCTGCGGCTTGGTGGATTGCTCCACGTCTGTGCGCCGTTCCGGGTTAGTGAATGCTCACCCTTTTATCCATCACATCATTCCGGGGCTGATAAGTTATTTCTCGGGAGATCTAGCTTTCGGAGACAGCTAAACGGGTAGGAGTAGCTCCCGAGACAGACTGGTGTGAGAAGTGAAGAAACCCTAGATACGTACTGTAGCCGTAGCCTTCCTCCGTGAACCACTTCGTTCGGTCTAGACCTTGCCGCTCCTGTTTGCTGTAGGGAGTCGTCGCGTGCTGGAGGGCGAGAATGGGGTTCTTGAGGAATTTAGGCGGGTCGGCGACGCTGTAGTTCAGGTGCACGGCCTTGCAGTGCTTCGGGTAAAGAAACGCGATGCTTCTGCTAATGTGGCAGCCCCAGTCACCTAAATATATTTTTCGTCAGCGAACATCGACGGCTCGCTGGGTAGAACGGTTAGCTACCCACCCCCTTGCGTGACGTATTCGTTGTACCCGAGCTTCAGCATGAGCTTGTTCATCGTCTCGGCATACTGCTCCATGGCGAACCCCCGCTTCTTCGTGCCCTCGGAGAAGCCGAAATTCGGTAGCGAGGGCGCAACGACGTCGAATGCGGGGCCGTCGCCGCCCTCGGTCAGAGGCTTCAGGATCTTCAACACCTCCTGGAAGTGGCCCGGCCAGCCGTGGATAAACAGCAGTGGGATGGCGCCCTTCACCTCGCTGCGGACGTGGACGAAGTGGATGGCCAGAGGCTCGA
This sequence comes from Xylariaceae sp. FL0662B, assembly GCA_022376535.1. Classification (NCBI taxonomy): domain Eukaryota; kingdom Fungi; phylum Ascomycota; class Sordariomycetes; order Xylariales; family Xylariaceae; species Xylariaceae sp. FL0662B. The sequence continues at coordinate 138,444 of JAJJKD010000072.1, forward strand.
ACCCATCGCACTGGATGTCGGTGACGAAGTGCGGCCACTTGTTCAACTCCCTCTCCGCCGCCTTCCAGTCGTAGGACTCGTGCCAGTGTTTCGTCAGCCTCTTGATATCGGCTAGGGGCGCTCCCATATCCCATCCCGCCTCGTTGAGTTCGTCCGGGAATTTGGCAAGCGATAATCGTAGTTTCAGGTCTCCCAGGCGCGAGTCGTCGACCGCGATGGTGTAAGGTTTAACATCCGCCATAATGGCACCGACGGGGATAGGTAGAAGCTGTTACCTGTCGTGGCCTTGACTATGTGTAGGTAACTAGTAGGTAAAATACGAATTGATCGATATTGATATGTCGTCTGTACGAACTTCAGACAGCCCAGAAATAGTATAGGTATTTCATTGAATACGACTTGGTGATTTCGATATATCTATCCTCTTCACAGGACTCAGGAGGGACTAACCCCTCCTTATTGTACAACTCGCCTACGCAGACGTACGGCATGAGGTCTCAGACGAATGCCCCGGATCGACTAAGTGCTGGGTTAAGCGAACCGTTAAGGCGCGCTCATGACGTTTAGGGCGTAAGAGTGCAACCTCAGGGTTCCAATCAACAAGCACCCGGCTCCCCGCATCGCATCATGCATATGAAGTGTGAACCTTAAAAATTGATTGGTCTCTACTTACGAAGCAATGCATAGGTAGGTATTGACAGTTCATATGGATCGCTGCAGCAGGCTCTCGGCTGGCTATGTAGGTACTACCATGTTGCTGTGGTGTTTAACCTATACAAATTACATGTATACAGCAAGGCGTACGATTCATGTATACGGATCCGTACGGAGACCACGGGTTCTAGACACGGGTTCTAGACACGGTCTCCCCCACTCATCCTTAAGCTAGGAGAATATATATGTTATAGATAGATTTTATCGAGGTTATCCGGGGAATTTACGTGTATTCAATTCAATTCAATTAGGATGGTTGACGTTGTTCCTTTTATACGGTAGACATGGAAATAACATGACTTATTCAATATTAGAAGCTTGGGCCTAGGTACGTACCTAAGTCGTTGCTGTAAGCACAGGCCAGTCCCCAGACGTGTCAGGTGCCCTTTTTTTGGGCAGTCCGTGGCACCTGCGCATCAAAAAAGATTTGTTGACTTTTTCTTAATTAAAGTAAACAGTCTGATGTCAGTCCCCTTCCCCCACAGATTTCTTCAATTTCATCACCATCCTGAATCAAAACTGCCACCTTGCCCACACCTCCCCAGTCCATTACGGGAAGGACTTGATCTGATTCACCTCATTGGCACAACGAGTATTGGAACATCAATAGGAATCGATTACTTTTGGTTTTGCGTACACCATGGCGCGTCGCTCTGCACGCATTGCGAGTGCTTCGAAGGTAAGTAGAAAAGTAAACATTGAACAATTCGTCTCGAGGCTCGCACTTCACAACAATAGGTATGCACGCACCTTTCTGAGTCCTAGCTGACCACATTTCTTTTTTTTGTAATGACAGAGCATCACCGCTTCACCGGCACCCCAGCTGAGCTCTGTGACCGAGCACGACGAGTCACTCGAGAAGCAACCCAAGTCGTCCAAGAAGTCTAAGCGCCGAAGTGCCACCATGTCTTCGCCGATGCCTCAACCTAGTACCCCTTCCACAGCGACACCAATTAAGCTGCCCTTGTCCGAAATGCATCCCAGCAAAACCCATCCAACAATGGCCTCCGAGCCTTCGTCCGCTGCCAAACTCGGGTTTGCCGACATCGATTATACGCGAGACGACCCTTCGGGTGTGGTCTCATCCACCCCTTCTAAGACCCCGATACCATCTGCTTCGTTCAACTTTCGCTATGCTGGGCCCGGAAGTGGCAGAAAATGGGGCCCTGAAGCCCAGAAGATAATGGACAGCGTGCGCGGGGACACAGCAAAAATCAAGGCTGAACTTGTTGCTATGCAAGAGCAAGAGAAGCGGGAATCTGGCGACGGACGCAAGATTGCCCAGGCAAAAGGCAAAGCTAGTCGCTTCAGTGCTGCTCATATGGCTGAATTCAAAAAGATGGATTCTATTGAGAATCATCCTTCTGTGTTCCGTCTCACTTCCGGTCGTTCCACTCCAGTGAAGTCGGGTATCAAACGCAGCCAGTCTAAGGCCGACCTTAACGAGTCCGATTCGATTCGATCCAAGAAAACTTCCCGCCCAGTGCCTAATGCTCCTGATAAAGAGCAAGAGGAACGAGAGTCGCCTATAAAGCGTCTAAGACAACGATTCGAGGATGACGCCTCGACTTCTCGACCTATTTCACGAGATGGAAGCGCCATCCCTCGACCAAAGACCAGCGGCAATGATGGCATTCCTACCGCTTTGCCTCGATTCCAATCCCACAGCAGCCTTACGACACCGACCAAGTCGTCACTTGCTCGCGCAAGTAGTATCAAGGCTCCCACCGTAACCTTGGTCAAGTCACCTAGCAAACCTGATCTCGCGACCCTTGCTAGATCTCCGAGCAAGAAAGGCATTGGCACTTTGAAGAAGTCTTTCACCACAAGTAATCTGAACGCAGGCAACAATATGCCCACTGACATCCAAACTCCTGGTCGATTTGCTAGAGTCAAGTCGATTTTGAAGAGACAGTTTAGTGGTACTAAACCGAAGTCCCATATTCCCCATTCTGCGGCACTGTCCTCGAAGACACCTGGTCAGAAAGAAACTCATAAAGAGTTGCCTCCCGTGCCCCTCACAACACCAGGCCGGAAGCTTGGGCGACATGTCGACTTTACACCCCAGACGAAACAGGCCGCTATGTTACAGAACTCCCCTTCGCCTATCAAATCTGGTCTTCCGCGATCTAATACTCTATCCAAAATCCCATCCAGCGCATCCATGCGTGCCAAGTCCATACCTGAAGAGACCGTTGCAGGCGAAGTCGAGTATCCAGATCTCTCGGCGTACTGCCGTGATGTTGAGGGTACCGAGGAATCCAACAATGAAAAGGCCCCTCAGTCAGTTCCTGGTACCTTCACCTTCCGCAGCGACCACACGATCAAGTTCGGCACTAGCTCACCTACTGGATTCGGTGGTGCTTCCGGCCAAGCCAGCGTCCGCCACGTTCGTAACTCGGTTCTCCCTATGCCGGGCAGCTTTCCGCGTCAGTCGGATACGTCTCCCAACAAGGAGAACACGGATCCGAACGTAGGGGCAGGAATCCCACACGGCATGTCGAACAAGAAGAGACATAGAGCTAGCTGGGACGAGGAGGAAGATGAGGGTACCGCGCGCGCCTCCAAGAAGCCACGGCAGGGTCCGACCCCTGTCGAAGGGTATGCATTAGTTGCACCTCGACTGGCGGCCCAAGAGTCACCGACCAAGAGGCTCGTTGGTCGAACTCCATCTCCGCAGAAAAAGTCCGGCCTCAGTCGCAGTAGACTGAACATGCTGGCTCGGCCCAAAGCCCGAAAGTAGTCGGTAATAATGTGCATTCTTCGGCATTCGAACGGCTGGATTCGGCAACGATCCAATATGGAATGCATAAACACACTGCGCTACACTACACATAACACGATGCAAAGTCCTCAAAGCTGTGCTTCTCTGAATCTGGTTCGGAATACCTGCTCGTATATCGTCGACAGAGCTTTGACGGCGCAACGGCTGGCGTAGGAAGGAATGATAGGACGCAACTACGACAGACATATCCTGCTGCTGTCAAGAGGGTATCTCGTGGTAAATATGGGTGTCTCGGCACCTCGCATTGATGTGTGCTGAGTGCTGAATACCTATAGAGCTTGACGTGGCTTTGGAACTACGAAAAGCCGGCCGCATGGCAACAGGCCTGGTGGGTGGCCTTCTTGTAGGAGTATATTCTGGCGTTACGGGCGGTTTCACGGAAAGGAATCGGGGTGGTCTGTAGGTAGGTGTCTTAGGTTAATGATGTTTACGAGTTCCTGTAGTCTTTACAACAAATAAATTGTGTGTCCACAAGTTCTTTGATCACATGTGAGTAAAGTAAGTTAGGATATCCATCCTGCTGCGTTACTCTTGCCTGATATTCTATAGAGGGTGTTATATCTTGAAAGAACCTGAGCTTATAATACTCTACCTACACCTTCTTCCCAACACTGGGTCTACAACTTCTTACATATACGTCCCTCCTTTATATTCCGTTCCTATAAATCACCTAATATCAACACCCCCGCCGCATCATTACATACTAACGAAGGGGTTTTGCACAATCGCTCTTAATCCACTCGCTTGACCATCAACCCGATTCATTGCTATAGTTTGCCTTATCCGGGCCTTACTCATAACCTACAATATATCCATTACCCTGCCTTACGTAGCCATTCGCACCTTGCCGGGTATACATACATACTCCCTCACCATCCAGCGCCGAACAAAAACAAAGCGAGGCAGGGACATGCCACTTCCATCTCCCCCAGACCAACGTCCTCCACCACCATCTCCTCCTCCTCCGCCTCCGCCGCCACACCACAACGACCACAACCACTTCTTCACCTGCACCTTCTGCTAGCACCAGTCTCGCGGGCCGGCGCACGCCCTGGGCCGCGCGGCGCGCCTCGCCTGCGGGCCCTGCCACGCGGCCCTCGTCGACCTGGCCATCTGCTAGGTGTGCGGCGAGGTCGTGTTCCGCGGCGACGAGTGCGCGAGCCTGGGGTGGTGCTTCTGGCACCGCGCGTGCTACGGCTGCCTCCTGTGCGGCGACCGGCGCGTCGTCTCGGCGCCGTCGGTCGCGGAGCTGTTTCGCGGGGACGACGCGGGGGAGAACGAGGGCGAGGGCTTTGAGGGTTGCGGGTTCGGCGCGGGTACGGGCACGGGGAGGGCCAGGGAGATCGTCGATGTGCCGCTTTGCGCGCGGTGCGCCGTCGAGTGCGAAAATGATGATGATGATGATGATGATGCTGTTGATCGGAATGCCCGAGTGGTGCAGAAGGCGCTGCGAAGGGTCGACAGGGTCGATGCGGGACTTACTCGGAAGAGGTGGGAGAAGGGGCAGGGCAGGATCACCACGCGGGCTGTGGGCGAGATCAAGAGGATGCCGGCGCAGAGGTTCAAGAACTTCCAGCAGGTGAGAGATTGGTGTTTCTAGGGTTCCGTACGTGCCGATTTGAAGGCAGCTCTTAGCTCACTAATATAGGTACAGGACTTCTGGCCCGCGAGCCAGCCGCGATCGCTGCCTCCCCGTCGGAGACACTCGCCTCGACTAGCGGGCGACGGCGCCTTGAGCGGGTCGGGCGATTCCGGTGACGACGGCGGAGACTGCGTCGTCCCATTGGACTCGACTATCTACGTCTCGATCCTGGATCCCCTGGGCGAACCCGCTTTCAAGCCCAGCCCTACGAAACCGATACCGAAGTGGATGCAGCTTCTCCCCAATCAACGGCATCAGCATCGACAGGATGAAGCGCCACCTCGTTCTGTACTTGACGAACACTTTTCCCGGCCTTCAGGACCATCGACCGGGGAGTCCGCGACCGGACCAACCATCATATGTCCCACGAGCCTTGTACCTACATCCTCTCACTTAGGCACACCTCCATGCCGACTCGACCGAGCGTGCAAACCTCTCAACTCGGACGCCGACAGTGTGACCGACCATTCCTTCACGACATTCAAAGGCCCCTCTTTCGTCACGACCGAGCCCCTGAAACGTCCTTCCTCCCGCCTCACGCACCCGCGCTCCGAAGCAAGCGGTCCGCAAACACCCTACCACACCCCACCAGCGCGCCTATTCTCTCCTCCCCCATCAGAACCGCCATCCCCATCCCAACCCCAACGAACCATCCACCTCCCGCCTCCCCGCGCACAAACGCCATACTCGCCCCGGCAGTCCTCTCCCCTCGCAACAACAACAACAACAACAACGCAGACGCACGCCCCCGACGACGACAACGACGATCACCACCACCACCACCGCCGACAGCGATCTGCAGAACAAGACGAAGAAGAAGAAGCCTCGCCAGCATTACCGTTACCGTCACCATCATCCCGGACCTCGGCCCCGCCGCTCACCGACCAGCTCGTCGCCCACCTGCACCGCTACATGCACATCCACCACCGCAGCCGGACGCCGCCGGCGCAGAGCTGCGAGTTCCTCGAGCGGTACCGGCCCGCGAGCGCGAGCGCGAGCGTGGGGGTCCCCGGACGCCGGCGCGGCAGGGAGGTCGGCGACGGGCGCGAGGTCGTGGGGTTCTTGCTGGGCGGGGATGGTGATGGTGGAAGTGGTGGTGGTTGTGGCAGTATTGGGGAGTACGCGGAGGAGCCTGAGCGTGGGGATGGAGGGGGGGAAAGGGGAGAAGGAGGACATCGTTGGGCTCGCGGCCGCTGTCGCGCTGATGGGAGTGTGGTCAGCTTGGGGAGTCTGGGCAAGAGGGCGAGCTTGCAGGTGGAGCTGAGGAGGCTGTTCGGGCGGTAGGTTGGTAGATCTACGTGATCTAGATTGGGCTGAGGTGTAGGTAAGGAGGTAGGAGAGGGGGAAATTGATTGGGATGGGTTGTCTGCCTGTCTGCCTGGCTGCCTGCCTACACCCATCTACATACATGTCGGTTTGAACGGGGTTGCTGGTTGGCACGGCATGCTTAGGCGCTCGACAAAACACCTGATTGGGTGGGGAGGCACTGTAGTGCTAGATTGTAGTCTTAGTTACTACCTATTGAAGGAGAAGTTGAACTTCTGACGAATGCGTCCCGTGTTGCCCGTGTGTTGTATGTACGCATATACCTAACCCAGGCTTCCCCGGCCAGATGTACATGCCCTGGGAAAGATATGTAAAATTACCCCGCGAAACGGGATGTATCAGATACGCGGGCTCTGAAGCCGGTTGGGGGGCGGTATTTATTGATAGAATTAATGCAGTTAATACATAAGTAGGTGAATCGATTCGCCCATGGCCTCGTAATCAACGTTCGTATCTCTAGGGATCCCTCCTAGTTCCCGATTCACCATGTCTATCTACTTGTCCTGCCACCGAGCCCTCGCTCTGTTATACCCGCTCCTTCGCCATCGTTCCGCCGCAGGATTAGGTAGTTCTTAAGCAGCAGCGTTTAGTGCGTATTGTTTGCTACGTCGACTTGCTCTTCACTGCCCGGCTTGTCGGTGCGGTGCCCTGGCGCTGCGTGTAGTATAGGTATCCCAGAACGGCGGCCGCGATGGTGCCGAGGATGAAGAAGTTGTCTGGTGCCTTGGATTAGCATATATATGTACAGGTGCTTATTTGTTTGCTGGGAATGGGTAGACTGTGACGGTATGTTTCGTCGTTGGGAGGAAAGGGGGGACTGGGGGTTCTGGGTTGTTCTGGATAGTTTTCAGTGCTGGTAGGTATAGGTACGAAACCTATGTCACCATTCGCTATCTTCTCTAGATAGGAATGCTTTTTTCTCGAAAACACGGATAAACGTGGCTATGTCATTATGGGGGGCTTCAACGACAGAAGGAAGACTATAGACTTACGGATCGCGAAGCCGAGCGTGCCCTCGACGAAGTGCACGACGCCCTGGAAGAGCCCGATGATCGAGCTCAGCACCCAGTTGAAGAAGTTCACGATCGCTGCGAAGATAGCCTGGATTACCTCGACGATCGACCCGCCGAGGTGCTGGACGCCTGATGCGATGCCCATGATGGATTCCTGACAGTTAAGGAGTGCCTGAGATAACTTATATAGGTACGGCCTGTATCTGAGGAAACTCAAGGGAAGTATGTGGCTTCAGTCTAAGAAAAAACCGATATCGTGTAAGATAGTTGTTGATAGTACCATTAGTTGTAGAGAAGTGTGGTCCTGTTCTAAGAACTACCTACCTATTACTTTGAGTTTGTAATGTTGGTGTCTACATAGATATATTAAGTGGTTGACATCTTGATGCCTTACCTACGTCAGTGTCGCACTGCCCGTAGCAAACGCTCCGGAGCGACTGAGATGCCCTGAATGATGAAAATCGCCATGTGCATCAATCAGCCCTGTCAGGCTTGAGGTCTGGAACGGCGTTTGTGGAGCAACTATCATGACGTCAACATTATTCCAAAAACAGAAACTACGCTCTTTTTTGATTGGTTGGTCTTGAGACATCTAGAACAGGTACCTACATGTAGAACTACATGTGGAACTACATATAAATAAGTGCTGTAAACCTGTTTGGCTTAAACGTTCCATAAACACCACCACAACATATACGTCAAGCCCGAAATGATTGTCGTACTTGGAACTTAGTTGCAAATTTCTAACAACTATGATTCTTTAGGGATTCTGAGACGATTAGTTCATTGCGTAGAGTAGAGTCGACTGGAGAGAAACGCTGGGTAGACTTCGGGAATCTACCTGGTCACGAGCCGGAATGCGATATGAAGGTCCTCTATTAAACAAAGAGTCATTCTTTCAAAGCTTGAAAACTCTAAATCAATAAACGGTAGTATGTAAGCTACTTTATTTCAAGTTTATCAGATACATAATTACCTGATGCCTAATTAACCTAAATTAAGTACATGTCGGTTATTATTTTTAAATAAATAAACTACAGATTTTTATTATATAGTAACAGTAAAGCTGGAGTAAAGTATTTATGACTACCTTATTTTATCTTGCGGATAATATAGCCGATATTAGCTTATGTTAGACTATTTAATAGAGAATTGTTATTTAGGTAGTACCCCACTTTAGGTAGTACCCCATATTTAGGTTGAAATTTCCTACCACCTGCTTAATTACGTATTTTGCCATATACTTAATACTTATAATCTCTTACCGCCTACTTAATTAGGTATTTTGCTATTTATTTATTTACCTTTTTAACTACCTTTTAACTATCTTTTTATCTACGTTTTTTTAACATTTTAATTACCTTTTTATTTATATTTTTTAATACTTTTTTAACTGTTTTTATTAATTTATAATGCCGATTTTAAATCCTTTTAAAGGTGGCTTTAAAAGAGGTTTTTTTATAGCTATTTAAAAAAAGGTTTATTATTTTTTTAAACTGTTTTATAATAAAACGGCTTTAATATTATTAAGCGATTTAGTTTAAATTATATAAATAAAATCCTTATTTAATATAAAATATATTATTATTATAGCTTTTAATTAATATTATTATTAATTAAAAGTTATTAAACGTTTTTTTAAAAGCTGGATTATTTTTAAAAAAATATTATTAATATATTAAATAAAAACGGCCGGCTTTAAATTTTTAGACTTTTTTAAAATTCAAATATTAATACTTTATTTTTTTATAATTATAATTAATTCTTTAATCTTTTTATTTATATATATTATTAAAATATTCAAAATAAAAAGATATTTAATTAAATTATCATTTTTTTAAAATTTATAGTTATACTTTTATTATAAATATTTACGGTTTTAAATTTTAATAACTTTAATATTATAATTTAATTTCGAAATATTTATAATACCCGGATTCTTTTTTATAAATAATAAAAATAGGGATTTATTTTTATTTAAACTTTTATTTATTATTTTTATATAAAAAATATAAATACGTTATTAAATGAATTAATAACGATTTAAATTAAATAAAGGCTATTATATAGATTTATTTTTATTATAAAACCGATATTTATTAATATTAATATTTAAAACTGTTGGAATAATAATTCGTACGATATATGTGCTATTAGTCAGCTAGTTAAACTAGGTATATAGCTACGGCTTTTAGCCGTATATAGCGGAGGAGAAATCTCTCCTCCGTAAGTAATTATAGATATAGTTACCTTACCGTATATATATACAATCGTATATATCGAAGTCAATCTAACATTAATTAATATTATAACTTGACATAAATTAACTAGGTAACGAGTCATCTGTAGAATCTACAGGTGCAAGAATATTCGTACGGTAGCCTAGTTAGCTGCGCAGAAACAAGTCGTCTGTGAAATCTACAGGTATATACGTGCGATAATTATTTCATTAAAATAATCTTCGCGCGAAGTTATCTATAGAATCTACGGGTACATTTATACGGAGTTCTCCTTAGGAGGATTCCGTACGATTAAAGTTAGTTAAGCTTAACTAATAAGTCATCTATAGAATCCACGGGTGCATTAATAACAGGTCGCACGAACTATAGCTAAGTAACCATCTACCTATTAATAATAAGCCGTACGATCTTCTACTAACGGCTACTTACTATTAATAACCGGCTATACGCACTCTATCCAAACAGCTATCTACCTATCGACAGTAGGCCGTACGAACCTCTATTAACGGCTACCTATTTTACTTTAAAACCCCGTTATTAGCTAATCCTAAACTATTATACGAAAAAGGCCTTTTACTAAACTACTATTAGGCTATCTTTAGCTATTATATAAGGGAAAAAAAATAAAAAGCTTAATTATTTCTATCCCGGGTAAATTTCGGACCTCGGCTACCCCTTATTTTTTATTTATTATTAGCTATTAATTAGCTATTTTTTTTTATATAATTGTATAAGGGTAACGTTTTCCCTTTATATTTATTTCGTACGGGTATACTTTACCCTTTATATTTATTATTTATATTAGCTATATAATACTTTAACAATAATATATATCCTACCCCTAATATAATAATACCTTTCCGTTAAATAAAAGGTTAAAAGATTATATTAATAAAACGTATTATATGGGATTAATATTTTAATAGTCCCCTATATATAACCGTATAGTACTATAAACCCCCGTATATATAAACGTCTCTTAGCCGTAACCCTATACGGGATTAACCTCTTATCCCTATATAAACTATACGGATTTATTACCGGCCTTTTACCGTATAGCCCTAAGCCCGTATTAAGCCCTAAGCCCGTATTAAACCCTTATCTGTATAACTATTATAACATAACCTCCGCCGAAACTGATACTTTCCGGAATGTTCTAATTCCTATCGAAACCTTTATCTATATATAAACTTATATATAAATAACCCCCCATATATAAAAAAATAGCAAGAAATAGTATTATACCCCTAAAAAAATAGTAACAATATACCGACCTAACCTTTTAGAATATACCTATCGACTTTCGCACGAAACTATTAAAGAAACATATTAATATATATTTCGTATAGCGGCTTACGGAATTATATAAAATAATCGATATAAATATTATATTATAGTAATATAATAGATGGTTTAATAGATAGACGGAGGATTATTTTATTTTAATTTATCGTACGTTTATTAAAGAGTTTATATTAGTTATAAAAAAAAAAGGGTTAATATACCGTATAATATTACCGTACGGACGTATACTTAAAGGCTGGTTAAACTCCTATACGTATAATAGACCATTCACACGAACAGCTATTATAAAATAGAAAGCTGCCAGTATTAGAATAATAATTCGTACAATATATATGCTATTAATCAGCTAATCAGACTAGGTATATAGCCACGGCTTTTAGCCGTATGTAGCGGAGGAGAAATCTCTCCTCCGCAGGTAATTACAGATACAATTACCTCACCGTGCGTACGTACAATCGTACGTATCGAAGTCAATCCAATAAAAACGAAATTTAATTAAAAATAAATTAAATTTTTTAATATAAAAACTGGTAGTTATTTTAAACCCTTATAGCCGGCTATTTAATGGTTTTATTATATTTATAAATATATTAATTATTAATAATTATCGGCGAGGTTTTTATTTTTTTTTTTAAATTTAATCCGATAAGATTTTTTATAATAAGAATTAATATTATAGCTGTTTAATTATTTTTCGAACTAGCTATCGATTTAATTATTATTAAAATAAACCTATAAAATAATATAAAGTTTATAGCGTAGTTTATAATATAATAAAGGCTATAATAGTTTATAGTATAATTTATAGTATAGTTTATAATATAATAAAGGCTATAGCTATAATAAACTTTATAATAATAGCTATAAAGGTTTAAAAATAGGATTAATTTAAAATGCTAATAATCGGCTATTAAAGAAATAATAGGGATTAATAGCTATTAATTAATAATATTTTCTTAATATTAATAAAGTATTAAATAAAAATAAAAATAATATATTTATAAAAGTATTATAAAAGGTAATATAATAAATAATTAACCTTATAAATATAAATAATTAAATAAATAATTAATTTAAAAACAATTAAAAAATAGCGTTTTTATATTTATTTTATAAAAAAAGGTTAAAAACGAAGTAAAAATAAAAAAAGCTATAATTAAAATTATATATAATTAAAAATATAAATAATAAGATATTAAAAAGAGCGCTATAATATATAAATACATTAAAAATATATACAAATTATATATAAGTAATATATATAGGTAATACTATTAATATATTTCAACCTAGATATAGGGTACTACCTAAAGTGGGGTACTACCCAAATAACAATTCTCATTTAATAACTCCTCTCTGACCTAAGGTAGTTTCGGTTTCGAAGTTCACTTCATTTCCTAAGCTTGTAAACTAGGCCCGTACTTTACGTATCTCCAGGATCTAATTTATAAGAACAGGAGTCAGTGCTAACTCTTAATCATAAGGATAGCTATTGCGATTTATAACAGAGGGTTTTATAAGTTACGGTAGGCATATATAATATTGGATGTTGAGCATATGTATTAGAAAATTAACTACCTAGGTAGTTAGAGGAGGGGAACCCCAGACACCTTGAATAAGTGCTGAAAATAGGGAATTCCAGGTGTCTCGATCATTCCTGTACTTTCTAGTGACATCTTCACACATATAAAGATACTGCTTTGTTCACAATTGCCATAATTAAGCCCTCGGTGATCGTACCTCGCAACCTTCTAGTACATCCTGACACCCCCAATAGTTTTTACATCCATCCTTAGGTTTCTCATTATAATCTCCTATAACATATGAGAGTTCAGCTTCTCCCATAGCAATGGTATTGGCTCGATAGGCATTTTTTCACAGTATTATGAGTACCAAGCTCTGCTGCACTTCAAGCTCGCAACTACATCAGATTTGGCATTGTCAGGGGTTAGTGGTCAGGGGCTAGTCAGAGTGACGTAGCCACACACACACACACACACACACACACACACACACACACACACACACACACACACACACACACCCTCGCTTGCAGTAGTATATACTAGTCTCAGTACCCCCCAACTACTGAAGGGACAGGTTTCGGCGACCTCTTCCTCTATATAACAACTGGTTATATACGAGTTTTGCTTCTATCACTCTGAATAGCTCCACCCCCTTTCTGACAGGCATCGAACTGACTAGCTTGAGGAGTCTAGGATGTACGACTGCCCCTAGCCTGTGTCCGGCTATATAGAGGTTGGCGAGTACTACCCCTTTGAAAGAAGCGGGATCTTTTTCTCCCAACGTAAGAGCACGCGTGATACGTCGCGGATTTGCAAAATACGGACCATTGGGTCTGGCTCCCGAAGTTGAAAATTGGATTCATTCGACGTAGAGACAGACAACAAGAGGCCATTTCATCGACCCCAGGATTAAGATTGGGAACGATGGACGTGCGTATAGGCGATGGAATCAATGTCACATAGACTTGGGATATGCAACCGAATTAGATGCGGCAGATACCGTACTGATATACATATACAGGTTTCTATTCAGGGCCTTGACAGCGTGAAAATCGAAGCTTGACTGCGTCTATATGTGTTTAGAACCCGAGAATAATGACTGCGGGTAACTGTGGCCACATGTAGTATCGAACATCCTTTAGGTACTACATAGGAGTCCAAGCATGTTATTTCTATTGTTTTCCGTACCACTCCAAAAACGCAGTAGCTTTGCCTCCTGACGCTGCGTTCGACATATCCGGCCGTGTAATTTGCTGGATGTGGCTCCCACGACGCCGATGAGAGGTGAGGTCGCGGCCAAACCGACCCGAGCGAAGAAGCGAAAGCGGGACGAGAAGGTGTACAGGATCATGGTCCCGTCGTACACTGAGATAGATTTCAACGTACTCTGTCTCGACGAGGCGCACATCCTCAAGAACTGCCACTCCACCCATAACCGCATGGTAAAGTGTATCCCCAGGAAACGCCTCATTATGTGTATGGCGACGCCTATAATCAATACCCCAATGGAAGTCCTCGCTTACGCGCTCCTCTCGTGGCCGGATGCGCGGCCCCACGCCGGTCCCGCAAAACTTCTCATACGACAGCTTCTAGGGTCGCGGGGCCGACATCATGCAATACGACGCAGACGATGATCCCGGAGCCAGGTACATCGACAAGATTTCGGGCATCGGCCAGATGCTCTCCCATGCGGGAATGGACGACCTCGGATAGTTCATCATCGAGGGTCCCGCCGATCGCGAAGTCGATTCCACGCCGGGACACACACACATAGCGATTTGTGTTAAGCTCAACTATACGATCCGCCCGTACGCTGCACGAAGTGGCCGTTTGGGCTGCCGCGCGGAGCATCGGCAGGCATTCTTAAACAAAGAATAAGCAGCAGAGCAACGTACGTAGTAGCTAGCACCTACGTGCGTCTTGATGCCTTACTTCGTTACGCTCCCGGGCGGACAACCATCGCCAGCGGTATTCTACAGGCTATCTAGGCTCGGCTTTTGGGTAGCGAACGACGCCGCCGCCGCGTTCATCGTCGTTGGGTCAGAGAGATCCGGAAGTACCTAGGGCGTTGAGACCCGACGGCGTTGTGTGGGAGGGAAAGATAGAGCTACCTCCGACCTGAATTGGGCTATAACAACTGGCTTGGATGTTTCCGGGCGAATGTCCTGCGAGGTAGATGGTGGCGCTGGTGGGCTAGAGGAGCTTTACGGGGGCCGAGTCAGACTAGTACCTAAGTTAACGCCGGTAATAATGGGGCCATTACCGAGTTGACTACCCGAGCCGACCCCCTTTTCCTTCCGTCAAGGTGCAGGCTGGTGGGAAAAACTACTACGGGGGGGAGGGGGGTGAAGGCCGGATAAGTGGACATGACGGGCTTTTTCCGGATTCTTGTAAACCGACTAGAAATTCCGTATTATCTATAACATCTCCAGGGTGAAACTTGTGATGTTTGAAGGATTGGTTGGGATTTCAAGAGCAGGCCTATATTTATCAACTATCAGGGGTAAGCGAGCCCCGTGAAGCTGATAAAATAAAACTTGAATTATCTTTTTTTTATTTTAACAAAGTATCGATATTCAATTGTTCAATATTCCATCATACAAGTAAATCTTATACAAGGAAATCTAACAAAGTGTAACGCAACAGCATCAATCGTCTCGTATGTGCCGCTCGCCTCCATCGAGTGCAAACGTTTTCTCTGAAATGAGCGTTTGAGAAAGCCATGGGAAACAAACCTAGCCTGCAACCATGTCGGAGATGGCACCATACCTCTCTTGAGATCCGAACAAGGGGCGTGTTTGGATCGTTTTATTCGTAAGCTTGAGGCATACGTTGGGGGCGGGCTGAAGACCTGCGATGTAACATGATAAGAGCTTGTTTCTATAAGTACCTACGATCGAGATATAGATAGGAGAATATTACAAAGCAAAGACACCTGCGTTCTGCGCCGCTGAATTATATCCATGAAACCAAAACCGGAGATCAATATTGATACCGTTGCATTTTCGTGCTGCAATATTGTGATGAGGCCATTTCCGAGAACAGCTTCATACGTAGTTGGTTGGGGAGAGACGAAAGCACCGCCGAGGAGGGTGTCACTTAATATATGTAACATGTCTAGATTCATTTCGTAACGATCGACGTTAGGACTCAGAGCAGCAATTGGTCGCCTTTTCAGGTAATTAGACCTCAGGAAGAACGCTCAATGAGGCAGATAATGTAATATTCTATGATAGCCTCGCCAGTTCAAACACGGCCAATCGGCATTCCATTTCCATTCATACCCAATGTGACCAGCATGCGTGCTGCAATCAATGAAGAAACGCGGTATGCAAGTTACGAGGCAGGACGGCCCTATCATTGGGCTTGGGCGGATTCCTATTGATAGGTAGGACTTCCTGCGCTCGCTTCCTGCCCGTCAACCTACACAGATTAATGTCTCTTTGTTGCACTTTTCTTTCTCTGCTGTGATACCAATCCATCAATGCTGCAGTTCATTCTACCTCTCGTCGATTGCTCGGATACCTAGGTATCTATTGCTAGGTAACATACTTGCTTATATGAACCTGGCACCGTACTCCTACATGGCTCGCTCGTCTTCTCTCCCAGCCTTCTCCCTTTTTCCGAGTTAACAGAAACTGCCTGCCCCCTTCCTCCCCCCCACCAAGCGCCGCATACCTAGCTCACAAGCCCTCATGGCGTCTTACGAACAGCAGTACTATCAGACCCCCGGCCACGTCGTCGCGGCCGCTGCGGTCCTGTCCGGCGTGGATATCGCCGCCACAGCCCTGAGATTCTGGATGCGGAAGAGACACCGGCAGCTGTTGAAGGCCGACGACTGGCTCATGGTGCCCGCTACGGTACGTACTTCGGCGCATTTGTTTAAGTCATAGGTATCTATTCAATGGAGAAAGAAATGCCTGATGTTCAGTCAACCTACCTAGATTTTGACCATAGGGATCGCCATTATCCTGATCTACGGCGTCTCGCACCGGGCGCTCGGATACCGCGTCGAGCTGCCGCCCGGCTATTCCGGAAACCCCCGTGATCTGGTGAGCGAGCAGGCCACGACGGCCGGGCAGGTACGGTATTTGAAAAACGACTTCGGAAAAACCGGGTGTCTACTTACTGATGATGACGATATCCAGCTGCAATGGGCCTTCACGCTGCTGTTTCCGGCCGCGCTGGGCTGCATCAAGACCAGCATCCTGTGCCTATACGTGCGGGTCTTCTACTCGCTAAGACGGGTGCGAGTCTGCCTCATCGCCCTCGTCGCCACCGTCGTGCTCTGGACCGTGGGCGTCTTCTTCGCCGAGGTGTTCCAGTGCGGGACCAAGTTCTGGGCGAACGTGAGTACCTAAATTCCAGAGTTCTTTATTTTTCTCCTTTAGTCAATCTCATCGATGCAAATTGCCCTGTTGAGAATTCCGGTGAGCGAGCACGTTGCTCCCGAAATATGCCGAGAAACTATCCAAAAGCAGTAATTACTGACTCTCTGGATGTCGCAGTGGAGCGCGGCCAACAGCCTCGTCACGCAGTGCGTCAGGACCACGTACCTGGCGCTGGCGTTCGCGGCCACGGATTCCCTCGCCGACGTCGTCATCTTCTGCATCCCTATTCCGTTGGTAAGTGAGCTAGCTGGCCGGGCCGGTCCCTTCTACCTACCTACCTACCTCCTCAGTCATACGGACGGTTCTTTTGTCTGACGGGGCCCCTTCAGATTTGGCGTTTGAACCTATCCGCGCGTAAGAAGGCTGTGGTGTTCGTGGCCTTCCTTCTCGGTGGCGTGTAAGCTTTCTCTCCAAAGACATACTGAGCATTAGACATACCTACGGAGTGAAACAAGCTTACTCTTTGGGACGACAAGTGCCGTTGCTGCCTCGCTGGTGCGCCTGGTCATAATCGCCCAGCTCGTCGTGGGTAGACTCGATCCTAGGGCAGATAGGCTCTGTAAGCAGCTCGACTCCAATTCCAAATTCCATCATCTCTCAACACGGGTCCTGACGACATCGTATAGTGCAGATAACCACCTCGCTATACTGGGGCATGGTCGAGTGCGGTGCCGGCGTGGTCGCCGCGTGCCTTCCGACTCTGCAGAAGCTCGTCCGAGGCGGTCCCTGGGACTCGGTGGTCAAGACCGCGAGAACGCTGATGAGCTCTAGCGCGTCGTTGACGCGGCTGCTGAGATCGAAACCTAGCGAGGAGACCGCGCTTCGTATCCAGCTCGACTACGCGACGGTTGACAGCACACACTCGGCCCAGGGCAAGACGCCCGGTGACAATTCTATCTCGGCCAGCAGCTACTGGGTGGTGTGAAGATATGTTTAATGCATATTTACCAATCTTTATCTGCAGATATGTGTCCTGAGTGCAGCATGAACTAAGTCGATATCTACGTCCAGACCGTCTTATATCGTATAGGTAACTGAATAAGTGCAGACGAAGAGAAAAGGGGGGCTCATACCTACCTATGTCTGTCCCGAAAGCCAAGCTTCGGCAGGACTATCCAGCTTGCCGGTTCGTGTACCCCTACCGATATCTAACATGCATGCATGTATTAAACGTGCTGAACCGCAAGGGAGAGAGGAAGGCACGTACCTAATCTCGAAGGGCTCGTGGAGCTGATGGGTAGATACCTATGTAGGTAGGCATGTCCGAAGACAGGACCAGAAAACCCAACTTGTTCGTGAGGGGATGGTAAAGAGACTGATTAATCGGTGGTTGATTCCCGGGGGACAGGGAGAGGTGTAATATGTAGAAGAAGCAACGGTTCTCTGGCCACGAAACTACATACATGGCCGGATAGGAATATGGGAGTAATTACCGCTTCCAAGGCCCAAAGGCGAATAGCCGGATGTACATAGGAAAACTATGGCTGAGTTAGTATGTCTTCTCTTGCTGGACTACAGACTATAATGTACGAAGTTCACATGCTTGTCTCTAGAAATGGTGTAAAAAAGATATTATACGTGAAGTATGCAGCCGCATGGCGGCGATGGCTTTCGCGTTCCTTACACGGAGACCTCGTGGACGTTTGATTCATCATCTATAAAAAAAAAAAAAAAAAAAAAAAAAAAAAAAAAAGCAAAGGGTATCTATCATAACTTTTGTCGTCCACATATCGCAATAATCACTGCGGCTCGCCCAAGGCCGGGTCGATCAGCCCGTCCAACTCGTTGGGCCCGACGAGCTGTCTCATCTCGGCCTCGTCGCGAAGCCATTCCTCGTCGAGCGCGGCGTTGGAGGTCCCCAATCCCGTGTCCGCCCCGATCCAAAACGGGTGTTCTTCCTCCACGCCTGGCAAACCGTCCATCGTGTCGTCAAAATATGTAGATGGCGCTGGCCACATCGGATCTGCTGGATCCTGGGCGTTCTCGAGAAGGGCTTGCTCGATGATGTGCTCGCTTTGGATGTGGGCCTCTAGTTCCCCATTGTGGGTGAACTTTAGACGACAGCCGGGAAAAGTGCAAGGAAGCGTCCGTCTGGACTTCTGGCCGGCACCTACGAACTCCTCGACGAGACTCATTGGGTCCTCCTTCCCGTCCTCCTCCCAGTCCTCGAGATCTGCCGGCTGTTGAACCTGTCGTGGTCGGTCGAGCTTCAAATGGACGTAGCGAACATGATTCTCGAGATTCGCTTTCGTAACGAAACCTTGTCCGCAGCCCTCAGTATTCGCCCAGGATGATAAGTCATGGGTCTCATTCAGGTCTACCTCCCCACAAACAAATTGTACACCTTCATGTACGCTTCGTATGTGGACGTTCAGATTCGACTTCCTCGTGAACATCTTGGTGCAGCCTGGCCAGGTACACGCAATTCTCTCCCGCTTGTCTTGATTCTGATTCGCGTGCTGCGTCTCTATATGTTCCTCCAACTCGGCCTTCCCGTTGCACGCTAGTCCACAGAACATACACTCGACATGAACTTCTCTCATGTGCGCCTGTAGAAGACCGACAGTAGTAAAACCAACCCTCTTCGGCTGGCCATCATCACCCGCCTGGTTGCCACATTCGTCGCACCAGAAGCGGATCTCGCCGTGCTCTCGTTCCTGGTGCCGTTTCAGGGCCGGGGCGGTGTCGAACCCTTCCCCACACACAGCGCCCGACGGGCAATCTCTATGGTTGCAAGGAAACGCAGCCACTTGTAGATGCTCAGAACGGATGTGACGCTGTAAGGTCTGGTGCTTGCGGAAGGTCTGATTACAGGGCGGAAAGTCTCGACAACGGAATCGTTCTTGGCCTTCGTGGACGCCCTGATGTCTTCGGAGACGGGTGGCGGTCATGAAACTCTTCCCACAGCCCGGTTGAGTGCAAGTATATTCTCGCTCGCTGGTATGGGAACCCTTGATGTGCTGTCTCAGGTGTTTCTCCTCGATGTAATCCTTGCCACAGTCGGGAAAGGTACACTTGTAAGGCCGTTCATTTGTGTGCGAACGCAGATGCGCAACAAGGCGAGCTGGGCGATTGAAGGTTTTGGCACAGTCGGGATACGTGCATTTGATCTTCTTGACATCGGAGGGCCACTTTCGCGCAGGAGATAAGGGCGTCAAGGGGGTGTTGCTTGCAGGTAAGGTTGATGTCGCGTCTTCATCTTGGGATTCCTCGTCGGATTGGTTGTCATGGGCCTCAAACTCATAGACCGGGTTATCTGTACGACTCTTCTTCGCATGAGCCTCATTGAGGCCGTCGACCCCGTCTGCTGCCTTTCTCTTCATTGTGCAATGGCTTGGTGTTGAGCATGCTGGAGGAAATGTGTAATTTTTCTCGCCGTCAGCTTCGTTGGTCAACGTCAGGAAAAGCAATCGATAAGCGAAAGTTGTGCCAAGCCCTTGAAGTTTTGGTGGAGCTTCAAATAATTACGGACAGAGAGGTGAGCGTCTAGATCTCACTAGTGCTACTAGCGTTACATTACGCTAGAGCTGTAGAAACGGCCATAGCTCTTCACCAGCCACAGCAGCCACATGGAGCTAGTAAGTACGTACTTCATACCAGCCACTATCTAGGTAATTAATCCTTGACCTCGATTTGCTTTCAGCCACCCATTCCGAATTTTTGCATCGCATTCCCCAAGTCCTTGTCGCCCCTTCACACCTGTGCTGTGGTTTGTCAACGTCGCATCTGCATAAACCCTTGGAGATATACAGAGCTCTTGTTTCAAGTCCTTCCTGCAAGTGATTGCTTTCAACCCAAGATGTCTGATTTCGGCGACGAAGGCGATGTTGGAGGCGGGTAAGTTTGGTCCCTTCCCGGCGCATTCGCACGGAGGTCTTTCTTACCTTGCGGTCCTGATTCTGATGTGCGATACTTAGAGAGGAGCCCATGTACGAGGAGGAGGAGCCCTACGATGACGAACTCGACCCCGAAGTCCCCGGAGACGAGACGGAAGCCTTCAACTCGCGCGGCGTGGAGGAGGAGGAGAACGTGGTCATCTCGGGCGATCCGTCCGCCTCTGCGAACCGGGGAAAGGGCACCGAGAAGTCGCACAAAGACAAGAAGATCCCGAACGAGGAAAGATCCACCACGCCCTATATGACCAAGTACGAGAGAGCACGTATTCTGGGCACCAGGGCGCTGCAGATCAGGTACGACCGCGCATCCTTGGGGGAGGAGGCCTGAGAGGGAGTAGGTGCTGATCGAATGTGTCGCATAGTATGAACGCGCCCGTTCTGGTCGACCTCGAGGGCGAATCAGACCCGCTTCAAATCGCCATCAAAGAGCTGCGCGAGAAGAAGATTCCTCTGATCGTCCGCCGTTACATGCCCGATGGCTAGTACGTCTCCAGCCCCTTCTTCAGCTTGTCTCCTGACAATGCTAATGATCATCTGCGCAGCTACGAGGACTGGACCTGCGAGGAGCTACTCCAGTAAACGAAACTTAGCAGCGAGTGCTCTCCATCATCGTGATCTCGGGTAGCCCTTGGCTTGGTTGGGGACATAACTGGACACGGCCAATAGGGATGCACGGGACTGGATTTTACCAGATTGTTTAGAGAAAAGTGCATCAGCGCGGCGTTTAACGGTTGCTTCTCGGAATATACCAGATTTTGTCCCAACCCCTAAAAACCAGCGCAAGAAATGGTGCTGTTTTATCACTTCATGGAACCCATGTTTGTTCGCCGAACTTCCATAATGCCTCACCGCGCCCCTTCGCCCTCCCCTAATCGCTTATATCAGATTATAGTGCTTGTTGGAAGTAATAATATCAGCCTCAGCCACCTAGGGTTGAGCACCCCATGACATCCACGTGGGTTGGTTGGTATTGGAGGATGAATCCGGATCCGGGAGTCCTAGGTTATCCCCGAGGGTAGGTCGGACGATATAAAATAGGATGTTTGCAGTGATACATCAGTCGGTGTTGTCACAATGATGATGGGAGCAACCCGAGGTCACTCAACGACGACATTGAGCTAGCTTCTATGCGCTTGGGCGTCTAGGGATCTCTATTTATTACCTCGTGCACTTTACGTCTTTTGGGCTCCGAATGCAATGGGCTGTGGCTACATTGAGGCTATTCCGCCCGTCATTGGTATGGTGAAATCGTTTTGCTCGAGTTGAACGAGTTGCCTACTTTCATATTTTCATTTGAAGTCGCGAAGATTTTGACTGTATATTGACGTGTGCCATTCAGACTCAATACTAAGTAAGTATCTACCATGGAACCTAGATTACCTTGGATCTCGGCGATGTTGAAGTCCACTTCGTATTACTTATGCAGTGTAACCATTATATGTAAACGCCGACAGTCACCTATTAACGCTCGCCAAGCCGGCACCTACCTACCTACCTACCAATCCCTACTTTGGCGGCGTAATACGATCATGCGAGCGCAGCGTCCTAATGGAACCAGTCGAGGGGGACCTATGACGTCGCCAATTCCTCCTGCGCCTGTCCGTTCCCGTGGTTCCACTAGATCTAGGCAGGCAGGGAGAGAGAAAGCTGCATGGATATGATGGTCCAACCGCTGCTGTGTTCACGGTCCGATACGGGGGTACTTGATCGGCCTTTTTTTTTTTTTTTTGTCTTCTTTCTTTTTTTCTCTCTCTTTGTTGCTCTGTGAGGAGTACTTGGCACATACCTAGGTAACATACCTAGTCCCAATCGCAACCAATTGGCTGGGAACGGGAGCCGGAAACGATGGACAATGGAGTCGCTTCGGCCGATGTAACTGCGTACATGTGGTTTTGCCATCATGACAACATCCATCTTCAGACGAAGATACACCAATGTACTAAGTATGTAAGAGGGGTAGAAGATATTTGTCGATTGTCTGCCTGACTTCTTGTAATTACCTATGTACATAGCTGTATACATATGCTCCTCCTTACCTGCGTAATAAGTAAGACGATGATGATGACGGTGTAAGGTAAGTTTACGAGAGACAGAGAGGCTTAGACTACTGACTACCTACTACTCAGGTTAAGTAAGTATTTCTCAACAAGCCAACAAGCAAGGGATCGGGGTAGAAGCGGTAGGTAGGTATGGATGTCCTTAGCCAGCCGCATGGATCGGCCTGCATGTCGTGTTGATTCTATTATTGAAATCCTACCTTAGGTAAATACATACCCGAAATCTACGTATTACGATGCTTATGTATTTGATATCTCTGCCTTACATGGAGCTGGATTGTCGATCAGTATATAAAGTCAGATTCCTCCACGACACTTTCCTCAGCTGTCTCACTCATCAGGGAGTTAACTCTGTCTTTCTACCAGGCACGACCAGGTTGCTTAGCTATTACTTACTTAGCCACGTATACACCCTCCTTCGTTCTTCACTAGACACTGCAACAGCGGCAACAGCAACAGCAGCAGCAGCAGCAGTAGTAATAGATTATTAGCGATTCTTCTTTCTCTACCTATCCAAGCCCGTCCATTACATATTGACTCGCAACCACTGCCGTGATCGCAACTATGCAGCTCTTCACGGCCATCATCACCAGCCTCGTCGCCGGCGCGGCCTGTGTATCGGCTCGCGGAAGACCATCCCTAGCCAAGAGAGAAGTCGGAGGCGTATGTGCTCACTACCTAACTACCCTTACCCTTCTTCATGGAGCTTCTTCTGCGAAGAATAATTCGATATATGAATATATACATACACATATATATATATAAGTATACACACGTACTAACTTAACTACCACTACTAGATTCTGATCTGCAACGGCGCCAACGCCACGGGCGCCTGCCACTACGAGGTCTTCTCCCTGCAGGACTGCCACAACATGCCGGACGGATACTCGGGCAACACCAAGACGTTCGCCCCCGACGGCGACGGCTTCTTTTGCTGGCCCAGGGTGTAAGTCGGCCTCTAACCGAACCGTGATCTAACCCGGGATTACCTACGCGTCTCTTGTTACATACGAAGGCTAATCAAGGCGTTCGCTGTATAGAGGGCAGTGCGAGGATGTCTGCACGTCGCCCACCGGGTGCACGTTTGGCGCCGTCGACTTTTACAACCCCGTCAAGTACGACCTGTCGAGTATCAAGTGAGTGCTATTTAGTATCTAGAGTTTATTTCTTGCCATTGTTGTTCTGGGGGCAGGAATTCCCCGTCCCTACCTGTTGGGTAGGTATATCCGAGAGTCTAATACTCTTGCCAGAGGGGCTTACAAGCGAACGTCCTCCCTGAACAATTCGTCAGATCGTCTAGAAAAGAGAAGGCACAGAGAGAGTAACTAACACTGGACCGCGGCAAGGTGGGACAAGCTGATCGAGTCCTTTGACTGTCAGCTGAACCAGACAACGACGGCATAAATAAATACCTACGCGATTGCTGGCACGGCACGAACTTATGAGTCCAACGAGAACAATAGATGACGAACTTGAACTTTATCACCTATCAGAGATCCAACTGCCCGGGTCCTGCCCGCACCTGAATTATACGCAACGGCCAAACCCGCCGTTTTGAGCTGCACGTGGAATGGAAAGTTAAAGCGCTTGCTTAACTGCATTATTCAAGGATGATGCCGAGCTAGGTGGGACTGCCAAACGGCGGAGGGATCGGTATTCGGACTTTTTTTGGCGTTTACAAAAAAGACGATAAAAGGTTACGCGGTGGAATGTGGGGTAGATAAAGACGATTAAGAGGGGGCCCCCATCTGGTTGATTCAATTTGCAGATTCGGCATGGCGGGGTCGACGATGGTGATGTCGATAATCTGCCGTGAGGGGCAAGACCCGACCTAAGCATCATTGAGGTGGTGGAGGTGCCTTGGCTGCTTGGGTCTGGCATGTCTTGGTGGGTGGTTGATAAAACATGTGGGAAGAGACTTAAAAACAATTATCAATTACTACCTACTTACATCAAAAACGAATGAGCATTCTACTCAACCGGCCACCGGCCAACTGTGAGTTGTTCGTTGATAATATTTCGTCATCTTGGACTAGGTAACCTACAAATCTCAACTTCTAAACCACTTACACACTCATACACTCCTACCTACCACTACCACCACCACCACCACCATCAACACCACCACCATCAACACCACCACCATCAACACCACCACCATCAACACCACCCCTCCCCGCAAAATGGTCTTCGAAACCAAAGCCACCATCGCCAACTTCGGCGGCAAGCTACTGAAGCTCTCGCACCAATCCACAAGCACCGGGACGCCCATGGCCGTGAACGTGTTCCTGCCGCCCGCCGCGCTCTCCACCCCCCCATCCCCGAAAAAGGTGCCCGTGCTGATCTACCTGTCGGGGCTGACCTGCACGCCCGACAACTGCACAGAGAAGGGGTTCTTCCAGGCCGCCGCCGCGTCCCGGGGCCTCGCCCTCGTGTGGCCGGACACGTCGCCGCGGGGCGCGGGCGTCGCCGGCGAGGCCGACGACTGGGACTTCGGCACGGGCGCCGGGTTCTACGTGGACGCGACGCGCGCGCCGTGGAGCGCCAGCTACCGCATGTACAGCTACGTGTCGGAGGAGCTGCCCGCGGCGCTGTTCTCGTCCCGGCAGTTCGAGTTCGCGGACAGGCTCGACGCCGCCCGCGTCAGCATCACGGGCCACAGCATGGGCGGCCACGGCGCCCTGACGCTGTACCTGCGCAGCCCCGGCCGCTACCGCAGCGTCAGCGCCTTCGCGCCCATCGCCAACCCGAGCCGGTGCCCCTGGGGCCGCAAGGCCTTCGCCGGGTATCTTGGTGATGGCGACGACGATAGAGAGGCCTGGAAGAAGTACGATGCCACGGAGCTGGTGAAGGGGTGCCAGGCCGGGAGCGACCTCCGCGCCCTCGTCGACGTCGGCACCGGCGATAACTTCTACAAGCAGGGCCAGCTGCTGCCGGAGAACTTCGAGAGGGCCGCGCGGGAGGCCGGCGTCGGCGGCTTGGAGGTGCGGTATCAGCCGGTGGGTTTGTCCCTTTTTTTTTTTCCTTCTTTCTTTCTTTTTTGTACTTTTCACCTGTTCTTTTCTCTTCCCTTCCGGGAACTTCATTTACATTCCTCG
This sequence comes from Xylariaceae sp. FL0662B, assembly GCA_022376535.1. Classification (NCBI taxonomy): domain Eukaryota; kingdom Fungi; phylum Ascomycota; class Sordariomycetes; order Xylariales; family Xylariaceae; species Xylariaceae sp. FL0662B. The sequence goes on from JAJJKD010000072.1 coordinate 164,440, forward strand.
TACATGACGATCTTGGTGATGGTGATGGTGATGATAAGGGTCACGGAGTGTTTGCATGGATCTACCCAAGGCGAATCCACTCAGTTTCTCCCCTTAATTCGCCGGGTGACAAATCATGGTTCACAGCCAAGAGACGTCCCGTCCGTATTTGGCTGGGCTCGCTGACGATTAGCTATCCTACAGGATTACGACCACTCTTACTTCTTCATGTCGACGTTTGCTGCGGACCACGTCGCTCATGCCGCCAAATACTTGTTCGAAGGGAACGAATGAGGCAGGATATGGTCATGAAAAGCTCTATACGTGTGGATAATGAGGACGACACCGGTTGAAAAGTCTGTTTCGGGACGAATGATGACAGAGACGTAAGACTAGAAGAATTGAGATGTAACTATAGCAATGAAGACCGGAGTGGCCCCGCTGTAGCTTTCGAGTACCTCGAAGAGTTCTCGTAGACAATTCGATTGACGCATTGAGCACATCACTTCTACGATCCGAAGGGTCGGCATGTCAAAGTTGATCTAAAGCAAAACGTGGTGGTATATTAACGGGTGGGATATCTTTGCACAAGAAAGTAGGTAAAACGATCTCTCACCACACCAGCCCATATACAGCAAGGTTAGCTGATTCTCTTCTCCACGTCGGGGCTGAATCCCTCCTTTTCTAGTTTGCTTTTCATTTCTAGTTCCGCCTCGCGCCGGATGCGATGGAAGGCCAATTTCTCGAACTTGCTTAGCCCTCTCCACCAGTGCTGGCCAGCCTCGTGTTCGCTAATGCGTTCGATGAGCTCCGACGTCTTCACTCGCACGTCTTGATCCTTGTGGAACAGGCCGAGGGCGAGATAAAAGAGTCCTGCGTGGGACTCGGGGGCTACCGTTAGAAGCAGGCAAACCTCATCGTAGGAGTGGACGTGTTTAGAAAAGGAAAGATAGATTTCACGGCTTTGAGCCGGGTTGAGACGCTGTGACCGGAGACGGTCATGCATATGGTGCAAGTCGAGCCCTTTTAAGGGGCGGATGGTGTAGAGTTGGGCGAGATCCTGGAGCTGCTGTCAGTTTCCAATTTGAAGAACATTAGATGGTGAGGTAGCTGACCTGGATGTAACTATAGTAGCTTCGGGTGTTTCTCCAGCCCTCGATCCTACACACATTACCAGCGAGCTCTTTCTGTTTGGCATTTTCGTCCGGCCATACATAGCCGTGTCCGCCAGTGAAATGTTCGTGTTCATCGCCTCCAATGTACAATGCACTCGCACCATAGACACTCTCTTCAAAAGCTGCTGCTATTCGCGTAAACCTGACGACCCAGTCTCGCCACTTAGCTCGAATCACTCGCTCGCCATGTCTCGCTGCTATACTTTTCAGAATGTCATTCATGAACACCACATCTCCGGTGAAGTCTGCGACTGAATTGCTTGAACCACTGAGCAGGTTCGCGAACGATGGGTGCTGCTGCTGGAAATAGACCAGCCCTTCGGTAATTTGTGCCGTTTCTATCTTGCTACTGATCTTCATGCGCCCGGTTGGAAGATCACACAGCAGATCCCACCACTCTGGGTGCATTTCGAACGTCGGGTTCGTTACTCCCGCAATGAAGCCCGGCACCTTTAATAAATCATCAACTTTGGTTAGGTCTGTATACGGGAACGCATGTCGTGTAAATCCCCGTAATATACCACCGGACGCGAGGGCACAGGCCGCAAGTACCGCCTCCGCCACTTCGCCTGATGGCATGCCATGGCCGAGAAATATAACTCTCTTCTGGGTTAAAAGCGCGTTCGCGAGCACCATTATTGGATGGGTGCCCGCGCCGTTCGTGGTTAGATGAGGATGTATGGAAAATGGCTGCGGGGACTTTGCCCATGGTTCCGAGAAATTTTGTATCAGCTTGATGAGAGAGAAATCCCCGACAGTCTCCGGCATGATGGCCGTTGGGACCTTGACGGGAATTGGTATGCCCTTGTACATGACTTTGCTTTCGAATTCGTGCGTGTCTCGCGGGACCGAGTATGCGGATTGGCCTTCCAGATGGGCTTTGGTCCCCGCCCGAGATATCCCTCGTGGCTTAGGGGGGCTTTTGCTCGCATCAAACGGTTCACCGCCCAGGTCTTCGGTAAGTCGCATTTGTATCATCCGCTCGAACTTTTCGACGAAGAGATCCTTGTTGTTGCTAGACTGCAAGAGATACCTTTCCAGTAGGCTCAGCTTCGGCATCAGGGAGAGATCCATATTATTGACGGCCTCATAAAGCATCGATAGCGTTTCTGGAACTGGAGACTTGAAATATTCCTCAAGCGCAAGTAATAAAAGGGGCTGGAAATGGTTAGCGAAACGAAAACAGGGGTAGCATCATGATGCAGCTAACCTTATAAATATGCAAAAACGGATGCCGTGTACATATAGCCATCGACTTGACTATGGCACCTCTTTTCACCGTTTTATCGTGCCTCGTATATACCAAATTCAATACGTATATCAACGGCGGTCCTTCCCCCCCTTCGGGTTCCGAGTCGGTGGAGAGGCTATCCCAGTCATCATCTTCACCGTCGTCTTCAACCTCTTCGTCACTTGTGTCCTCTTCATTTATGACCCCAGCAGCCTTGTCCCTCCTTCGTTTTCTCCTCCTTCGCCTTTCTTCTTTCTCCTTCTGCTCTTCATCGTCCTCCTCCTGACTCGTATCCTTGTGCAAGAAAAATATGGTCCAATCCTGGTTGCGCGAATGTACCTGATCTGGCAACATGAGCTCGGCCAACATATGCTCGTCTCCGGTTATTGCGACTGGAAACTGATGCTCCATGATGGGGCCGCGGTCAATATCGAACGACGCAACCAATATATACTCGACATGGTTCTCGCCATCTCGAGGGTATTGCGATCGCAACCTCCTAGACGATTGGGCATTGGGGTTACTTCGTCTCGGCACAGAGAGCGATGAATGTTGAGAGGACGCGGCGGTTCGGCTTCCAAATGACGAGGTCTTTGATTTCGAGCTTGGATCTGAGGTGCGATCGGTGTCAGTCACGGGAGGCTGAGGTGACCGCGGTGGACGCGAGCTCTGAGACATCTGTGAGGCGGAGCGCGAAGAAGATGGAAAGGAGGACAGAGAGGCGCGATGTGCATGAATGGCAGGAGGAGGCACGCCATTGGAAAGAGACTGGGCCGTGTTCGATCGTGTGATATACGGGAACGATATCTGCGTCGATGCCATTATCATTGACCGATTATTCTCGTCTTGGATGTATGTATGTGTGATCGTCGCAGCGGGCTCTACCGCGACTATAGACTCCCTGACCGATAGCGTAAACGTCCCTAGGGCTATATGTAACGGACGATTATGATAACAGATTCCAGGCAGGAGATTGGTTAATCGTTTATTGGAAGTTGATGTCCCGTCTGCAGGGGATTCTATCAGCCGCTCAATAATGCCATTGGTTTGCTCGTCAAGGCCGGCAGTGGTTGTCGTGAATATGAATATGAGTATGAATATGGCGGAACTCAGGGTGAGTGAGGATAGCGGCTAAGGTGAGGATGATAATGATGATGCAATAATGCTGACCAGCGGCGACAAAGTAGGAAAGAAGTTGAAGTCGTTTGGAAGCATTGGGTCGGGCAATGACCGAGACATGATCTGCTACATGGCCATCTCTTCGGTATTGTTTTGAACTTAAATTGAAGAAGTGTGCCTCTCCCTGAGCAGGGGTGGGCAGAAGGGGGTGTACGGTATCTGTATGTAGTTTGTAAGTAGTAGCAGGGGACGACGCCAAAAGTGAAAATGGGGTGAACAGATGTCGTCTACCAAATCATACTCTTGCCCACTACACCCCCCTGTTGCTGTTAAACATCAATTCAATTTCCCACCCAATCATTCCTTGTTAGCGTCTTTCAGCGCTCCAAAACCCTTGTGGCTTCCGCTACCCCCTCCACTAGCCTGCCCAATGCGACTACCAATTCAAGTCCGTCCATGCTAGATTCAGGGGCGGAGCGGCCCCCAAGGCCTTACACGGTAATTATGCCCGTGCTTGGGGCAATCGTAATGGCAGAGGCACAAGCCACAAGTCACGATAAGCTCTTATCTCGCGAGCGTCAAGGATAACCCGTGTAAACCACGCAAGCTGCTCCAATGGTATCATACGGGTACCTATCACAATACGTGTAAATACATCTCCCCAAGAAAAAACTCCCAATTTTCTCTTTCAAATATCTCGTACGACCTCAGGAGCAAGGGTGTGATATAGGGGTATCTCACTCGAAGGAGCGTTTAGAATGGGTTTGAAGCACATAACCAATAGCTTACCTACACACACAATTCTTACAGAAGCACATACTTACCTTGAAACCCCTGACTAGGTTCCCATTCGGCTAGCTTTTGTCCGGGACATAATAGGTCCATCTATTCGGTTCATCAGCGATTAGTGAAACCTCAGTCAGGACAACAGATACATCTGGACTTGAGATGAGACTATCACTACACATACACTACTGAACTTACGTATCTATGTTCTAACTCCCTATCTTATAAAATAGAAGCAATGTTAGATGTTTCCTCACACTCGTTGTAGTTTGCTCGCTACATATCTTAGCGATATACAAAGAATAAATTGACCTATAATATAACGGCCCGGCTTCAACCTTATTGGTTAATTGCTCATTCTCATTGGATATATACGAAGGATTGTAATAAGAGAGAGACCTCACTAATATTTCCCAGAACTGAAAATACGAAAATGGTCCCATTCGACTATATTCTCGCCGAAGACAAAGCAGTGTGCTTCGAGTTGAGCGCTTACATACGCACCCAGATATAAATGAGATTCTAATGAAAGTAAAGCCTGCCTCAGGACATTCGTCACCGAACACGTCACATTCTCTTGATAAATTGAGAATGTGACTCTCTACTACGTCCTGCAGAACCAGAGGCGTTTGTCACTGAGAATCCACACAGAGAAGAACGCATTCATCTCGACGACCCCGAGCCATGGCTCATGGTAAACGATAGACGATCACGATCCGGAAAAGTCGAAGATTACCCAGATGCTGCATCGCCCCTGGCTCAGGAGTTCGGCATCCACAAGCTTCGCCCAGGTTTGTCCAAGGTCTCATCGAGAGCACGAGCAGGCCAAAGGATCATGAAGCTCTCAATACACCGAACAAGAACATCCTATTCGCTGAACTCTTGAGAAATAACGGGCGGTTGTGTCCCAAGGATCGGGGGTGAATACCCATTAGATTATATCAAGTCGAGGTGTATCCAGGAGCCCTGGGGGCTATTTAATATATGTAGCATGTGGGACGCCCGACCTCCTGATGTTCTAGCATTTTGTGCTTAACGTAGGGACAGGACAACGTTGCTGAGCATTGAAAAGTGTCCCCGAGCAGACAGGACACTGCTAACGCATATAGAGAGATTCGCACCTGTGATGGAAAACATAAGATCGAAGACGAGCAAACGGAAGAAATCGACGTCCTTGCCGATGGGCGCATGGTTCAAAGCTACCTTTTCAAGAGAACCGGGTATACGACTGCTGCGCACCCGAAGATACCTTTATTAAAGAGACCGTGGGCAGAGGCATCCCGTAGGGAGATTTCAACCTTTACACCGACCCTGGGTCTGCGGACCTCGGGGTGTGCGGGCCGGAACTCAACGTGTTGTGATTTTTCCGGGCGGTACGTTCTGCAGTTCCCCCCTAAACGGACCTCGTCCTGGTTTCTGTTATACATCCGTTTGATAGCCGTGTTCGGCACGCCCCCTTCCTGTCAATGGGATGAACAAGCGTTCTAGGTATGGTCTGCCGTTCTTTTGTGGAGAGACGGTCTCGAGAGCTACGTGGCATTCCGCAAACAAGCTCCTTTTCAATAAACGCATATGGAATTGAATTTATGTAGGGGTATTTCTGTTTTGCCTTCTGTGTAACTTAGGTATATGCACTGAAGTACATTAAGTAACTATTACTCCGTACTACTATCTGCATATCAAATTATCGATGATACCTATTACCCCGCCACTGAAAGACATCATCAATCTCTTTTTCTTACACCTATCAGAATTCTAGGGTCGGCCCTTTCTTTCTATGTATAACGGTATCTCATACCATATACATGTAGTGCCTAAGGTTCTTTCTGAAACACCATGACTGAAACTACCGACAATGAATCCCGCAAGGCGCCATTTGATATGCTCGCTGATGAGCTAGTTCTCAACATATTGGAGCTCTTGATATATCATGATTGTCCTACCGACCCCTGTGGATGTCTTCAAAGACCTCGATTTGCTGTTTGGAGGGTGGCGTTGGTTTGCCGCCGCTTCAGCCGTTTGATAACACCCTATCTTTACAGGACTTTGTATTTTACCAGAACTCCTATATGGACGAACGAAGACCAATATCGCATGGGTAATCCATTGTGTCGGCAACATTGCCATAAATTGGATATTCTCATCCCGGAATACAAAAGACAATCCGACAAGGCTCGGCTTATTGCGAGTGAGTTCTTTAGCAGCTGTACGGAAGTACGATGCCTATCAATTTCAGGATTTGTTGACGGGAGCAATCCCGAGAACTGGCAACATGTCGACAGGATGTTGAAACACATGCGTCGGATTAAACACCTTCATCTTCAGTGTGTCGGACTTTGGGTGCCGCAGATCTTAGAACATATTAATGTACCGACGCTCCAGCTCCTGGATATTTCTTGTCGTGCGAAGGCTAGCGAAGGTGGTTTCCCGGATAGGCAGATCGGAACAGCATCTTTCACCACACTTCGTCTCTCGGCGTGGGAAGGGGACGCCGCAGCTATAGCTCATTTGATTCAGTGGCCGAGACAACTTCGAAGATTCTATTTCGAAAACCACCAATTCTATCACGTTAATCGAGATTCTTTAGACTTAACTAGTAAGTCATTTACTTGTTCTTCTGGTTTAATTCACAAACAAGATTCCCCTAACGAGGTCTTACCGGGGGTTAAGGACGCCGATGATATGCTGCAGACCTGGAACTCTCGATTCTTCACCAAACCGTTTAAATAAATAGGCGGGGGCAAAATGCTAACCTAGGACATTATAGTGTTCGGATCATGGCTTTCGGTTCATAAAGATACCCTTGAAACCATCGATATTGGTTCTGTGTCACCGTCTAGCGGGGAACTTCTCCTCGATGTGTCTGAATTTCGACAGCTGAAATCACTCAAGCTGTCCAGATGGTCATCCCCGGCATTTCTTGAGTTTCCCTTAACCAACGTTGACCGCCTGCTCGCCCCGAACCTTGAGGAGTTTATCTGGAGCTTTAACTTTGATAGTAAAAATGTCGAACGCTGGGATACGTGGAATGTCTTCAAGGACAGGGATGAATTGTGGCTGCAACAGTTCGTGAAGGTGGCGGCGCGGAAGCAATCTCCACTCAAGAAGATTCATGTGATCGTAAATCCCGACGCCTCGAACTACCTCAAGCTCAGGGAAGAAGACGGCTACCCGTGGGACCGCCTAGAAAGAGTGAAGGAGTACAGCCGTCGGCGAAATATTGAACTCAGTTACCCGCCACCTACGCGAAGCAGGGACTGGTGGCGAAGGAAGGTCGCAAGAGATAGAGCGCGTGCGGAATGGGATACATATTGGTGAAGTTCATCTAGTTAGAAACTGACGGTGATCCAAATCAAGGGTGGAGAGCACACAGCTACGTACAACAAGTCCCACACAAGCGTCTGCACATTTCCCGCCAATAGGAATGTCGAGGTGACAGAATGTCCAACAAGGAAGATAAGGCGAGGCTGGGGGAAGCGCCGTAGGCATCAACTTCGTTGGCGATATTTTAGAGTCTTCCGGTGGAATATGCGTATTATAGCACAAAAGGATCAGTAGGCAACCAAGCTTGTAATGAAATGTCTTCATGGCTGTATCGTTATCCCCTATGCGACCGCTGCCTTATGGAAGTTACCCCAACCCTACTGAATCTACTGAATGTTCATAAAGACTTTGCCATCGCCTGCTATATATGTAAAGCCAGCTTTAGTTAGATAACGTTAAGTGTGGGTTGTTGGTATGGGTCTATTCTCCTAGCTATCTTCACCATGTGTTTATTTTATTTTATATATCTGTCCTCTTCGAATAAGAAACGGCTAGATTCTGTGCTTTTGCATAATAGGTTTATCTGTCTGCATTTGTGGATTGAATGGGCCGTTCGCATTTCCTGGTCTCCGTTCGAGAATGGCATTATGTACTTACATATGATTTGCTATAAAAGATATGGGCTTGAATGTGAGTACACATAGATCATTGGGGTAGACACCACACATCCAAATATAGTCGATTTCACGATATGCTTATTTCAAAGAGTCTAGATCCGGACCATCATGACTTGAGATGAACAATCAGATATTCAGTGGTTGGAATATGACAGCTCCAATAACTCGGTATCGGTAACTGCGGGATGATACGTGGATACACACGGAAATATGGGGTCTTTACGGGGAAAAAAGAAGGTTGGAGGTGACGGGTGGGGCGCATGGTTGCCCCGCAACGGGTGCTAAGGCAATGATACATGTACCGTACCCTAACTTCTGACCCGGCGGATAAGCATACCTGGGATGACATCGTTGTATCTGCGATACCTACAATTCCACCGCATAGATCTACTATCTGAAGCCATTCAGAACACGATTCATCTTATTAACTGACACAAAAGACCCTCCCACGTGTCGTTTCGATTGATAGAAACACCCACTTCTCTGTCTGTTTACCTAAGATCTGCGACGAGACCTCGGGACAATGGTGAGTGCTGCGTAGCGAAGCCCACTTGGGCGGTGGACTTCCCCTGCAGTTCATCATATCTCGTGACGCTGTTGGACTGAACCAAGCAAATTTCCCAGGCTCTGCCAGCGGGATATAAGCCGTCCCCTCTGGGATACGGCTCACCCCGAACCTCTCCCTTCCGCAGACAAGAGTCGCCTCTGTCGTCGTCGTCGCCCTCAGCCCACAGACAGACGACGCCGACGCCGTCACCTACGAAGGCCAACAGCTTGGCGACCCCCTCCCGATTCGCGAGCGTGTCCTCGCCGACGAGCAGCAGCACCACCACCACCCCCACGGAGGAAACGACCCCGCGCAGACACGTCCCGGCCGACGACGACAACATGCCCTTTTCCCAGACTCTCGGCGCCCCGGCTCCCATATCCTCGCGGACCAAGCCGTCCCCGTCCGTGCCTCACGGGAACGCGCTATCGCAACTGCAGCCGGCTCAAGTCCGGGTCCTCCGGGACGGGTTCCAGATCCTGGACCGAGACAGCGACGGGGTCGTGAACAGGGAGGATGTCGCCGATATGTTGAACCAACTAGGTACGTACACCGCCCCTTAATTCCACCCACACGTACATGCATACATCTACACACACACCCACCACACAAATCCAAGATCCACGAGCATGGGACAATCCCGCTAACCGACCGGGCTGCAACAGGTCTCCCGGCAAGCGCATCCGACATATCGCAATTCTTCCCAGCGGGGGGCCCGCAGTCGCAGTCGCTAACGCTAGCGGCGTTCCTGCAGACGATCGCGAGCTCGCTGGCGGCGATGTCGCCGGCCGGGGAGCTGGAGTCGGCGTTCGCGGCCTTCGACGACGACGACAGCGGGCAGGTGGACGTGGGCGAGCTGCGCGACGCGCTGCTGCATACCACACCCGAATCCGGCAGCGACCAGGGGCCGCCGTTGGCGCCCGCCGAGGTCGACCGGATTATAGCTGCTTTTAGCGGTCGCCGCGCCTTCAGCAAGAGCATGATGGCTGGTGCCCGAAGCGGAGGCGGAGGTGGAAGTGGAGGTGGTCGCCGCGGCGAGGTCTTCCGGTACCATGACTTCGTTAGTTCGGTTGTTGGGGGCGGTGCCGGCGCGGCGTCGGAGCCGGGTGAGGGTGCGGCTGAGGAGGGTTGAGGGGGGTTGAGGTGAGGGTGAGTTGGGGGGGCTTGGTTGGTTGGTTGGTTGGGTGTAAGTCTGGGTGTATGAGGTATATGGAGAGGTATGGGATGAGGGACGTGGAACATCAGTCGGGGGGGGGGGGGGATAATGGCAATGAGTATTACCAGTGTTTCCAGTGAGGTATGAACGAGGGAATCGCTTACATACGGGGTCTCATGCTATCACGCTAGGTCTTTGGTGTATTGGGAATGGAACTGAGTCGGTTGTGTTGGAAATATCTGACCTATCTACTACGATCCACACACACACACACTCTCTCTCTCTCTCTCATGTGGTAATAATGGTGGTGGTGAGAATGTCTAGGCATATGTTGACATCACGCCGTGAGATCTTGAGTTCCTAACTTATAATGTAGCTTCAGTTTGTGTGTATCTAGTGCGTTGGACTTAATAGTTGTTTGACTATGTGTTTATCTTGACTTCTAGGTTTGATATAGTTCTTGATCAATGTTTAAGGTTAAGCTAAGGGTGGATTTTGAGAGGTTATTCATACTTCTCGCTAATTATAGTTCGTCGTATACCTATATCATCATCCATGTAGATACCTAGGTTAAGTTGAAGTCTTAGCATCGGGTAGCACGTGTAGCGGTGTAGGTTCTCGCTTCGTTCCGATCTTCCCTCTCGGCTGGGATGAAGTATGACAAATGATGTAAATTGCCTTTTACATAGACGGGGCTCGGCATCGAGTTATGTAGTTTAAATTCTGTCAACTAGTACGAGTATATATGGGTTTTCATTTCAGTATATCTGAAGTTGCGGCTCAACTATGAAATATCAGGCTTCTCTACTATGCTGATTTATATATCCCTTGCTAATACTCCTCCATTGCCATCTTTCGAAGATGAAGTATTTGAATAATCACTAATCCGTACCTAGGTATCACACAGGACAAAGAGCATTCTGGTTGGTGTGTAGATATGGAAAGAAAATGAACATTTACCTTCTTGCCAGGTCCATGGCTGCATGGATACATATATGTATAATTGAAGTAATATGATCTGGTGCCTTTTGCTGTGTTCTGGTACTAGCGTATGTTTGAGGTTTGAATCAAGCCTGGGCCAGCTTAATGCGGGCCGCCATGTGCTTGATAACTCTATCAAGGCGAGGCGAGACCATTTTTTGAACGGTGCACCCGGCGTCCCGTGGAAGCCGTTGAAACGACTCTTGCGGTGTTGCGGTAAAACAACGAACCCGTCCGTCCACAGTTATTAGTCATAATGTACTTTATGAGGCAGTTACATAGATATGGTACATATATGTATATATCTAGGTACATATGTACTTACCTGACATCTGGGTAACATTATGTATGTATGTATGTACTTACGTAGTAGCCCGACATCTGAGTAACTCCAGGCGGGCTGATGGCTGACCGCACATGTGCATGCATATCCACTTGGACTGAGCGGCTACCTATCTTTTGGTAGGCGCGATAGAAGCTTCGAGAATCGCTTTGTTAAAATTTAATGAAGGTGGCTTGTAGCCAGGCAGGCTGGACAAGGGGCTAAGGGGAGCCGGACACTGGACTTTTTGTTGGAGGTAGCTACACTACTGTAGTTGGCTAGATAGGCTGATAGGTTGGTGGGGATAGCGTGGCGATAGTCACTTGTTTGTCTGCCGCCCTCGGAACGATCCTTGCTCGCCCTTGGCAGCCTTCCATCCATTCATCTCGGGTACAAGGGGTTTAATATAGTGGTTATGATGATATCAATTTTCGGTTTGATGACACCGACAGTAGATGTTCAACCTCTTTATTTTTTTTTCTCTCTTCTTAGCTTTGGACGGGGCAACCAAATTGGTCTGTTGTGATGCGACGTAAGCAGGCAGTATACGGCGCATATGAACGGTTGAAAGTAACGGTTTTTTTCCTGTAGACATAGAACATTATATATGTACCTACGTATACGTAAACAACCCAAGGGCGGCAGACCTGCCTATTGGCCAAGCCGGGCCTGCCGCCAATTGATATTGGATAGTGACGATAGTGGTGGGGCACTGAGGGAGAAGTATCGACAACCTCTGGTCCATGCGCTACACCGTCATGAAACCAAGTATTCGGGACATGAATCTTGGCTAGGGTCCTGGCACCTGGGGTGTTGGATGTCCCATAGGTACTTGGTACTCCAAATTTCACAAAAATTTCCCAAATTTCCCAGTGGGCAAGTGGCCCAGCCTGATGATTTATTCTTTTCATTCAACAGAGAGGAGCACATCACATCTACTTTCGTGCACGTTGGCTGTGCTGTCCTGTGCGTTTCTGTCTTCTCCAGCTCCTGGCTGCCTGGCTGATAAATCGTAAGTGATATCTCTTTGTTTGTTCGTCGTCATCTTTCCCATTCTCGCAAAACTTCGACTGCTATCTATCTCATCGATTCCTATCCCAATCTCCTTAGCACAAAGCTCCCCTAGCTTCCACCCCTCCCTCCTCTAACGGCGCTATTTTTACAGCGGCCTTCCTGGTCCTACCCGAAACTAACAGCACGGCATAGGTCAGTTAGTCGGCTCAACCAGTGCTGTCCTCTCCAGCCTCCGTGCTTGACTCGCAACTTACAAATCGGAAAAACCTGCAACTTGCAACCTGCAAACTCCCAACGCGATTTGGTAACGTAGCGAAAAGGGTGAGACCCAGCAGTTGTTGCACCATTCACCGTTTAGACCTGTGATCTGACCAACACTTGTTGGTTTCCTTCACGAAGACGGACACTTATTAGACAAGGCCCTGTTTGTTGTCTTACGAGCCGGGAACATTGTGAAGATACATTTTCCACATTTTGCGGAAACGTATTGTTTCACTTTGGACCAAAAAAAAAAAATAATAATAATCATAACCAAAAAGAGCAATAGCTTCTTCCATTTTCCATAGGCATAGATTCCCTGCCGGAAGTCGGGATCTGGCAGCTTGCAGCACTTGTCTACCTACCTACCTTCAAGGCCCCCAAGGGCGTTGAGGCGGAAAGCTGCAAAGTTGATTGCCTACCAAGGTTGTCTTAGGTAATAATAGTGGTGTGGGAACTGTTAAGCGGGCGCGCCGGCTTTTGGCTTTTTAACTCGACAAGGTTGACTAAAAGCCGAAACTTTCATTCCAAATGAAGGGCCTATTCAACCCCAAAAAGTCCCCCAAGAAACACGCAACCGGCGACAACGTCGAAACCTCTCACCATAATCACTACAACAACCACAACAGCAGCTCTCAGCCTAACTCGGAACCCTCTTCACCCGTCAAGCAACCTTCGCCGGTCAAGCAGCCTGCTTCCCCCGCCCCGAGGCCACCTTCGAAAAAGTCATCAGCATCCTCTTCTTCTGCCCGTCCTGCGTCGCCCGCCCAACGCGAGCAGCCTAGAACGCGGACTTCTCGTTCTTTTGGGAGACATCCCACTGATTCGGGATCCTCGCGGCGTCATAAAATCGATCCCAACACACATCCTCTGAATCTGCCGCCCGAAGAAATCAAACGGCTGTCTGCTCTATCTGCCATGAGCAATCGAAGTTCCTTGGACAAGATGGATGTCGATAAGGAGACCTCGGCTGTTCCCCCTTCCTCGCCGCCTCCGCCGCAGCAGCAGTCTTCATTCTCCGTTCCTATTAGCTCTCCCACCAATGGAGTCAAGAATGGTTCTAAAGAAGACGAGGGTCCTGCCCCTCCTCCTCATAGATCCAACCCTTCGAGTCCAGTGCCAACTGATGCTGAAGAGGCTGAGCTACACAAGGCTGATGGCAACAAGGCGTTTAAGCAAAAGGACTATAAGCGGGCCATTGCTGAATACACCAGCGGTAAGCACTGCGACCCTTTGATTTTTGTTCAACCGTCAGACTAATCTCTACCAGCCATCCAATTGATGCCTGATGAGCCTACATATCTCAGTAACCGGGCCGCTGCTCTGATGTCGGATGCACGGTACGAGTCAGCTTTGGAGGATTGCCTGCAGGCTGTGAAGTTGGACCCCACAAACCCCAAGTTCTTGCTCCGTCTCGCTCGTATTTACACTAGCCTTGGACGTCCTGATGAGGCAATGACCACTTTCGCGCGCATTCAACCCCCGGCGTCGGCGAAAGACATGGCTGCTGCCAAGGAGATGCAACACCACTTTAGAGCGGCCCAAGATGCGCTCGAGCGTGGCACCAGCGGGTCGATGGTCTTGCATGCTCTGGATCAGGCTGAGAAGCTGCTTGGGGTCGGCGCGGGCAAGCCTCGGAAGTGGCAGTTGATGAGGGGCAACGCTTACCTTAAGATGGGAGGAATGAACTCGTTGGGAGAAGCCCAGAACGTAGCCATGGCAATCCTGAGACAGAATAGTCAGGATCCCGAGGCGTTGGTGCTGCGGGGACGTGCCCTATACGCCCAGGGCGAGAATGACAAGGCCGTTCAGCATTTCCGTAAGGCATTAAGCTGCGATCCCGACTTCAAGGATGCGGTGAAATGGCTTAGAACCGTCCAGAAATTGGACAGAATGAAGGATGAAGGAAATTCCGACTACAAAGCTGGAAGATGGCAAGCTGCGCTTGATAAGTACTCGGCTGCTTTGGAGGTCGACTCTGCCAACAGAGGAATCAATTCGAAGCTGCTGCAAAATCGAGCTCTGTGCCGGCTCAAACTCAAACAATACGACCTAGCTATTGCGGATTGCGAGCGCGCTATCAGCTTGGACACGACGTACATAAAAGCCCGCAAAACAAAGGCAAATGCGTTGGGGCAAGCTGATAGGTGGGAGGATGCCGTTCGCGAGTGGAAGTCCATCCAGGAGCTGGATCCCGAAGACCGGAGCATCGCCAAGGAGATTCGTAAGGCTGAGTTGGAACTTAAGAAGAGTCAACGCAAAGACTATTACAAGATACTGGGCATCACCAAGGACGCGGACGAAAACACGATCAAGAAGGCCTACCGTAAACTCGCCATCATCCACCATCCCGACAAGAATCGCGACGACGAGGCGGCCGCCGAACGCTTCAAGGACATTGGTGAAGCATACGAGACCTTGAGCGATCCTCAGTACGTGTGCATGTCATGATGTGTGATTTAACTGTTGCTGACCGTATGTAGGAAGCGTGCCCGCTACGACAGCGGAGAGGACCTGATCGATCCTTCCGACATGTTCGGCGGCGGTGGTGGTATGGGCGGCGGGATGGGCGGCGGCATCGACCCAGAAATACTGTTCAGCATGATGAATGGTGGGGGTTCTTTCGGTGGTGCCCAAGGCTTCGGCGGTGCTGGCTTCGGCGGTCGCCCGCGAGCTCAGGGATTCCCAAGTTCGTTCCATTTTGGCTGACAATCCCAGAGTGGCGAGGATGATTATGACGATGGCTACGACACGGACTACGACAGTGGACGAGCATCAGAGACCACCTTTGGGCATAGTGTCCGTAACGACAGAGCTTTGGACGACAGGATTGTTCAATTTCGTTGGTCTTTGATGGCGATGGTGGGTGCATTTGTGTTCTTACGCCGAGAGCTTGCCACCACGTTGCTTGTGTTGTATATATGCGTCGTGTTTGCGAAGTCTTCGGGCATCGCAATTGGGCGCCTGTAAGTCCAGGTCGGGTTGGGAATAGAGACTTCCATCATTGCTGGCGTTAGGGAAAGAAACCATTCAATGTCCGTGGTTTGCCGTGGGGAAACGGTATCGCATAGTGGCGAGCGAGGGTCTGCTCGGACGAGAAGGTTTAATGTTAGACGTCAAGACAAGCATGAAGTCAATTCAGAACGGCGCATTCAGAGCTTCTCATTTGAACTTGTCTCTTTGTAGTAGTAGTGTCCATAACACGACGTTCCGTTGAGCTACCTAGGTTAGGTAGGCTTCGAGGGGCTTCAACAATAATTTGAGCCGATTGGAAGTGCTGTTCAGATATTCGATGACTGTAAATTTGTCCTTTACACGGAAGTCTCATTAGACTTGGTGAGTACTGCTTTTGTTGTTGTTTATTTATTTAGTGTATACCAAGAGTTCGCTATCACCAGTAAACCGTTATGCAGTACGTACATAGATCTGATAAGATATCCGGTTGTCGGCCCATCCACCCCTGTGGTACAGCGGGGCAACATGCTACATAGGGAGCTCCGGCTCCCGAGCTATGAGGTACACACCCAGCTATGAGGTAAGCTTAATCAACCTTGGAATAGTCGAAACAATAAACAGGACCAACCAACTTCGTATATCTCACACCCGGAATTCCCCAGTTGTCCCTTCTCCGACCGGCTCGCCCTCTCGTCGGTAGAAAATGTGATCTCCTTGTCTTAGTGCTCCAATCGAAAAGGAATCATCGTCAATTGCAAGCCCCCCTTCCTGTTCTCAGGTACTCCGTATATACCGCTTCGTAATATTCGCATCATCGACGTGTCGACGTCGGCTCCTTTCCAGGACCACCAGTGGCCACAACAATATCGAATTGATAGATAGACAGACAGACACCTAGGTAGACAGATAGACCACAACCCACCATGGCGCGCTCATCCCGGCTCTCCCGGCTCCTCCCCTTCAGCCCCTCGACCACGCCGCTGCACGCCACGACGTACCTCCTGGGCATCTCGCTCTTCAGCATCGCGTTCCTCGTGTTCCTGAACTCAGCCATCTCCTTCGTCATCACGGATCTGCTGGGGGTCAAGGCCGGCGTCGGCGACATCGTCGGCACCCTCGGCTTCGTCGACGAGCTCGTCGCCCTCGTCGCCTGCCCCGTCTGGGGCCTCGTCAGCGACCGCCTCGGCGTCCGCTGGGTCGCCGTCCTCGGCTACGCCGTCATCGCCGTCGCCCTCTTCGCCTTCGTCCAGGCCCGCCGCGCGTACCCCGACCTCGTGCTCGTCCGCGTCGTGTTCGCGGTCGGCGCCACTGCCGCTGCCACTATGGTCACGGCTATCTTGCCCGTGCTTACGGATGATGATGATGATGATGATGATGATGATGATGATGATGATGATGATGATGATGATGATGATGATGGGGCCGGGATTGAGGGCGTGGAGCGTAGGGATACAGAGGCCGTTGGAAGTAGCAGTTCCTCTGGTAGCAGGAAGCCCAGACATAATCAGAGGGACAGCGTGACCATAAGCCTCGAGAGCGACGCCACGATCACGCCGGAGCGATTCTCGAGGAACCTGTCCCGCGACCAGATATGGCGGGATGGTAGCGACGGCGCGGACGCCCGCGACGACGAGCACGGCGCCGCGACGTCGGGCCGGGGCAGGAAACCGTCCGCGCTGGCCGGCTACGTGGGCCTGTTCACGGGCTGCGGGGCCCTCGTCGCGCTGGTCCTGTTCCTCCCGCTGCCGGCGCAGTTCTCCAGGAAGGAGGGCGTCACGCCGGCCCAGGCCATCACGGACAGCTTCTACGTGGTCGGCGCCGTCGCGCTCCTCGTCGCCGTCTTCGTCTTTCTCGGCCTCCGCGGCCTGAGGGGCGAGGAGGGCAAGGGCTGGCGCATGCTCCTGGGCCTAATGCGCAAGAAGGCTTCTTCTTCTTCCCGCGACCCGTACGCTGCAGCGGAGCCTTCTGCCTCCGCCTCGGGCCCCTCTTCATCGTCGTTGCCGCCGCCAGAACCGACTGCCCCGATCCCCTACCACCACCTCCTGGCGTCCTCGCTCCGCCTCGGCGTCAGCGACCCGCACATCGCGCTGGGGTACCTGGGCGGGTTCGTGGCGCGCGCCAGCACGGTGGCCATCTCGCTCTTCGTGCCGCTGTACGTCAACGCGTACCACATCGGCAACGGGTTCTGCGCGGGCTCGCCCAACGACCCGTCCCCCGAGCTCAAGCGCGAGTGCCGCGCCGCGTACGTGCTGGCGTCGATCCTGACGGGGGTCGCGCAGGTCAGTATTTAGGATTTATTTTTCCCCCTTTGTGTGTGTGTGTGTGTGTGTTTCGGGAGTCGATTTTTCCTAATGGAGACTTCTGCTCCCGAGACATACCCGTGATTCTTGCTGAAGAAGGCAATTACTAACTCTCATTTTACGACTAGCTGGCCGCGCTGCTGTGCGCGCCGCTCTTCGGCTACGCCAGCGGTCGTCTGGGTGGTGGTGATGGTAAGCGTGGTTTTGGCGTCAACCTCCCCGTCCTCGTGTCCACCGTCTTCGGCATCGTCGGGTACGCCGCGTTCCCCCGCCTCCGCAGCCCCGAGTTCCGCGACGTCGACGGCCGCGGCGGTGGCCCCGTCGTCTTTCTTGTTGTGGTCCTCATGGGAATCAGCCAGATCGGCGCCATCGTGTGTAGCCTGGGCTCGCTGGGGCGCGGGGTGCTGGCCCAGGGGGTGGCGGCGGATCATCTTCCACCGCCGCCACCACCATCCCATACCGCAGAAGAGGAGGAGGGGGAAGGAGAAGCTAACGAAGAAGAGGCAGGGGAGGAGGGAGAGACGGAGGCCCTGCTCGGCCGACGACGGCCAAAGAAGAATAAGAAGGCAGCCGCGAGAGGTTCGCGCGTCCAGCTCAAGGGCTCCATCGCCGGCGTCTACTCGTGGTGCGGCGGCGCCGCCATCCTGCTCCTGACCAAGCTCGGCGGCTACCTGTTCGACGCCGCATCCGCGGGCGCGCCCTTCTACATGATGGCCGCCTTTAATGCCGTGCTGCTCGTCACGAGCCTGGGCGTTGATCTCGGGAGGGGCGTCCTGAGTCGAAGGAGGGCGAGGGCGGGGGCGGGAGTGCCGTGGGGAGTAGGGAGATAGGTAGACAGGTAGGGTTTTCTTATGTATTATATATCTATGTAAATGTTGGGAGAAAAGGGGGGAAAGGGGGTTGGGGGTTCGGGGTAAGGTTAAGGGGGTTATGATGTGTGTATGTGGGTGTATGTATATATATATGGGAATAAACGATCAATCAGAAACAAATAATAGAAATTCTAAGTCGTTGCTTTTGTGAGGTTCTGTAGGCGTGTATGTGATTGTCGTTCTATGGACAAAAGTGGGTGGATATCTATTATATCTGTATGGATTCAGGTCAGCTTCAGGGGCGTGAGTACCTGTCAGTCAGTCGGTTGGTCAACAGGCGGGACGGCGTACTACCGGAGGTGAGTGAGCGAGATGGAGCAGTAGACGACAAAAGAATAGAAACGAGATGTGAGTGACACCGTTGGAAAGGGGAGATTACCTACCTACCTACCTACCTACCTAACTTAGCTGATGGCCAGCCAGCCAGCCAGATGTCTGGTCAGTGCTGGATAAAATGGCTGGTGATAAGTTATATATATACAGCGAGGGATTATTATATATTTAGCACTATTAGCACTCACTGACTCGCTTGCTGTATTGTACTAGTCATTTATTAGTCGGTCAGTCGTACATCCCATACAGAACTAAGCTATCTATCTATAATGACTCGATGTCGATACTACTAAACCTGAGGTTTATATATTTGCGTGTGTGAAGATATCTCGATTTATCATCTTGGTACTTTCTTCGACTTCCGTCAGCCACTCATAGTAATCGGTGCTTTTGAATTAACTGGGCTGTGAGTGTTGGATCTCTAACCTACTTCTCTTGATTTACCTGTGTACCTACCTAATAGGTTAGAGGGTTTGTTTGTATGGATGCGGTTTAATGAATCTGTCTGCCGCCTGAACTCAAGTGATAGCTATGTCTGGGCCATGTTACGATGATAGATGCTTATACATGAATTGGCGGAGGCTAAGTGAGTACACTTGAACATTGGAGCGAATTCCACATCCCATACTTTGGGGTAGCTTAAGTAGCTAGCTAGTCAGCTAGCTGATAAGCAAAAAGTAGTCTATCCGTCCAGCCGTCTAAACAGTATCGATGAACAAACACATCTAACCCAGCGCAGCGAATAATGACCGCATAAATGCAACCAATAACGACTACCTAGCCTAGAAACGCATTATATTACGTCGGATGACGGGTATAAATAGATAGATAAACAAACAACCAACCACACCCCAGACAACGCCTTGATTTCCTTATCCCTGATAATCTATAATAAGTATGTAAAACCCCAAAGCGAGCTAGGTAGCCGGTTTATATAGGTAATCAAGCCCAGGCTAGCTAGCCCAGCCCGTGCGCCCGGTTCAACGCCATCTTCTTGGCCACGGAGCCGTACTTAGCCTGCCACGCGTAGAAGTAGACGAGGGCCGCGAACGGCTGGCCCAGGATCGTGAACGAGACCCAGAAGATGCAGTTGCCGATCAGCCGGCCGTTCGGGCCCGTCATCCGCTCGAAGAACCGGGTCAGCCAGATCAGGGGGATCTGGATGATCATGCCCATGAACGCGACGCCTAAGGGTATACCAAGTAAGCACGAATTCTTTGGGGCTGTCAAAGGAACGATGGAAGAGGGGGAGGGGAAAGGAGGAAAAACATACCGATAATGTTCTTCGTCGGTATTCCGACGAGCAATTCGTGAAGCACGGCCGAGACGAAGAACACGGCGACGCTGGCGGACTGCATGCTCCAGCCGCGGCTCAGGAGCGGGGTGAAGATGTGCCGCTTCATGAACTGGTACACGGGCTTGTTCCACAGCCGCCAGTAGTCGCCGAGGCCGGCCGAGTTCCACCAGTCGTCGTAGAAGGAGCGGTCGCCGAACCGCATGATCTCGGCCAGCGCGTTGAGGGCGGACTGGAAGAGGGCGAAGAAGCCGGCCAGCCAGATGACGAGCGAGATCGTCGAGAGCTTCAGGAGCCGCTCGGTGAACGCCAGCAGATCCAGGTGGTCGATCTTGTCGAGCGAGTTCCACAGCACGGGCGCGGCGTACTGGGCGCTGCAGAACCAGATGAAAACGCTGAGACAGACGGTTTCGCCCAGCCGCTTCGCGACGAATACCCATCTGATCTTCTCGGATCGCGGGTATACCGGCTGGTAGACGAGCGTTGGCGCCCACCAGAAGTAGGTCAGATTGGCCATCGTGATATTCTGCGGATACGGACACCGCGCATATAGCTCGGGCAACGCGGCCAGTTCGCCCTTGATCGGATGGAGATATGCGTGACGTAGATCTCGATTTGTCAGAGCGTACGATAAGACTTTCATGTAAACGATGATAACGTGGAGCTCTGTTATCGTACCGATCAGGGGGTGGTGGATGTGAAAGTAAACAACCCAGCTGTGAACAGCCAGGGCTAGGGTGGCATTAAACAGATGGGCTCTCCGAATGCTGCGCCATTTCGACTCGAATCTGGCCTGCTGGTCCTCGGTAGGGCTGGACGATCCACCTCGGCCGACGGATTGGGCTTTCGATATTCTTGCTTGTTTTGCTGCGTACCATTCGAACGAGTATGCGATGAAAAGGTGACAGGGGACCAGGACGTAAAGGAGGAAGCCGACAACCAGATCCTTCCGGGGAAAGTCATGACACGTCAAGCAGATTAGGTTTCCGTACTGCCTTGATCGTGAGTGCTTGCTCGTATACTAGTAAACTTGTGTTCGGCGTAGACCAACCTTTTGTATGTTCTCGATGATCAAGCGCAGGTTTCCCACCACTAGCACACGTTAGTATACACCCGCCCCGGCAGCCCGGTGTCAGTCGACCAATGGATCGTACCTAGCACAATCACCATCAAGTTTCGAAACCCTATAAAACTCGGGGTAACTCCGGCATCGTGGCTGAGTGTCGACGGCCGAGACTGGGAGTGGACAGCAGTGATGTGTCTATATTTCTTAACTGGGAATGTCTTCTGCTCTCTATTTGCATTCCCGTTCGCGTTATTCGTCTCGGGTGAAGGCTCGGGTCGTCGAAGAGACGCCGCAGTGGTGGATGCCTCCACGCTTGTGGTGGTGGCCGAGTCCATGATAAACCTCTTTCTCGAACCGAACAACTACCTCGCTATGGGAAATCGCCTGTGGCCGTCTACGAACATCTAATATATTTATTTTGTTGGGAATCCGGAAGACTGCAGAAGCATTAGTGGAACCTCGAGTATTATTGTTGCTTATATGGCTTGAATCCGCAACGCCACTTTCGCATTTGCGCTGTTCTTCTTGCCACAAAGGCGAAGAGGGTCGACGGATACATCCTCGTTGGTTGAGACTCGTATCTACGGCAAGTTCGGCTCATCACACCCAACGAGCAAATACAACAAGGCAGATTGGCGATGAGCATAGATACATACATATGTGATGGTATCGTCATGTACGAGGCACGCCGAAACACATGAAGATACGATACGTCCGTTAGTTAAAGGAGGGGGGACGCCATCCTTCCTCTGCGGCTGCTAGCGATGGGCGAGTGTTGGATTTTCGGTTATCAATTGCATCAATTGGAATGTCGCAGGCGGCAGGAAGACATGGCTAATATATGTAACCTTATGTATGTATGTCAGGATGGAGCGGATGCGCCTAGACTTGTTGCTTGGTGCTTGGCTGCTTTGGTTTATTTTTTTTGTTTTTACCTGATGTAGCGATTAGAAAGTATAGTATCCGGATTGCCACCATCATTGCATCAGAGACCCTGCCGGCCCGGGATACCTGTGGGGATGAGGACATCAGTTATGTACAGAATTATGTATGTACGGATGTACATACTCCGTACTAACCTAGAATAAGTTAGGTTAGTTGTGGATAGTATAAGTATACCTACATACATACATGTATTACCTAGGCAATATTATATGTGCAACGTAGGAGCTCTTTGTGCTACTAATTATCGCACATATGACAAGGTTCCATTGAAGCTGGGATGGCACAGCATCAGTACAGTACATATGTTGATTTGTAGAAAATTCCGGAATTAGAGCCGGGGGGCTTGTTTATTTGATACTAGCTCTCTCAATGTCTTGAAGAATGTGGGAGAAATGAGAATTTAAAAAAATAAAAAATAAAAAATAAAAAAAAAAGAGGGAAAAAAAGAGAGATATCAAAGCAACACTTCAATGCAATTATCTATGTAACCAACATTGATTGGCATGTGAAGACATCAAATGGCTGGACCACAACGAACCTGAGTGGAGCACTTCCATTGAACCAGGAGATGTGACCCCACATGCAGTTATGCCACGCGGGTACATATATTACCTAATGTAAAGAGAGAACGGTGCAACATTGATCCGTAGTGTAATTCAATGTCCATTCTTGTCAGCCTCAGCAAGTGGAGTGGTACATAGGTAAGACCCCGGCTGCCAAGAGGGTACATAACATGTGCTAACCATTTAAGTTGTGGCTGAAAGCTCATGTCCCTGTCGCGAAATTCATTAACCTACACGTTGATTGTCCTCTGGGACCTTTTCCATTCCTAGCAATCAGCCATATCACATGAGCATTTGCAGCCTCGCGAGAAAGAACACCCATATCCCAAAAGACATTCAATCAACAAATACAGAAACGCACACTTCTCGGTATTTTGATCCTATGTGCTTATAACTGTCATGGCTTATGATCCACGTGGGGATCACGCTGGCGGTGGTGGAGGACATGATGGTGGTGGCTTTGTGAGGGCCAGGGGCCGGCGTAAGTATTTGACATATTTCACTTCTTTATTATATTATATTGACGAGGAATTGGGTTTATACTTGGACTCACTTCAACATCTTCTCGAGCTCTAAGGAAGGATCTATTCCTCACCTTCAAGCTGTTGTTGTTTGAGCATATCAAGCAAGCTATATATCATCTATTTAGTTTCCCACATCATCATATCTTATCATTTCCACCTCCTCACTCAGACGCTTGTTATTGACAGTTCGTGATCATAGGCCCGGTAACAGACTATGGAGCAACCCTGGCACACTGGATGCGCAATCGCCAGCCGCGATTCAAAGGCTCCTTCAGTGGAGAGGTTGAACGTCCTAGTGCTAGTTATATCGTCGATGTAAGCTGAGTATTATGAGTGAGTAGTATACATATGCTAAATTTCATGCAGATGCTCCCACCACTAGCAAGAGTTACCAACCCTGCTGACTCGGTTCCTACAAAACATCTTCATTCATCCCTGAACAAGATTAAGCATCCTGTCAACGTTGTCCGCTGGACCCCAGAAGGCCGACGCTTATTAACAGCATCCAGTAGTGGTGAATTCACATTATGGAATGGCACTGGATTCAACTTTGAGACTATTATGCAGGCCCATGATGTTGCGATTCGGGCCTTGGCTTATTCTCATAGCGATGATTGGTTGATATCGGCTGACCACGATGGCATCATCAAATACTGGCAGCCTAACTTTAACAATGTCCAGGTGATTCAAGGTCACAATGACCCCATCAGAGATCTTGCATTCAGCCCGAACGACTCCAAATTTGTCACAGCCTCCGATGATTCCTCGCTCAAGATTTTCGACTTTGCCGGTGGTGTGGCTGAGTCAACGCTGCAGGGTCACGGTTGGGATGCGAAAACTTGCGACTGGCACCCGACCAAAGGACTGATAGTTTCTGGTTCAAAGGACCACCTAATTAAACTGTGGGATCCGAGAACACAGCGGTGTCTTACCACGCTTCATGGCCACAAGAACACCGTTACCAAAACTGCATTCGAGCGAGTGATGGGTTGGTGTCTGGCAACATCGGCACGGGATCAGACAGCCAGGATTTTTGATATACGAATGATGAGGGATATCTGCCTTCTGAGAGGGCATGAGAAGGACATATCAACGCTGACATGGCACCCTGTCCATTCAAACCTGCTTAGCACGGGAGGAAGCGAAGGCTCCTTGTTTCATTACCTGTTGGACGAACCGAACACGCCGACAGGCCAGGCCATTAGCACAGCCGTATATGAAAGCTCGGACCCGGCGACAGCGCCTGCGCAATCTATATACCCAGCCCACAAGATCCCATTCGCCCATGACTTCGCTATCTGGTCGCTTGATTGGCATCCCCTTGGTCACATACTCGCCTCGGGATCGAATGACCGGATCACTAGGTTTTGGTCCCGAGCTCGGCCCGGAGAGACGGATATCTTCCAAGATCGGTATCATATCGGCGAAACAGCCGCCGAGGCGCAAGGCACCTGGGATCGGCGCGGTGGCCGGCGACAACGACAAGAGGAAGAAGAGCAGGAGCTCGAAGACGAGATGGAGGGCTTGGTCGACCAGAACATGCCGCTCAAGCAGCCGTCGGCGTTCCCGGGTCTCCCAGGTCTACCCGGTCTATCCCTGCCCGGTAGTGGTGTTCCTCCACCACCACCACCCCAGATCCCTGGCGTTAATCCCGCAGCCCCGCCTCTGCCGTTTCCGATCCCGGGCGCTAATGGCGCTCCGCCGCCGCTTCCAGGAGGTCTGGATCCTAACAACCCGGCCGACTTCGCCAAGATCGCCGAGATGATGCAGAAGGCCGGCCTGCCGCCCCCGCCGCCCCCCGGTCTACTCCCGCCGGGCCTCATACCGCCGCCGAACCTCGCCTTGCCGCCGGGCTTCCCGCCGCCGCCCCCGCCGGCAGCAGTGGGGGGCGTCGAGATGCAGTCCGACGGCAGCAACTCGGGCCGGAGGAGAGCACCTCTTCCTAGTCAAGAAGAGAGTCTGCGCATGGAACAGAAGAAGGGGAATTACACCCGGGTGCGTTAGCGGCGATATGTGTGTGTGTGTGTGTGTGTGTGTGTGTGTGTGTGTGTGTGTGTGTGTGTGTGAGACACTTTCTGGTTTATTCTTCTGTTCTTGGAACCTCCGGTACCAGCTCTGAGTCCGGCCGGCTCTGCTTCGTGCTGCTGCGACTATATGGCGAATAGATCATAGAGGTCAGAAAGGAATTTTTCTTTTATTTCTTTCAAGTTCTTACGAGGAACGAGTCGCCCTGGAGCCCGCTAGTTATACTTCAATCTGCCTCACTATGATTTGGTGAAAATGGCAAATAATACCCCCAGGCGTTCGAAGGCGTTGGGAAAACAAAGAAATAGGAATAGGGAATAGGGGTAGGAATCGCTAGCTACTTCTTACTATGTAGGGGTCTTGTGAAATGTGGAATAAACTCTGGCATACATGATCCTCCGTTACTAGAACCCTCGGTGCGGTTAACTTGGATAAGCGGCATTTCCGAATATTCACGCACACTTAGTAGATGGGAATGGAAAAGCAGTGCAATGTGATGGCGACGAGGCGCTGTATATAGATATGGCACCGCGTGCTACGAGAAACTTGTCTAGTATGTAGCGCGACCATTGAGCGAGTGTGTGTCTCTGTATGCACTGCCGATGTTGGTTCTATACGCGTGTATATATGCTATCTAACCAAGCAACTAGCTAGGTATGATGATGATGCTATGCTATGCCATGCCATTCCGCCATGCCCGTGTCGCGTTCGAGTAATAAGAACATAAAAACCTAAATAGGTGTGTACATGAAGTGCGTTGCGTTGCAAAAACGGGCACTCGTATATATAAATATACATCATATAAGCGACGTGTGACGCAGTGCTGATGCCGATGCCGATGCCAGATACGTTATATTATAGCCATTCCGATACAAGTACAAATCATCCGTCCGTCCCGCGCTGGCTGTCTATTATCCCCACCCGTCCACACGTCCATCCATCCGTCCATCCCCTTGAGTTTCGTTACACCTTGACTTCAATAAACCGAGAAGATCACGACCGGGATCCGGGCTTGGCAAGAGCAGGCGGACTTGGGCTCGGTTTCGCGAAGGCCTTCTGGCGATCTGCGTAGTCGCGGATGACGAGAGCGCAGGAGGTGTCGGCGCAGAGGCGGCGGCGGCGCTGCGGGGGCAGCTTGGAGGCGAACTCGAGGCCGCTGGCGCGCTCGACGGCCTCGACGGGGACCTCGAAGTCGGCGAGGGGCTTGTCGTTGGGGATGGGGGCGTTGGGGAGGACGAAGGCGCCGAGGGCGACGTTGCCCTTACCACCAACACTACTATCCTCCTCGGCGAACACCACCTTGTAGAAGTGCGTCGGCACCGCCACGTTGGGCGGGCTGCCGATCACCTCGTACCGGACGTACCACTTGCCGTCGGCCGGGTCGCGCCGCGGCAGGTACAGGGGCCCCGTGACGACGCGCACGCTCGGGTACCGCGCGGTCAGGCGGCGGCAGAAGTCCTCGACGTGCGCCCAGTAGTCGCGGTTGAAGCCCTCGCCGACCTGCGGGCACATGTTGGTGAGGAAGAAGGTCTCGTCGACGGCGGCCTGGCTCCAGCGCGCGTCGGCCGCGGGCACCTGGTGGCCCCGGTCGTAACCCGACCGGAAGTAGTCCTTGAGCCGGGCGCGGAACTTGTCCGGCACGGCCTCGTCCTCGAGGAAGACGCTGTGCTTGCGGTCGCCGTCGCGCTGCGCTAGCGACGCTGCGGTTATGTGCTCCGCCACCCACTGCGGGTTCCGCAGCCGCCGGTCGAACGACGAGATCAGCGCCTGCCGCGTCGCGATGTCGGATACGGGGCCCGGGAAGCCGTACTCGAAGAGGCCTGCGGGGTCGACGGGCGCCTGGCCCAGGACCGCGGGGGCCGAGGTCGAGAGGCCGTTCGGCGGGCCGGGGGGTGGTGGGAACATCTGTTTAGAAGGGATCGGGATCGGGGTGGAGGCTGGTGGTGTCTGCGCGGTCGAGATGGTGGTCGTGGTGGTGCTTAGGGTCTTAGTGTCGAGCTTGTGCTCGGATTGCGATCGAAGCTGGTACATGCTTGCTGTGATTGCGGCGCCGGCTCCTGCGCTCGCGGCTGCGATGATTGCGAGTGTAGTTTTGGACATGGTAGGCCAAGGGACCCCGTCGGTGGAGTTGGACCGCGCAGAGTGGCTTTTGTAGGAGACCGAGAGACGCAGGTAACGGAGGAAGAAGAGACAGGGAGAGGTCAGGCGTTGTGTGTGAGCAATAATGCGGCTCACGCGGAGAGGGTTGCAGCGGCCTCGTGGTGGTGCCAGGTGTGCTGCAGATGTCTCAACTTAGCTGGTTGGGATGTTTGGAAATTTTGACACTCAGCCTCGGAAATAATAGCGTTGGCCAAGAATTCGCCAAGGCGATTGGCAGGGCTTGTGAAGGGATCCAGGACGAGATGGTCGGGTGCTGCAAGGTACCGTGTGCACGGATCACTTTCAATCATCACATACAGATCTCTAAGTACCTATGTACTTGGAACAAGAGATGCCAGCATCACATGCCAGACCACACCGAGAACAAGTTTATAAAGCTGTCTATTCAAGTACTTATTTCGGTCATCGGTCTATTTCGAACTTGCCCAACGTCATCTCGGTTTTTCGCAACCACACCAACCCATCCAGCTGGAATTGATTGATAGCAACGAATCAGCTGATCCTTAAAGCCATCATCATCTCGGTCTGTTTGCCCGGCTGTACGACACGCGACATAATTTCCAACAAGCTACATACGCAGGCAGCAGTGAGAGGATCCGATTATAAATAATGAAGACAACTCCGTCTAAAGTCATTCTTTACCTAGTACTTTGTAAGGGAGCAAGTGTAGGTAGGTATAATGACGGCGTGTTCTTCGCGCCATTTGTTGCATTAGCAGTCTTGCATGTAGGGTCTAGGTCAGACTTAAGGGGACTAGTAATTATAGTGCAAATAACTTCTAACAGCGTGGTGATATAATTATCCGTGCTCTCACGGCCGCTATAATAATATTCATAATGTCTAATATATTCGACTTAAGGAATGTCTTCTACTTAAGTCCACACACGTAGAATAATATAGAAGTCTTTTCAGAGACGTAAACTGCCCCGAGTATGACAGTCGAGGCTATTGCTTCGTAATTCTGCCAACTCCTTGTCATATAGGTACCTCACATACATCAAAAACAGTTAAGTACTCGCCTGTTATAATGCATTGTATTCACCTCCCTGCGGTTGCTACAATGCTTTTCTCTATCTTTAAATGATGAAATGTTAGTTTCATCTAATACTAAGCAGAGATTTGATAATGATTGTTTAGATAATATAATCAAGTATCCGAATTTCATATTCACATTCTTGGCGGGATAAACTTGCTCGGTTCAATTATCTGACTTACATACCTCTATGACTATCTTATCTTAATTGTAGTTATATCTATAAGCAAAGCTCAGTATCTCACTTTACACATTCTTACTTTACACCATCTAGCGACCGCGTCGCGTGTTACTGGGAGATAAACCCGTTTAGGACGGGTGAGATGATTACAATCTTGACAATAACAAGTGCCGAGTTGGCATTTGCAATCGCTCTGGCATTTGAAACCCTCACAGTTACAGTGACTTTGGGAAGATGGCTGATGCCCCATGCAAGACGTATTACTTGGGGTATGCGTATCATCGCAAGGACAAACTTCGTTGCCGCCTTGGAAAGCCATCTCCAGTGCCGTATTACTTTGTGTGTGGGTTGCGGAATGTGAGCGGTATGTTGTATGTAGAGTTTTGCGGGAAATATGAGAAACAAAAGGACTACAGGCGATGGCGAGAGTAACTCCTTATATAGGCTATTCCAGATGGCAATAATATGTATGTTGGTTTTTGTTGTAGGCGGCGAACAACCGTCGAAGTACTATTAAGGAGCGGCTATAATAAGGGAACAATGAATCCTACGTAAACATAATAAGCTTTATGTCGATATTGACACAATGCTTTGTGGCATTAGGCTTTATATACTTTTCTTTTATGACGCAAACCTCTATTTATTGGATCTGGAGATTAAGGCAATTCAAAGAAGACACCTATTAGGATGTCAAATGTAAATGTGGCAGGACTACTGCTATTGATACATCCTGCAATAATGAGTAAAAGCTCTACATAGATATCATCACTTAACAAATTCCTAAATCAAATATACATCGCTCTGTATATAGTACAGCTTGACACTGTCACCAAGACGTCGGGAATGTAG
The DNA here is from genome assembly GCA_022376535.1 of Xylariaceae sp. FL0662B. Taxonomy (NCBI): domain Eukaryota; kingdom Fungi; phylum Ascomycota; class Sordariomycetes; order Xylariales; family Xylariaceae; species Xylariaceae sp. FL0662B. Next base: position 194,049 of record JAJJKD010000072.1, read on the forward strand.
CGCGAAGATAAATCTCGAAGTCCTTGCTCACCAGGTGTACTCTGTTAGCTTGGAATTTCTCTGTGGTTCCTAGCCGCCCGTCCTTACTATCGTCGTAAGCTCAAAGTAGAAAGAAATAACTGCGAGTGATATGTTGATTACCTCTCAGAATATATAATAAAAGTTTGTAAGAGGAAGAGGCAAATTCAAAAGCGTATATTTGTTTTGGTTGTAGTTGTTATTAGTTGCCAAGGAAAAGATCTTAAGGAGTCTGTATGTGCCAGCTACCTAAATAAATAAGGGGGTGCAAACGGCTTCAACTTCCAACAACGTCACCACTCTAGCTACTAGACACCCTAGTGCTCAGCGTTGAGATCTTGTTGATTTGTGTTATAGTATTCTATCTTCTTAAGGAACACAGCGCATTACCAATCTTTTGAAGACCTAGAAATTATTTTTGTTTCCTTTAACAATGAATTAACTCTTAGTTAACACTTGGAATATATTTACCAAAGCCCTAGTCGACGAGAGTCATTAACAGTACTCTAATGGCTGATAGAGATGCCGTTGTTAGTTGCCAGTAGGTAATATAGAAGCCGACTAAGTACACCGCGATTATCTGCTCACCTATTACAATATTTACGCTAGGCTAAAAAGTCTCATAATCAGCCTCATTTGCCTCCTATGTCCACTTTCTCGTGTCAATTCTGTTGTCACAAGATGTCTGGCCACAGTCGCTGCACCGTCCAATCATCTGGCGTGTGAGGCCGTAGGTACTAAACAAAAAGCCTATGCAACAATACCACGACAATAACTTTCTTTGGGTTATTACCCGCAAATCATAGATTTACAACCATGAACGCAGACCTGGTTATATGATATATCAAATCATGTGTGCAGGCTAATTTTGCATGGCTGTTGGATCTTGGAATTTTCCGTCTATAAGAAAATAGCTAATAACGTTACAACGCTCTCTCATGTATCGATTCAGGCGATGTAAATAAGACTAGAAGATAGGCTATCTTTTCTCCATTCCCAAAACCGCGCATTCATGGTGGATTGATATTACGGATAGCAAGAGTGAGCGTTATGGTCTAGGAGGGCAAATTTCTATATCGTCCTTGCGGCGTGGTGATAGTCTGACATCATCAAGATGCGTAGCCTACCCGTCTTATAGTTTACGTTGTTGGAGTCGGTGAAGCGTCATTCTCCGAATAATGGCTGGCTGGAGGCTTTAAATAACTACCTACCAGAAACACCAAGAGAGCCGTGAAATCCCCGATGGTGCTGACATGCGGCCTGCCTATCATGGTAAGACCAGCAGGGACCCCGGTAGCCTAAATAGGGGTTACAGTCTCCTAACAACCAAAAGCTTTCTAGAGACCACAACGTACGAAAGGTCTGAAACCATTTAGGATCGGGCCGCGTGAAGGATAGTCTCGTGGTCACATTTATTATAACAATACTATCAATCGTCTGACAGGGGTGAGATATTGGATTACCTAAATGACCGACAAATCAACTACCTACGCTGGCCCAGCTGCAACTTTCCTGTGCTGCGAATCTGACCGAAATAAGCAGCTTGGTATCACAAGGCTAAACAGGGTAAATATAAATAACGTGGACTGTTCCTTTGAAATTCTTGCAAAGTTTCTCCCTCTGAATCCAGATGAGTGACTCCTTGATCTTCATCATAGATCATCACAAGTTTATCTACCCGAACCGATATCACTAGACCGGTGTCGAATATATGTTCAAATATGTTGGCCAAATCCATTGTCCTCATGCTGCCCTTCGCCTCGTCGTTGGCGGCGGCATCAATTATTAATAGATCTCAAAACAGCTCTGTCTGTTGGACTGGAGAGATTCACAGTCCTTGCAATGGAGCTACAACTGGTTGCACGCCTGGTGGGATCATGGTACGTTTCGTGGCGCTGCGACGCAATGTAGAAACTTTTCCGCTGAGTGCTCGCTTTGTATACTCTTGATTTTACTAACACATGTTGTGGTAGGTCGCGTGTGAAGACGGCACTTCGATGATATTCTCTTCCAATTGTAACTGCAGCGGGACTGGGACCGGACAGGGAAGCTGTACCTACGATGCGGACTGCAACGCATCTTGTGGTCCTTGTTCGTAGGAGATGAGATACCATTTCGCGTCAGTTGGTCCCTAGGGGTCATGGTTTGGAACACGGGAATTTGTACATAGGGTTTGCGTTGTATACTACGATAAAGCTGGTATGGACATGCAATGTACGAGTTTGCCTTAGATAACATATCTTAGATGAGAAAGTTAAGAAAAGAAGAATATTTATTCGAAACGGAGATATCAACCTAATGTGCGCATTTCCTAGACTTGAATAAGGAGATTCGTAGAGAAGCGTCACGCTGGTGAGCCTCAAGCTATTTACCTATTAATCATTCGGCAAAAGATTCGATCCATCTCAGAAGAAAGAAAGAAGTCTAGCAGCATGAAGGGTAAGCTAATATGGGACCGCCAGAAGGATTGTGATATATGTCGCCGTAGCTAGTGAACGACAGCGTATACTTTTCTACGAGTGGTAAAACAACAAAGTTGAGCTCGCACAGAACATAGGAGACACATGATCGACCCTTTCAGTCTGGTACTGGCCTAGTATAAGATTTGGAATCGAAATCGAATGGTATATGAAAAGCAGCCCGCAAACCAACCTACACTTTCCTGGCGACCCACACAAGCTTGGGGACCATGATTGCTGCCCCGTTTCTCGTCTCGTCCATTCCCTTTCGTTCTAGCTCGTGTGATACCTCAGGAGTCTTAAGTATATTGTCCGCGAACTCTTTCCACGTGCTAACGTAACTACTTTGAGTCAGCCTTCTGCTATCTTGCGTGGGGGCGTCTGGCGATAAGGGTAAGGATGGAGACTTACACGTCGTTCCAGAATCGCGCGATATCAAGCCCGTACTCGTAGAGATAGAGTTGGGAGTCGGTGTATCCGTTGTCGTCCATGATCTTGATAAGCTGATATTTCCAACTACAACTGTAGTAAGTTGTATGCTCTCTGCCTAGATAGTCGTTTTGCTCCGAACTCACGTATCACGCCCCTTAAGCTGACAGAAGAGCTCGTAGAGGTTTTCTGCCGACACGCCTGGCACGGTCTTAATTGAGCAGCCGATGGTGTCGACTTCGTCCCATTGGAGCTACCCGCCAGTTTCTGCAAGGAGGAACGTCAGTTCCGCCGGTATAAGTCTTTGGGAGAAAAGCCAGCGTACTCAACAGCTTGGTCAGGTTTGCAAGCACAGGTAGGGGGGAATTATTCTTAACCACGACGGTGATAAGTCGGACATGTACAATGTCGAAGTATCCCACAAATTTCAAAGGTGGCTCTTCGAAAATATTCCAGGTGTGCATGTGTATGTTTGGCGGCAACCAGGGTTTGGGACCGACCTGGTCCAAACTAATGTCGAAGCCGTGAAAATCGGCTCATGCTGGCTTATGGCGGGCGAAATCATGAAGCCAGATACTAGAGATGATTGGTTAATGATGGGTTTGAAGGGATCGTACTCAACCATGCACGTTACCTATGGCGACATTAGCGATTTCCAAGTTAAGGGCCCTAATGGGGATGTCGGGATAAACGAGGAACCCAAGAGGTCTTTCCAAAGGTAGTGCTGAGCTGTGAGCCTGGAAGTTGGAACTACTGTTAGGAAATGCCTGAAGGAATTTATCATAGTAGCATTCACCGGGAGTTGGCGTTGCAATCTCACATCAATGCATAGGGATATGATTTTACTAATAATATAGTAAATCCTTAAGCCTTGCCTTATATATATACGTATTTACTGTAATATAAAATTATAAAAAGAAAATTATTAATTAAATAATAATTTTATAAATAAATAAATTTTAAATAAAAAAATAAGATTTTTTTTATTAAATAAAATACTAGTTTTATTTCAGTATTTAAAATCTTTTATACGTTATAAATATATCGATATAAAAAGTAAAACATTAGATATTAGCAGGTAGACATTAAGAGAGAGCTTTTTACGTCCTTACGGACGTCAAAAAAATTCATCATCACCACCTCTCCCTTGCTTCTCTTCCAATTCTTTTCACGGGATTAACCCAACATTTACTACACTTGCTATTTTTGTTTAACCATAGTTCTGCTTCGTGATAGTGAACCAAGATCATGTCATCCAGTTTAGAACATTCGACGCCCAACCGCAACGGTCTACCTTCTTTCATGGAGAAATTGTCTTCTGCCATCTATTTCTACCGCCCACCAACAGCTACAACTCTATTTCCGACGATAGATCCTCAGCTTGTGCTCATTCTAGGCTGGATGGATGCACGCGACATCCACCTGTCACGATATATCAATCAATATAAGATGATGTATCCTTCTTCAGCCGTACTACTAGGTAGTGAAGAGTCGCTTGGCGGACCTAGTATTTCCAAGCATAGGGCTTCGTGACACTGCACCTACTGTTGGGCCGATATTAGCTACTTTGAAAGATTTCGAGAGCAGCGAGGCGCATCGGGATTCGATGCGTCCTGGCCTCCTCATTCACTCTCTCTCGGGAGGCGGCCCCTGCTCCTTGTATCATCTTTACAACCATTTCGCACAGCGACGTGAGGCTCAACAAAATGAACAAGGGTTCAGAGGCAAGGCCGATTAAGAAGGATCCTCCTTACCTAGGCATATTACGATCTTTGATTCTAGTCCCGGTGCCTGGAGTTACCAGTTCAATGTCGACCTCCTCGCTGCTACCTTCAAGCCAGGATAGAGACGGGCAATGATGCTCCCCGCGGCGCATCTCGTTGCTACAATTTTCTGGGTCCTGATCCGCATTTTCGGTCTCCCTGATAATCAAAAGACATATGCAGCAGCACACAATGACCCGAGAAAGGACGATGAACTCTCTCGAACATATATATACGGTAGCGCTGACAAGATTTGCCCACCAAGAGCGGTTGAATCCGACGTAGCTGAGGCAACAAAGAAGGGCTTCGATGTCCGACTAGAACGCTTCGATGGGAGTGGCCACGTCGCACATATCCGAGTAGATCCGGATCGGTACTGGCGTATTGTAAAAGAGGCATGGGATATTGCTAGTAGATCGTGAATGGCCTGTTCAAGGCGATCTTGGTGTTGCCAGACCTTGTATCTAGCACTGACTACAACAAAATTTTTTTGCAAAACTGCTGTGTCTCTCCAGGCGCCATGTGTGTTGAGGCCTCTCCATGCAGAACTTAGCTGTCAATGATTTTTGTAAAGCGTCAACTAGTAGCCCCTTCAGGAAATCCAGAACATAGTTCTAAGATTGTGAAGATAATCACAGCATCTTAGATATTGGATCGTACACGCATACCGGAATTTTCGAGTATGTGTGGAAAAGAAAAATCTATGCCCGTTTGCTGCGTCTTTCTTTCTCCCAACGTACTAAGACACTTGACCGTTTTACTTCTCATGCACATTACTTCCATCCGTTTTCTAGCCGTATCGAAGTTGTTGGTGTCTTAGTCTTGGCCCCCATCTTGCATAGCCAAGGCCGATGTGACATCGCCGACGTAAAATCGAGCTCTAGACCACTGCCACGCAGCCGCCGCAGACAGGCGTCGATGCAAGATACGGTGTTACAATGTAATGTTGGCTTGAACATGGGGGGTCTCCGCGAGGTAATATCTCCTCCATCTAGGTACAGCAATAACCTCAGTTTACCTATGGCAAGACGATAACGCGCGAATCAGGATATTTCATGCTTTAGAAGACAGTTTCCCACATCTAATAGTATTCAACTTTATGTCATAAAGCAGGAAAACTTGAGCTTGGTATAAAAAGACAGCTGAGAAATGAAGGTAAGCAGGTAATTGTGAGGCTGTAGATACTAACTAGTCAATGAGGCGGCAACCCACCCTACAAGGCAGGCGGTATGTACAGGTCGCCGACGAGGGTAGCCCATGTAAAAAATGATGACTCTTCAAGCCATCGATTCAATGAGTTACCTCAAACTCAATTCGTGTCAGATTAGGTACTCAAGGTATCTTATACCCTGACATCCAGCTATTGTGGCGAATTCTAGGTAGCCTCAGGGTGTACATATTGATAGAGTATATAGGGAGTTATCCTTATAGTGCTTCTTATTAACTGGACATCAGCAGTATCAGCTGAAAATTTTATGTTCTGTATTTATTTCCGTTTTACCCTTCGATCCACATATATATACCAGAACTTCTCTAAACTTTGAACTCCTCTTATAGCTTGTTACTGACATTATAAAGACAAATGGCGTCGTCTTCATCGGGCTCGAATTGATCTCTCGGAAAACCGGCAATCCAACCTCGATGCCTCTTCAACCATCCCTTTCTTTTCCGCTCTGATCTGCGTTACCTTTCGGTTCTGGTATCGTTTCTTGCTTGATGACTAGCTTATCCTCATCGCCCTTATATCATATCTTATACTGTATCGAAATTTACCAATCTTCTCTATAGGCGTGTGCTGTCAGCCTAACCGCTGATTTGCTGTGGTGTAAGATAGCTTTTGTTAGACTCCGGCCTTTTTTGGTGAGTTGGCATAACTAGGGATACCTCGCGGTCTTGGGGGGCACATCCAAACGTTTGGTCCGAATGTCGTCAAAGACTGGTCTATTGGTTTCTTCACTGCCGAACTGACGTACATCGGCGTTATCGTCTTCGTCAAGTTCTCTACCCTCGCCTCATACTAGCGCATCTTCAACCAGAGCAGCAGAAACTCCTGTTCGGTGTTCTGACTGCAGCAGTATTGACTTGGGGTATCATAATGGTACGTTGTCAGCATATGAAGTGCGTACTATCTCCTTCTTACATGGGTAGTTCTTCCTTACGCTATTGCAATGCGTCCCGACTCGAGGCTTCTGGGATAAGACTATTGAGGCCACCTGCAATGTAGATAGCCAGAAGTTCCTTTTCGCCATATCAATCCCAAATATCCTCACCGACGTCACGCTTCTCTACTTACCTGTCCTCTATGTAGTTAGACTCAATGTCACAAAGAGCCAGAAAACAGCAGTTATTTCAATGTTTCTCCTAGGTGGGTTGTATGTTACTCGTGGCCATCTTCTACTCAATGACACTAGGCTGCACAAGTATGCAGGATCGAATCTGGTCACATTGGTGCCTCACTAACTCCTTGCGGGTAAACCGTAGTCTTACTGAGACTCCCTGTTTATACGTTCATCGCTTGCTGAATGGACTCCAACCCACTGTCGACTGTCTGAGGATTTGGCTTCGCCTGAGAGCTTCCGTTGGCAAGCGCCTCGGCGAGAAACTCATTATAGGTATATAATTTTGCCAACCTCATTGGTCATAAGATCGGTACCCGAGACGATCTTCGTTGTGACCCCCTTGAACTTGGCCTCGATAGCTATGGCGACATCTCGCCACATTAATTCCGGCATGGTAACAACCAGGGACGGACTCGTCGGTAATACGGTCTTCTCACACCATAAGATACTTCAACGCGAGATAGTATTCTATAAGAAAGCCGCAAGCGGCAGACCGCAGGCGCTCTCATACGGGAGGACATCGGAAATCTTGGCGGCCAAGGAGTTTCGCAGCACGGTGTAAAGTACTGCAGGCAGGCGCCCTCCGAGGCCTTGTTGGCCG